>BTPG01000006.1:62607289-62777289 GCA_036245525.1 Semisulcospira habei
CAAATCAGCGTCTTCTAATCTCGCATCACCTCATCTTTCTTATGTTACCATAACTACCTAACCCAGCCCTAGGTTGTAGAACAGGCGCATACTTATAAGGAATAGCGCATGGGGTCCCGCCTAGGGCGTAGGGTTCGAGGCGTGGCTCTAAACGACAGAAATATTAACAAAAACGGCAAAACCTTTAAGGCTCAAGTGCATGACCGATCCACACAATTAATCTGACCTTTGTGACCTTGACCATTCTGACAGGTCACTGAAATAAGCAAGTGTTAAGTGTTCTGACAAAAGTAAAGGGGTTGGCTTTTGTACCTGCAATATCCATGTTTTTTTGTCTTCCTTATTGAAAATACGATAGACTTTGAAATGGGGCTGGTCGGAGCGCATTCCGGAGCATTCACATGACGTTTTTGGTGTGCGAGGCAGAAATTCTGGCAAAGAAGTAACAAGATAAAAATGACGTCACGTCTTCTGCGCAAACCTTTCTGGAGAACGTCCTTTTGTCGCCAAAGCGCCGCGCGCGCGCGCGCGTGTGTGTTGTGTGTGTGTGTGTGTGTGTGTGTGTGTGTGTGTGTGTGTGTGTGTGTGTGTGTGTGTGTGTGTGGTGTGTGTTGTGTGTTGTGTGTTGTGTGTTGTGTGTGGGTGTGTGGGTGTCAGCGACTAGAGCCCGCGTGTAGGACGGACAAGCTTAAAACATTAGTATATTGTCCCTAAAAGAATTATCTCGAGATATTGTTTTCGATGTTTTGATTAAGATGCTCATTGGCGAGAAAATAGCCGTTTCACAAAAACCGGTTGATCCACACTGGAGTCCGTATTTTTTCTTATTTTTACTAGATATTTTGCATGTAGCTAGATAAAAGATATTGAATGAGTTCGTTATCCAGCATTGTACCTCTAAAACTTTGAGTGATAATTGAATTTATTTTTTTTTTTAATATATTTTTACGTTTTGGAGATTAATTTCACGAATTATATGGGTTAATCTTAAAACAACTGAATCTTTTTTGTGAAAATAAATATTCTTCTCATTAGTAATCGCATGAAGTTTCGTATACGGTATTTACATAAAGCCTACAGTTTGTCTCGGCTGTCGGGTACGATTAGGTCAATTGTGTCCTGTATGCCCTACGTGTGAAAATCAGACAATTTTCTGCACCACTTTTTCGGAGTCATTTGTAAAACAGATAACATAACTTTAACTTTTTTTTTTCGAAAAAACTATCTTCTCATTTCATAAACAGTGTTTGCATAAGCCTGTTGTTTGTCCCGGCCCTGGGGTAGGATTAGGTCAAAATTGTGACCTGTAAGCCCTAGGCGTGAAATTCAGCAAGAAAATTGCAAAGTTGATCCTCTGATGCGTAAAATGTTAGTACTGCGATGAGTGACGTGAAACATCGAGTCGTCACTATGAACACGGCGTTGTCGGACTAATTATGCCATGACGTGAAGCTTGAAGTGACGTCATTTCGCTGCTCGTGATATTATTCTTCAGAATAGCTATGCTACGCCAGACCACAGAGCTTACGAATGTCGAGAATTGCCGTGTGCCCGTCTTCATTTCTCTGTGCGAGTTTTGTTTTGATCAGAGGGTGGGTTAAAGTAGAAGAAGATGGATTCCTGTCGCTACACGAGCCCACAGAGCGTACTAATGGCGGGAAGCGCCGTGTGTCCGTCTTTATTTGTATGCGCCGACGTGTGTGTTGATCAGAGGTTGGCTTAGAGAGGAGGGAAAATGATCAGCATAATAAGCCTAAAAATATGAACAACTCTGATTGTTCCTAAAAGATAAACGCATCTGAGCTCCGCAAACAATACGGTAGACTTTGGGATGAAATCCTCATTTTGTTTATGTAATGCATTGTTCACATTTTTTTTTTCAACCTCCCGTGACCCTTGACCTCTGCGAACAGTACACCAAATTAGTGTGCACAGAAAGGTATATCAGCTATCTTTCTGCCAAATTCGGTTGAAAAGTTTTGCAAAAGTGCTGATAAAAACTAAAATTCTACAAACCTTTTTAATTTTTAACATCATTTGCCGAACTCTTGACCTTTCCGAGGCGTCATCTAAATTATCATGTTTAGGAAGGTCTTACCATGAGGTATCTATGTACCAAGTTTGGATCTTAAGTTGTGAATAGTATTGAGAAAACGCATCTCTTGTAAGAATACGGTGTTGTGTTTTTTTTTTATTTTTTTTTTTTTTATATTGACTATTTTCGGATCTCTTGTGACTCACGATATTTCAAATGCAAAATACCGGGTCATTTTGCCAAACAGTGCGAGACAAAAGTATTCGCGTCTGTGCGAAAGGTGCGTGAAGACACAGACAGCAACGAGTCAGAGTCAAGAAATGACAGCGCTTATTGTGATAGTTTTCTGTGTGGAGTTTCAGCACCATTATCAGTCACAGTGGTCAGTGAGGCTCCAGATGGACGGAGTACGACTCGGGTTTAAAATCGAGATTAGTGAGGTTTCGTTTGCAACGAACGACTACCGACAACGAACGACTACCGACAACGAACGACTACCGACAACGAACGACTACCGACAACGACAACGAACGACTACCGACAACGAACGAGGGCAAAGTCACGGCGGACAACCGGTTTCTGCCATTATCATGGACAACACTCCAATCGTCACTAAGAGGCATAGATCCTCATGAGCCCTCCGGTCTCATTAAGATCTAAGCCTCTTGAAGACTTTTGAAGCCTTGTCTATGCGCATAGAAGATATTTATGTCTGCCGTGCTGTCGCTCTCGTTCGTTGTTGGGATTCGAACGCTGCAAACGAAACTTCACTACTAATGCAGATGCCATGGTTGTTCCAGAATCGGTCAAAGGCAAACGTCTGGTAAAATTCCACAGACAGCCGTGTTTGGGCCGGGAAAACTACAACCTGCGTCACTGGCAGGATGACTGTTACTTTGATGACAATACATGTCAGTGAAATGGTAGCCGAGAACACTACACCTTACCTTACCAAACAGTGCCCTTACTTTATCTTACCGAACCCATCTCTACCCCTAACCCTACCTTACCGTACCCAACTCTAACCCTACCTTATCTTAAAGTACCCAACCCTGTCCCTAGCTACCTTTTTTCCAACTCTGCCTCTAAACCTACCTACCCCACTCAGCACTGCTCCTACCTTACCTTACCCGACCCGTACCTTATGTTCATGTATGCAAACCCTTCCCCCACCTTACGCAGCTCTGTCCCTGATTTAAAAAAAACTTACCCTACCAAACACTGCCCCTGCCTTACCTTACGCTACCCAAATCTTCCCCTACTCAACACTACCTCGAGCCTCACCCTACCTTACATTGCCTTACATATTCGAGGCGGGTCGCATACGGATATGTGGCGAGAGGCCGCGTACCCGCATGCGGCACGCCTGAAATGAGTTAACTTATTTAACCCCAAGGCCGCATTTCCTAAATGTTGGAGGTGTCACCTAACGGCTATGCCGGGTACCAGTTGCAGGAGATATCTCAACTATGATAGTGCAAGGGTAGTGGCAGATTAGCTTGGCGCCATCAGGCGCCAAGCTAATCTGCCACTACCCTTGAATTATCATAATCGAGCCATCTCGTGCTGTAGTGCGTAGGGACTAAATGGGTTCATGTGTATTATCATATCGTATCTTACCGGGATTGGTGCATCTGCAGACAAAGGGAAACGTTCTATTATCCCATGCGCACGGCAAATCATTCCAATCCATGGAATATCGGCGGGATGATAAACAGTCCTCAACACCGATAAAGTTATTAGGTTCTCCTTGGCCTGAAACGTAGATCAAGTCCTTGTGAATACATGAAATATTAATACAATTCATGTACATTGCTATGACATTCAATGTGTTGAAAAAGAACTACACACTTTTTTTGCTCTAATTTCATATGTGTGTAGCGACTTTCTCTGATTTAGAGGAAAATAAGTTACAATTTCTAAATAAATGCATGTATTCCTTAAATAAATGATTATTTACATAGAATGCATTTCATAGTCTAAATAATAATTGTGTTTCACTCATTTGTAAATAATACATTATTTACCTAAATAATACATTATTTACCTAAATAATACATTATTTACCTAAATAATACATTATGTAGAGTCTGTGTCCTTTTCTCGTGGTTAAAAATATTCAATTAAACCGTGGATTGTTAAGTGCAGCACATTTCATTATTTAGGGGATTGAAGGAAACACATCAAATGTGTAGGGTTCTGTGTTGCCCGATCGAAAGAAGTAAAATAAATGAATATTCAGTGGTTTGTTGATTTTAAAAGGGATAAAAATGTAAATAGTTTTAATTTCTGAAGCGTGCTAAACGCATGTTTGTATTAAACTGTCATAGTCTGACACAGTCGTTGGAGAGGGGAGCATTCACTGTGTAGTTTCACTGGTTACTGGGCGGCGGAAGGCGTCTGTGTGTCTGACCTGCACACTTCTACCACTTACATGAGGCGTGCACGTGGTAGGTGGGGGCGGGTGTGTGTTCCAAATTCAAACAAAAAAAGGCAAAGCCCTTATGGCTCACGTGTATGACCAGTCCACATAATAAGTGTGACTTTAGTTACCTTGACCTTTCCAGCAGGTCACTGAAATGAGCAAGCATCCAAGTGTCTAAACATAAGTAAAGGGTTGGCTTTTGTACCAGCGAAATCCGAGTTTCAAAACGTATGCATTTTTATCACATTTGTCAACCCTACATGACTCTTACCTTTGTGAGGTATTGACTAAATTAGCATGCATAGAAAGGTGTTATCATCAGCTACTTTTATGTCAAATTTGATTGAAACGTTTGCAAATCGTTTATAAAAACTGCAATTCTATCAAAAACTAGCACACACTTGCCGACCTCCGGTGACCCTTGACCTTTCGGAAGGGTCATTGAAATTAGTATGCATTAAAAAGTCCGTATCATCAGGCATCTCTATACCAAGTTTCGGTTTGAAGTTGAAAGTAGTATTTGAGCAAAAACAGTTTTTGTCAAAATATAGCTATTTTAGACCTATTTCTGGACCGCCCCATGACCCCTGACCGTTGCCAGGGGACCACAAAATTAGTGTGCATATATTTGTGGAAAATCTGACTTTAAAAAATTTAAATTGTAGTAAAAACTACAATTCTATCCAAAACTGGCATTTTTCACATATTTGACGACCTATTATGACCCTTGAACTTTCCGAGGGAAAGATAGTATGCATAAAAAGGTCTTACCATCAGGTATTCCTGTACCAAGTTTGGGTTTGAAGTTGAAAATAGTATTTGAGGAGAAACAGTTTATTTCAAAAAGTGACTTTTTTTTTTTTTTTTTACCCTTTCTGGACCCCTTGTGATCTTGAGAGAGGTCACTGAAATTGGTATTTTTAAAATGGTTTGCCACAAAGTACCCTTTGGCCAAGTTTGAAGTCTGAGGCTTGAATAGTCTCGGAGAAAAAAACGTTAAAGTTTACCACGGACGGGGAACAGAAGACGGATGACCCATTAAATAGACTCACTCTTGCTATCGCACTTGACCCAAAAAGGGACTTTGATATATCATTTTAAAATATATTCGGCTTGGGGAGAGAGAGAGTGTGTGTGTGTGTGTGTGTGTGTGTGTGTGTGTGTGTGTGTGTGTGTGTGTGTGTGTGTGTGTGTGTGTGTGTGTGTGTGTGTGTGTGTGTGTGTGTGTGTGTGTGTGTGTGTGTGTGTGTGGAGGGGTGAGGGGTGGTGGGGGGTGGTGGGGGGTGGGACTGGGGAGGGAGGGGGGGTAGGGCATGCGAACGAGACTGATCTAGAGCTGCCAACAAGCGCTCAGATTCTCAACAGCCTTTGAAGCCTGCCTGAGGTAATGACAGTTGATATCTCTTGTAGATGGAAGGCTCTGGATAAGCAGATGTTCCCATTATCTTACTTATATGGGGGAAATAATATTGATGTAAATAGGACATACGAAATGCACATATTCTCATTAGCCGACATTGCCGGTGAAGGTTCATAGTGATCTCTGGCAATTGCAGGTGCATATAAGACAAGATGGCGGCCATGCGACACCTCCTGGCCGCCCGCTCCGGCAGAAATGGTAGCCACCGACAGAATTCTAGCCGTTGTACCAGTCGTTTGATATACGATGTCAGGCCCTGGAATGCAGCATCACGACCGGTATTTCTTTTTGATGACTTTTGTAAATTTCATGTGATGTGACTGTTAATTGGATTTCATATTTAAGTTTCTCCGCTGTGCCGCTATGCTGGGAGTTGATACACGCTGATCATGTTGTACCAAGCGGATGTTAGAAGAACAGCGCGCGCTATGCTGTGGCAATACACCCAACGTGCTTTCCTCCCCTTTCATCATTTCATCTCAGGAGTGGCTCTTCCGGCACGCCACGCTGAACATCACGGCCTGCGGTAGCCTAGTGCACTCAACGAAGCCAGTACCAGCAAGCTTCAGGCCCCACATTCCAGCCGAATGATGTAATGACAGACACCTCCCAGACGCAGTGACTGTGTTTCTTCAGTACTGAACAGCCGCGTGTGTACTTTTTAGAAACCATTTTGGACTGCTTTCACGTTAATGACGTAGTTCTACTACGTTTTTTTTTTTTTTTTTTTTTTTTTTAATGAATATGAAGTTATATACTGGTTAAGTCAGTATAATTAAGGTGGTGACTGTTTATGCCGGAGCGACTGTCTAAACACCGGCGCTGTACTATGGCGGCGACGGGCCCCCAGGTGCTGTTTGACCGTTGTTCAGTTTTATGTTGCCTAGATCGGAGATCATCTCCGTATCGACGCGGGTATTTGGTTTTCTGTTGTTAACTTGTTTTATGTACTAGTTTTAGCCAAGTAGGAACTTAATAAAGAACATTATAATAGTGTATTTAGGGGACATAGGGCTGTTTTAGTATTCTGTTTTTGTCAGGGAGGTTCGGGTCGGGATGAGGCCACTGGTGCTGGCCATTAGATGCCTTGGCGACGGGCTTCACCCTTCCCGAGTCATTGTCCATTGTGTAGCTCTGTTATTGTAATTTGTGGAATGAGCGAGTGAGTGAATGTAAGCTAGCACCTGTGGTGGCAAAAATGTGAATTTCCCCATGAGGGATTAATAAAGTATTATTGTATTGTATTGTATTGTATTGTATTGTATTGTATTGTCACGGTCAAAATGAAATGGGACCAGACTGTGAAAAGAAAGGGGAAGAGTGTTGCCTGTAACGGTCAGCTGCGAGAGATGATCATCGGGCAACACTCTGGCATCAGCATGATGAGTTTCTGACCACACCCCACATCAGCGGATCAGAAAAGGGAGCAGGGGCTGGGGGGGGGGGGCAGGGGTTCCCGCCCCCCTCCCTCCCTAGCCCCAGAGAATACGTTAAAAAGCTATATAAAAGTCCCTCTCTTCAGTTCGGACCACACACACACACGCACGCACGCACGCACGCACGCACGCACGCACGCACGCACGCACGCACGCACGCACGCACGCACGCACGCACACACACACACACACACACACACACACACACCCCTCCTTCTACCCTCCGCCTCGCAAGCGCACACCGGCCTCGCGTAAATGCACGTGGTAGTGTGTAATGGGTCAGATACACAGACGCCTTCCGCCGCCCAGTAGCCAGTGCTATCGTACACTGCACAGTGGATACTTCCCTCTCCAACAACTGAGTCATACTGTGACAGTTTGAAAAAATCAATCCAGACCAAAAAGGTGACTGCCAAGCGTGTAATATGCAAAGAAGTACCCAACGGAGAAAGAAACACGCTTAGAAAAGACGGGTACAACACAATTTATTAATATTTCGGGTAAATACCCTTTGTCAAAATAGACAAACAAACAAACATACATACATATAAACATGTTTGTTTGTTTGTCTATTTTGACAAAGGGTATTTACCCGAAATATTAATAAATTGTGTTGTACCCGTCTTTTCTAAGCGTGTTTCTTTCTCCGTTGGGTACTTCTTTGTGACAGTTTGGTACAAACATGCGTTTAGCACGCTTCAGAATTGAAAGTTACAATTATTCACGTTTTACCACTTTTTGAAAAAAAGACACAGAATCTTACACTTTTGATGAAAAGTGCTGCTCTAAACAATCCATGGTTTACGTAAATAATAGCTTAAACCATAAAAAGACACAGATTCTAAATAATGTATTATTACATTATTTACTTTAGGTATATAATGCATTATTTATTAAATTATGTATTATATAGGTAAATAATGTATTATTTACTAATAATGAAAACAAATTTATATTTAGACTGCAAAATGCATATACTATGTAAATAATCGCTTATTTAGGGGGTCAAATGCAACTACTTTGAAATTATAGCTTGTTTTTCTCTTAATTAGAGATTCGCAAGACATATATACTCAGAGGCAATAAAAACGTGAAAAGTGTCGGTAAATGTACCCACAAACAAAGAGCCACCCTTATAACAAAACACTACGGTACTCACAGTGGTATCGACACTACGACACTCACATTAATGTCCACACTGCAACACTGACAGTAATGTTCACACTACGACACTCACAGTCAGCATACTCTATCACGAAGTAGACACCGGAATACTCAAAGGTTGATTCATTATATGTATAAATACAAACTAAACTGTTTCCTTTCTTTTTCACGAATAATATTAGGCATACAAAGATTTTTTTCAAGCAAACTGGGTGTGCGCGCGTGCACCGGCGGTGTGTGTGTGTGTGTGTGTGTGTGTGTGTGTGTGTGTGTGTGTGTGTGTGTGTGTGTGTGTGTGTGTGTGTGCGTGCGTGTGTGTGTGTGTGTGTGTGTTTGTGTGTGGGTGTGTTTGTGTGTGTGTGTGTGTGTGCGCGCGCGCGCGCGCGTGCTTGATTGCTTTTACCCCATTTGCTCCAATTCAGAGGAACACCACTTTCCCAGATCCATTTCCCCTCCTGAACTTCGTCCGTCGCTCCAAGCCACAATTGAGGTAATGTTCCACTATTCAGACATATTGGGGCAGTATTATTATTACATATTAGTGAGGTTTTGTATGTAACTACCAACAACAAACGAGAGCGCAAAATCACGAATGGAAACCGGCTTCTAGCATAAGCATAGACAGCACTCCAAACCTCTCCAAGAGGCATATATCCTCATGAGCCCTGAGGACTCATGAGGATCTATGCCTCTTGGAGGGTTTTGGAGTGTTGTCTATACTTACGGTACAATCTGATTATCCACAGAGACTTCGTTCTTGTTCGTTGTTCACTATTAGCCCGGCGTACACCTCGACTGAAATACGCTCGAGACACGCCACTCATGTTGTCAGGCGACGTGTCGATGTGACCAAATGCTATAATTTTGTCTCGGATCTAAACAACTCCAGTATCGTTTAGGGGTGTACTCTTCAGATAGACCCACTCGAGGAGTACAGCACAAGTATACTATATTCGAGTGATATGCGGAGCGTACTTGCTTCGGTCGAGATGTCACCAAAAGCTCTAATTTCTCCGCAGATGTAAACAACAAATTTGTCTAGATTCACTTTGACAATCGATAACTCAGGGATGATTAAAACTGCTACGATGCAAGATTCAAGACGTGCTTATTAACCATATTGACAATGCCAGTTAGGACTGTGTCCTGTTGATGAACACACACTCACAACCGTTCAACAAAAAATGCATTCATAAATTATTCGATATCTTAAAACAATGACTAAACGAGATTACCACAACTTAAAATCAATTTAGGATATTGCACATATTGACAGATAGTTAGAATGTATCACAAGTAATAAGAAGAACACACAACCCTATAAGTTCTAAGCGTCGACATAATACAAACTAATCAGACAGTACGTAGGGGAGGAGACCCCGATTATGAAACAGTGCCTAAAATGAAACACTCTTGCTCGCGTCGAAACGGAATAACTTTTCCAAATTCTGTGGTGCAGTAATATACAGCTGCTTTACTGAACCTAGTTTCAGTGCAAGAATGTCAGGCGTGATGAAAACGAAAATACCCCGAAAAAAAATTATTTGTGCACCTTCTGCTTCTTAATTTTTGCCATTTTGAAACATCCAAATCAGCATTCAATTTTGTGATCTTTTAAATAACCACTCTTATCATGAAGAGCAGTCATCGAAAATCAGATAACCAGCGGCATTCTTTTGGTTACATTTTTGGAGGAACACATTTTCGTGGAGAGGTATCCTGTTTCTATTATAAAAAAGCACCTAATATAGTCATCGTGTTTCATATTTAGAACAGTGTTTAGTATAAGGAGCAGTGCTTATCTAGCGAATATATACGAAATCATCCAGCCAGTTTCTTCCAAATTTTAGGTGTTGATGCTTTTTCTCAGTACAGAGTATCCCATACCAGGATCATGTCATTTTCATCAAGGTCAATGTCACAACGGCAACATTTACTGTGTAATCCATTGTCCATGCAGTAAACACCGAAACGATTTGATCCAAGTGGCAAATTATGATATTTTGTGACCATATAGAGTGTTGCGAACCAGAATCTATTCACTGCCTTAAAGGTCAATGTCACATTGGCCATATTCGTTTTGCGCAGATGGGCCTAGTCAATCCAAATTTTAGATAATACTATTTTGCCACATCACACATTGCCATCAATCATAATTAAGCCTCTTCCTGAAGGTCAAGGTCATAACCGTGTAGCGACAGGAATTCATTTCCTACTCTAACCCACCCTCTGATCTACACACACTGGCACACAGAAATAAAGACGGACACACGGCGATACCCGCCATTCGTAAGCTCTGTGGTCAGGCGTAGCATAGCTATGCTGAAGAAGAAGAATAGCACGAGCAGCAAAATGACGTCACTTCAAGCTTCACGTCATGGCATAATTAGTCCCACGACGCCGTGTTCATAGTAACGACTCGATGTTATACGTCACTCATCGCAATACTAACATTTGACGTATTAGAGGATCAACTTTGCCTTGCAGGTTAGGTTTTGGATAACCGAAGGCTAGGGTGCTGACACGGTACCTGATTGGGTGTATGAACTTCCTTGATGAAGTCACCACCCAGGGCGAGAGAATCCCATGAGGGTCTCATCGGCCACGTGTCCAGGACCAAGGCGAGCCACAAGTTATGTGGAGTTTCGGTTGTGGTCAACAGCCTGGAGAGGGATGGGCTCCGCGCGGTTCTTGTGCCCAAGACACACCACATGCAATGACAACCTTACCTCAATCCATACCGGATCGGTCGTCGCCCGGAACAAGGACCGCGCCTTCTGTCTTGCTCCAGGGCAGAGGTGTTAAGTGTGTTACTGGTGCACCACCAAAACTCTGTGCCAGAAACATCAGCATTGGCACCTGAAACGTCAGAACATTAAGAGCGCCTGGAAAGGTAGAGGAACTGACACACGAAATGAACAGATACCACTGGACCATCATAGGACTGTGCGAAGTACGATGGAAAAACCTTGGGGAAACATCAACCCAGCAAAACCACAAACTGTATTACAGTGGTAGAGAAGACAAACATGAACAGGGTGTGGGATTTCTCATCCACAAAGCCATCGTGAGCACTGTCATGAGTTGTCGGCCAGTCTCCAGTAGGCTTATCACCATACGCTTGAGGGCAACCCCATTCAATATCACCATTGTACAAGTTTACGCCCCAACAACAGACTATAGCGATGAGGAAATAGAAGACTTCTATGACCAACTGCAAGAAGTCTTGGACCAGACCCCCAAGAAAGATATTCTTGTGGCGCAGGGAGACTGGAATGCCAAAAGAGGAGAGGATGCTGCTAGGAACTGCAAAGGCACATGCGGACGCTACTGCAATGCAGAGACCAACGACAGAGGCTTAAGGCTAATGGAATTTGCCAGCTTAAATGATCTAAAGCTGATGAACACGTTTGGCCCACACAAAGCATCCAGAAGGTGGACATGGCACAGCCCGAACGGAGAGCATCATAACCAAATTGACTACATGGTGAAGAGACGCTTCCAAACAAGTGTGAACATTGCCAAGACAAGAAGTTTTCCAGGAGCAGACATTGGAAGCGACCATGACTTAGTGATGATGACCTTCCGACTCCGCCTAAAGAAGGTCAACAAGAAGGGTCCCACCAGAATCAAGTTTGACCTCGAGAAACTGAAAGACCCAGAGGTAGCAGAAGCCTTCCAGGCAAAGATAGGAGGAAAATTCGCGCCACTGCTACTTCTAGGTACAGAAGACACGGATGTGGACACACTGATCGACACATTTAACACTGTTGTAACCCAAACAGCCAGTGAGATCCTTGGCAAACACCGACAAGCAAAGAAACCTTGGGTTACAGCTGACATCTTTGTTCTATGTGACAAGCGTCGAGAATTAAAGAAAAAGAAATCAGAGGTAGAAGGAGCTAAACAACACAGGGAAATTAACCAGGATATCAAGAAAAGCATGAAAAAGGCAAAGCATAAGTGGATTGAAGATCAGTGTAAACACGTAGAAGAAAATCTGAACAAAAATATTAGCAAAAAAGCATACCAGCTGGTGAAAGACCTGACCAGTGTAAAACCTGGACGCTCCTCGATCATTCAAGATAGTGAAGGGAATTATATTACGGAAGACCAAGACATACTGAAGAGATGGACAGAATGCTGCTCAGATTTGTACAACCACCGAGCAACAAGGGACCCAGGCATACTTGTCAACCCACCCGTGACCAACAATGGCAACTATCCCATCCTCCGATAAGAAGTAGAGGCTGCAGTGAAGTCGCTGAAAAAAGGGAAGGCAGCAGGAGCAGACAACATTCCTGCAGAACTAGTTCAAGAAGGGGGAGAAGACATGATAAGCGCCTTACTAACAATCTGCAATAAGATCTGGCAGTCAGGGGATTGGCCCACACCATGGACCCAATCACTTATAATAACTCTCCCCAAAAAAGGCAACTTACATCAATGCCAGAATTATAGCACGATCAGTCTTATATGCCACCCAAGCAAAGTCATGTTAAAGATCCTACTGAACAGGCTAAAGCCACAGGCAGAGGAAATCATAGCTGAGGAACAGGCAGGCTTCAGACCAGGGCGCAGCACAACTGAGCAGATCTTCAACCTGAGAGTTCTATGTGAGAGATACCTCCAGCACCAGCAAGACCTCTATCATGTCTTTGTGGATTTTAAGAAAGTGTTTGACAGGGTGTGGCATGCAGCCCTTTGGTCCACCATTAAGCTATACAACATCAATGCCAACCTGATCCAAGTCATAGCAAACCTTTACAACAAGGCCACTAGTGCAGTCTGCTTCAACGGCAAAATAGGAAACTGGTTTAGGACTACAGTCGGAGTCAGACAAGGCTGTTTGCTCTCACCTACTCTTTTCAACATCTTCCTGGAAAGAATCATGACAGACGCTCTGAAAGATCATGAAGGAACTGTCAGTATTGGAGGCAGAACAATCACGAACTTGCGCTTTGCGGACGACATTGATGGCCTTGCAGGAACAGAGAAGGAGCTAGCTCAGCTGTTGGAAAAGCTGGACAGCACAGCCATTGCGTATGGGATGGAAATTAGTGCAGAGAAGACCAAACTGATGACAAATAACACCAGTGGCATTGGCACTAACGTCATGATTGGAGGCCCAAAAATAGAAACAGTTAATAAATTCAAATACTTAGGAGCCATTTTGACAGATGAGGGATCAAAACCAGAAATACTGTCCAGGATTGCGCAGACAACAACAGCACTGACAAGACTGAAGACCATATGGAAAGACAGAAACATCACGCTCTGCTCCAAGATCAGACTGATGAGCTCCTTAGTCATCTCAGTGTTCTTGTATGCCTGCGAGTCATGGACCCTCACAGCAGACCTTGAAAGGAGGATACAAACCACTGAAATGAGATGTTTTCGAAGGCTGCTTGGCATTTCATACAGAGATCACATCACGAACGAGGAAGTGGGAAGCAGAATCAGGCAAGCCATCGGGCCCTATGAAGACCTATTAGCCACTGTGGGAAAACGCAAACTGAAGTGGTATGGGCATGTCACGCGTTCAGCAGGGCTTGCCAAAACAATCCTGCAAGGCACTGTGCAAGGAGGACGAAGGAGAGGAAGACAGAGGAAAAGATGGGAGGACAATATCTCAGAGTGGACAGGACTGAGGCTGGGTGATACACTAAGAATGGCAGAGAACAGAGAGGAATGGAGGGAGCTGGTTGCCAAGTCATCAGTGGTGCCCCAACGGTCGGCAAGACTACGGGATATAGATAGATAGATAGGATCAACTTTGCAATTTTCTTGCTGATTTTCACACCTAGGGCTTACAGGCCACAAATTGACCTAATCTTACCCCTTGAGCCGGAACAAACAGCAGGCTTATGCAAACACTGCTGGTTAACGAACTCATTCAATATCTCCCTTTTATCTAGCTATGTGCAAAATATCTACTAAAAATAAGAAAAATTACTGACTCCAATGTGGATCAACCGAGTTTTGTGAAACGGCCATTTTCTCATCAATCAGCTTTTTAATAAAAAAAAAAATAAAAAAAATAATTTAAAAAATCGAGATTAAAATATTCTTTTAGTGACAAAATCATACAATTTAAAGCTTATCCGTCCTCAAACGCGGGTTCTAGTCGCTGTCATACACACACACACACACACACACACACACACACACACACACACACACACACACACACACACACACACACACACACACACACACACACAATCACACACACACACACACACACACACACACAGGGCGCTTTGGCGCCAAAAAGACGTTCTCTGGCAAGGTATGCTTAGATAGACGTGACGTAATTTTTATCTTGTTACTTCTTTGCCACTGAGAATTCGGGGCCCACACGCCCAGCACATCGTGTGCATTCTCCAGAATGCGCTCCGACCAGCCCCATTTCAAAGTCTACTGCTTTACTGCTTACTGATTTGGTGCTTAGAGGTTTGACCGAATGAAGATTACGGTATGTTTGTACTGAGAAAAGTGATTGGCCAAAGAAGTATTGGTGGCAAAACGTTTGGCTCAACGAGTAAGTTGTCATGATGAAATGGGACAGTTGAGTCTACTTATCACATGTTGCCTTAGTAACATGTAATAAGTTTACTGGCCCTTTGCCTTGAGAACGGGCGACCTTGAGAACGCGTGAAAAAGGCGAATAGAGCTAGGCCAATCAGAAAAAGTGTAAAAAATCTTAAAGAAGACAATACACAATACACATTAGCCGTAATAAGGTCTACATTCGGTACTTATCCACTAGCGACTACGTGCCACTTCCGGAGATCGACAATGCTGATAATCACCTGAGATTGTGCACAAACGTCCATTCCTCGTCATCTTCTGCCGGAGACACCAAAGCGTTGTACTCGCTGCACACCTCCCTGGCTCGGACGAAAGTCATGAGCTGAAGGAAAAACTTGTAGTAGGCTCCATTGTAAAATTTCCATCCTTCCTGGATCGCTTGTGCGGGAAAGTATACTGATGAATAATTTGCTGCAATAATAATAATAAAGATGATGATGATGATAACAATAATAATAATAATAATAATAATAATAATAATAATAATAATAATAATAATAATATACTACTAATAATAATAATGACGATCGTGATGTAAATGAAACAAAAAATAGCATCCATTGTTTTGAAGTAGCTTATCATCATAAACTAAACACAGATTTTTCAGCCAAAAAAACAACAGCAAACAAACAAACAAACGAACAAACAACTCTTGAATAAATAAATGGGATGAATGAATGAATGAATGAATGAATGAATGAATGAATGAATGAATGAATGAATGAATGAATGTAACATACCGTCGGTAAACAGCAGCAAGCCGATGAAACAGAGAGTCAGAAAGAGAAGCATCTTGACTGAAAGGACAGCCATGGTGACTTCTTTCTTCTTCAGCCAACTCACAGGCGTGTGTCAGAGTTTTAGGATTGATTCTTGCGCTTCGTTGCCAACAACAAAGGCAGATGTCACACACACATACTAACACACACGAGATAACGAGCTTTGTCATAATGTAACAATTGTCACAAAATTCGCTGTTGATCCCTGGTGCCTCTACGTGCTTTAAATTGGAAGAAAAAAGCTGTTGATTCCCGTAGCGTATGTGGGTGTACTGGCCAGATAGCCACTTGGGGAGTACACCACAAATACACTTCTATTCAATCTTCATTTGAATACATGTGTACTTTTTGTGTACTCCACGAGTGGTCAATCTGGGGAGTACACCCACAATTCGCATCTCATTTGACTGGAAGCGTACTACCCAGTATACTTCCCGAATAGGTCTATTTGGGCACTTTGCATCTCATTTGAATAGAAGTGTACTTGTGCTGTACTCCCTGTGTGGGTCTATCTGGGGAGTACACCCACAAT
This sequence comes from Semisulcospira habei, assembly GCA_036245525.1. NCBI lineage: Eukaryota > Metazoa > Mollusca > Gastropoda > Semisulcospiridae > Semisulcospira > Semisulcospira habei. Next base: position 62,623,675 of record BTPG01000006.1, read on the forward strand.
TCGCATCTCAGTCATTTGAAAAGAAATGTCTGGTGTACTCCCTGTGGGTCTATCTGGGGAGTATACCCAAAATTCGCTTTTCATTTAAATAGGAGTGTCCTTGTAGTGTACACCCCGAGAGTATCTATCTGGGGCCAGTTGCATGAGCGAGCTTAGTCCTGCACCAGCCACTAAGCAAGGTAATAATACATGGTATTTATATGGCGCATTTCTCATATAATAATAAGCGCATTAAATAGGCGCTTTATCCCAATTGAAAATCGGCTCAAAGCGCCGCCTCGAACTGAACCCAACAAGCACGCTCACGTGAATCACGCGCATTCACTCACACACTGTACACAAACACAGAATTTCACGTGGTGCTAAGGGCTAGCTCATGCGAGCTACTGAAGTTTTGGAAATTCAAAATCGTTTGTATTTGGAATTTGATTAAGTGGGCTGAAACTGATACCAAAGTCGTGGGGGAGGAAGAGCCGGAGTACCCGCAGAAAGAACCCCCGACGGTCCGCCCGGATTAACGGTGACACTTACTAGAGGAGAAAAAAACGATATATAACTCAATGCGCAGGCGAAAACGACACACACACACACACACGGCGCACCTTGCTTAGTGGCTGGTGCAGGACTATACTCGCTCATGCAATTGGCCTCTGGGGAGTACACCTGCAAACGGTAAGGGTTATCACAGAACGCGTGAATCCACGAGCGTAGTAATAAATTATAACAAAGCTCGCAAATCGCATTCTATTTGGACAGAAGGGTACGTGTGGTGTTCTCCCTTGGGAGTGCACCCACAATTCGCATTTCATTTGAGTGGAAGTGTCCTTGTCAGGGACGGACCAGTTACCTCGAGGCGGGGGGTGGGGGGTGGGTGGGGAGGGGTAGGGTGGGGGTTCACACCGATTTGTTTGGGACCTTCAACTTTACAGAAAAGGCTTCCCCGACATTAGGCCTTGCTTCCAGGGGCCGAAAACTCCAAAAAGCATGGGGGGGGGGGGAGGGGGGGAGAGAGAGAGAGAGAGAGAGAGAGAGAGAGAGAGAGAAGGCGCGTGCGTGCTAAGACTCTCACCATTCGCCAAATTTTTTAAACACCCCAAAAAGGGACATTGTTATAGCAATTTAAAGAATTTTGGGTCTCGGGCGAGAGTGGGGGGGTGGGGGAGTGTCCGGAACCCCTGGAACCCCCCTCCCCCCCCCCCCCGATCCGCCCCTGCTAGTGGTGTACACCCCGAGTGTAGCATCCCTGGGGATTACACCTGCAAACGGTGCGGGTTATCATGGAGCGCGTGAATCCAGAAGCGTTGAAATAAAATGTAACTAAGCTCGCCAGCGTTGCTTTTGGGAGTCCCAACGACTTTGTGACAATTGTGACAACTTGTCATAAAATTCATGGTCACACTACGAGCTTTAAAACAATAGTCAAGAAGATCTTGGCCATTCGACAAGCTTTGTAACAATCAAAAGTGTTGTCACAGACCACGTGATCACTAGAAGGATTGGCAACAAATTTATCACAACTGTTACATTGTCACAAAGATCGTTACTGTACACACATACACGCGCACACAATTGAAAAAGCAAACTTATTTCTATAAGTCAAAGAGCCATCAGCAGGTGCTTGGCCAACCTTGAGAGCTCAAGCAGTGCCTGATTAGCTCAAGCTAAACAGGCATTACCTTTGAGCTCTCACGACTAAAATTTTTGAGCGAGATTTCTCGTAATAGCTCAGCTAACATTGCTAAAATGTGTGCGGCTGGCTTTGGAAATGCTATGGATATCTCTGACGGAAAAGGCAGACCAGTTTGGTGTGTTCCCTGCCAGCACACTACTCTGCATTTGAATGCAATAGGCATAGATCCTCATGAGCCCCCGCAATTGCGGGGGCTTCTGATGATCTCTGTCACTTTTTTGCCTCATTGATATCGGTGTGCTTAGGGCAGTGAATCTGCGATGGTATCAGAGAGAACCGTCCACACAATGCAAGCCATGACGTGAAAATCAGTCAATCGACAGTCGTACAATGTAAGTTCTTCGTCCGATCAATTCACCGTTGTCATAAAACTGAAACTCGACTCGCGGATCTAAAACTGAATATTTGTTCGACAGATTCGGATTGACAAAGGCACAATTAGGGTGATGTTAAATCTGTGACAAAGACATTGAAGTTTCAGCAGTATAGGTTTACATGTAACCGTGCATGCATGTTTGGATGTAAAACAGATTGCACAAGTTAATATTTCGCAATGTCTCTTTTCTACATGTTCAATACGTATTAAAATAATGCTTCAAGGAAGGATTAACTTAACTTTTGTTTAATTTTAATTTTCAAGGAAGGATTAACTTAACTTTTGTTTAATTTTGTTTAATTAATTGTTGCCACATTCCTTCTGCATATGAAGATAAGTAGATAATGTCTCTGTTTGTTTGTCTATTTTGACAAAGGGTATTTACCCGAAATATTAATAAATTGTGTTGTACCGTTTTTTCTAAGCGTGTTTCTTTCTCCGTTGGGTACTTCTTTTCTTTTAATTATGAAGTTTTAATGTATGCAAATGAACGACGATTTTGCTCTTCTTCTCCTTAGACAAGTGGTACAAATCTTTGATGCGCGAAAGGGCATTAACACATTCGAGACTTCCTGCATTCGGATACGCGGCATGAAGCCACGTATCCGAATGCTGCAAGTCTCGAATGCATTAAGGACACCTAGAGATGTTGTGTGTGCCTGCTTGCATGGCTTGTGAAACAAGATGGGATGCCCGTAGTACGACGCTTGGTGCCAAAAATACCTTCTCCAGCAAGATTTGCGGAGCTAGACGTGACGTCATTTTTATCTTGTTACTTCTTTGGCAGAATTTGGGACCCGTTTGCCCATAACGTCATGTGCATGCTTTGGAACGCGCTCCGTCGAGCCTCATTTCAAAATTATTCCTATTTTTAAGTCCCTTCTAGTTACAGAAGAGACTTTTTACGTTGGGTCGCCGTGGAGCGCATTCAGTAGCGTGCTCATGATGACATAGGCAGGCAGTCCTCAAACTGTGACAATGACTTTAACATGATAAAATTATGTCATGTCTGGCTCCGCTAACCTCGCTACAGAACGTACATTTGGCGTAAAGCGTCGTGTGTGTGTGTATGTGTGTGTGTGTGTGTGTGTGTGTGTGTGTGTGTGTGTGTGTGTGTGTGTGTGTGTGTGTGTGTGTGTGTGTGTGTGTGTGTGTGTGAGAAATGAAATTGAAATGAAATGAAACTTTATTTCTGAACGGAAGATGCAGAGAGAGAGAGAGAGAGAGAGAGAGAGAGAGAGAGAGAGAGAGAGAGAGAGAGAGAGAGAGAGAGAGAGAGAGAGAAAGAGAGAGAGGGAGGGAGGGAGGGAGGGAGGGAGGGAGGGAGGGAGAGAGAGAGAGAGAGAGAGAGAGAGAGAGAGAGAGAGAGAGAGAGAGGGAGGGAGAGAGAGAGAGAGAGAGAGAGAGAGAGAGAGAGAGAGAGAGAGAGAGAGAGAGAGAGAGAGAGAGAGAGAGAGAGAGAGAGAGAGAGAGAGAGAGAGAGAGATGAAACGTTTTTATTCAGGATAAAGTTCTAGGCATGCGAATGCCTCTCAAACTGTCCTGCAAAATATGTGTGTGTGTGTGTGTGTGAGAGAGAGAGAGAGAGAGAGAGAGAGAGAGAGTGTATGTGTGTGTGTGTGTTTGTGTGTGTGTGTGTGTGTGTGTGTGTGTGTGTGTGTGTGTGTGTGTGTGTGTGTGTGTGTGTGTGTGTGTGTGTGTGTGTGTGTAAACACGAGTATCTCAAGTGGTTGTGTACTTACAAGCTTGAAATATTAGGATTTTTATCTTGAGAAAAAGGATATTGAGCCTCCAAGGATATTAAGATTGGACTGTTTATTGACGAGAAAGTCTGTTGATCCGCATTTAAGTCCTAATGTTTGTTATATTAACTTGAAATTTAATATTTAGTTTCCTTCGGAAAAGACGTTGGATGAGTTTGTTAACCAGCTTTGTACCCTTTCAACGTTTTCAGTGAATATTATATAAATATTAAAAATCGAAGCGATGTTGTCTACATCAACCAAATTCAGGAATTCACTGGTACACTACGATAAATGTATGTTGTGTTGAAGTTCAGTGGGACAGCCTCTTTTAGTTTAACTCATTCAGCCCCGACACATCACTGCAAGACATGGACCGAACATGATAGTTCAAGGTAGGTGCCAGAATAGCTTGGCGCCCATAGGCGCCAATTAGCTAACCTGGCACCACCCTCGTGAACTATCATGCTTGATCTCTCTCTAGAATTGTAACCGCCGTGAGATGGCCTCAGTCGCCTGCTCGGCGTTAAACCCAAATAACTAACTAGAATTGTAATACAGTCCTTTAGAGGGCAATTTCAAAATTTTGGGGATTTCGGTCCTGGGGTAGAATGTGTTAAGAAGTTATACCTAGTTTCTTTATTTAATAGTACACATGCGCCACTGTGAAGAAAACGCATTCCTCAAGACAGTGCCGTAATAGAACCAGCGTCAATGTTGTGTACGTGACATTGCGGACTGACGCAATGCTCTGTGTGTTTGTGTGTGTCTCTCTCTTTATGCCAAGATCGTGCGACGTGGCTAGTTCCGCCTCAGTTTCTTCTCGTATCTGCTAGCCGTTTATTGTATTGCCTGCTGGGCTAAAAGTGTAAAGATTCATATGAGATTTTGTAAAAGGGGTTAATGAGTATGATTTACCCTATCCTTGTGGGTTGGGTCATACCATCTTGTTAAATAGGAACAACAAAAAGGGCAAAAACAAGATGATATGACCCAACCCACAAAGTCTCTTATATTGATTGGCCTTTGCGCTTGAGTGCATTTTCTCACTTTTTGCATCATAACACTAGAGACTGTATTTCTAACTAAATCAAATTGCCATAAAGAGCGAGAGCATTTCGTCAGTTCATACTGTAGGGGGTTCTTTCTCCGGGTACTCCGGTTCTTCCACCCCCCCCCCCCACCCCCCAAACTTTGGTACCGGTCTCAGGCCACTTTACAAAAATTTCAAATACAAGCGATCAAAAATCTCTGTAACTTCAATAGCTGACTGGCCCTTCGTTTGTCTTGTACTGTGTTTGTACTATGTTTGTCTTAAATGGCGTAAATCCGTGTCTGTTTCGTGAGTGTGTGTGTTGGGTTTCAGGCGCGGCGCTTTGAGTCGATTTCCCCAAAATTGAGAAAAAGCGCCTATATAATAACGGTATATTATATTATATTACTGACCTGTTGGTGCTTTTCGTCAATTTAAAAAGCTGTGTAACAATGACGCGTCTTGTGCTTTTACGTCACCGTCACTGTCTGATTCCTCTCCACAAGTCGGTGATTCTTACTTTTGACATTTGTTTTCGCAAATAATTCTCTTTTTTTTTCGAAAACGTTAAAGAGATACACAGCTGGCTAACGAACTCATCTAATATCTTTCTTTAAGCCAGCTATGTCCAAAATTTCAAGTGAATATAACGACCTTTACGGACTCTAAGGTGGGTCAACCGACTTTTCTGTAAACGGTCATTTAACTCTTCAGTGAGACATCCAGTTTCAATATGCTTGGAGGCACCAAACATTTCACAAAAAAACTTCGAAACTAATAATGTCCCCATTATCATCAACAACATCACCAATTGTAAAAATATTTTTCAAAACCCACTTGTCCACAGATTTCGAAGTATCCTTTTTCAGAAGTCGTGGGTTAAAAAACAATGGTTCGCTTTTAAATGCATCAATACTTGCGGGACAGAAAAGATTATGATATTCTTTAAAAATTGCCGCCACTTCTTTCCAGAAGGGGTTCTTCATCACTAAACTTTCTAGGAAGTAACCACCAAAAGCTTCACACTGTTTGATATTACCATACAAAGATGCGAGTAAAAGGTTCCAGTTAATGCCCGATGACAGCACTCTCCGAATCCAGGTGACCTTAAGTGCTTTGTAAAAAACTTCAATATCAATTACCTTGAGCCCTCCTTCTTCATACTGTCTGAAAACTGTGGTTCTTTTCACTTTATCTCTCTTCCCTCCTCAGATAAAGTTAAACATCGCACTATTAATTTCTTTGAGAATTACACTCCCTGGAGAGAGCAGAGATGAAGAGGTGAGTAAAAATTGAAAGAATTAAGGACTTGAAAACAACATTTCTTCCAACAGGGGTTAGATTTCGCAATTTCCACTGCTTTACAATTTTCTTCTTTTTTACAAGTTTCTGTTTATAATTCAGGAGTATGATATCAGACAGTTCTGTAGAGAAGGTCACTCCCAGCATTGTGAAGGTATCTGGATTCCAGGAGATGTTTAGATGTGGGGCATAGCGTGTAAGACAAAACCTATTATTGCCAATCCAAACAGCAATAGTCTTCTCAAAATTAATTTTTTTTTAGCCCAGAAATAACTGCAAAAAGTTTTAATTCTAGGATGGCAGAATCAAATGATTTTTGTGACCCATCCAAAAACAATCACATATCACAAGCAAACAGTGAGACTAAGAATTCCTATTCTTTGCATTTTATACCTGAAATGTTCTTATTATTCCTCAACTTTATAGCCAACAGTTCAACACATATTAAAAGGATGTAAGGTGAGATGGGGTCCCCTTGTCTACAACCGCGATCCACAGAGAAGCGACCAGACACCTGGCTGTTCACAATCAGGCAAGAATCACTGTTCTTATAAAAACAAAATTCCACCCATTTCGTGATGCCACAGCCAAAGTTAAACATTTTAAAAACTTTCTGAATAAACGAGTTAGAAACAGAGTCAAACGCTTTTTCGAAATCGATGAGCAACAACAATCCAGGTTTGTTAAATGTCTCTGTATAATGAAGTACATCATACATAAGTCTAATATTGTCGGAGATTGATCTACCGGAGATGAAACCACTCTGGTCCTCATGATTATACAAGGGAGAACCTGTTTTATTCTATTGGCGATACATGCGGATGCAATTTTATAACTGACATTAAGCAGGGATATTGGGCGCCATTTTTTTAAATATTGTTTAGGTTTTTCCCCTTTAGGAATAAGGGTTATCATTCCATGTCTTTGTGTGACTGACAAAGACCCATGGTCGTAACCCTCGTTGATAGACCTCACTAAGAAAGACCCTAGGTCCTTCCCAAAAAATGTGAAACATTCCGCTGGGAAGCCGTCACTTCCTGGGCTTTTCCCATTTTCCATATTCTTTACAGCTCGTAAAGCCTCTTCCTCCGTTATGTAGCCTTCTAAGTTGTCTCTCTGTTCTTCTGACAACGTTCGAAAAAGACAGTTGTCAAAATATGAGGAGTCAACCTCATGTAAATCTGAATCTCTGTTTTTATATAATGCCCTATAGTACTCCTCCACTCCCTCACAATTTCTACCTGATCTGTTATCTTTTTGCCATTGTTGTTTTCTATAACCTTCATAAATTTTCTCGTGTAATGTCTTTTTTCTAGCCCACAAAAGTATTTTGAATTTTTTTCTCCGTCTCCTATCCATCTTGCTTTCGCTCTAATTCGAACCCCGTCCGTTCTCCGTTCCCTAATGTTATACAACTCCTGTTGTAAAGTCTCTAAAACTCCCTGATTATGCTGGCTCAGACTATTTTCCATAGCTTCAATTTTGTTGAGCAACCATTTTTCTCGTTCGTTTTCTACCTTCTTCTTGTGACAAGCATAAGCTATTGTAGTTGCCCTAATCTGAACAAGAAGGGTTTCAAAAAATAACTGATCATTAATTACAAGCGGCAGATAGGGAGAAGGGATGTGTAAAACAGATGTGCGTACTGACATTTTGTTTCATAAATACACTTTTTCACTGATGTTACATACTCTGCATTCTTTAACACGGAGGTATTAAACTTCCAAAAAGTACGGCCATGCCTACTATAAGAATCTGAACTGCCATTTCCCGACTAGATAGCAAAAGAGATAACAGAGTGATCGGATCTGTATGATGCATTATTCCCTATAAGAAAAAAATCCAAGCGTGCCTGCTGAAGCCACGTAAATATTTTATCATTAGGATGCAGTTCTCTCCAAATATCTATCAAGTTAAATTCTTCAATTACCTCGTGTAGTTTTTCTGTGGCAAGTGGATTATTTGTACGCTTGTAATTATGATAATCAAGCTTAGGGTCCAAGACCATATTCCAATCACCTCTCAGAATCATAGGAACATCCCCATATTTGCATAATTTGCTTTTCAACTGTTCATAAAAATTGGACAATCATTGTTTGGCCCATGCACATTAACCAGCAAGTACACAGTTTCATCAACAAGCGCTTTAAGAATCATGTAGTTTCCTTCATGGTCATTATACAAGCCAAGGTGTTTAAAACCAAAATTATTGTTAATTAGAACAGCCAGACCCTTTGCATTTGATGCATAAGAATTAAAAAATGCTTGATAGCCCCATTTTGCCCTGATGATATGCTCTTGTTTCTCCGTAAACGAGAAACGATATAACGTAATAACGATAAATTATTTTTACGATAATGTTGAACAGGTACAAAGCTGGCTGACAAACCCGTTCAATTTCTTTCTCCAAGCTATCTATATCCAAAATTTCAAGTGAGTATAACACAAATTACGGACTCAAATACGGGTCAACCGACTTTCTATAAACGGCAATTTTTTCTCTTTAATGAGTCACCAAATTTAATAATGCTCGGAGGCTCTCCAAAATATATCTCGGAGAAAGTCTTTCCTAAAGTTCCAGACGTTTACTTATGTACACACACACACGCACGCACGCACGCACGCAGGCACGCACGCACGCACGCACGCACGCACGCACACACGCACGCACGCACGCACGCACACACACACACACACACACACACACACACACACACACACACACAGAGCACTTCCCGCCAAATGTGTGTTCAAGAGCGCGGTTTTGATGATCTAGACATGACGTAATTTGTATCGTTTTACTTCACTGTCATAGTCCGAGGCCTGCCCGTCATTGACTTCACGGGCATGCTACTGAAAGCACCCAGCCGCGTCCCATGATAAAAGGTCTGTTACCGGTTCCCGAATAACGCGAAAACGCTCTCTAGATTACGCGACTTTGAGGCGAGACTAGACTCGGTGAGAATAACCCAGCGAAGAAAGAAACACGCTTAGAAAAGACAGTTACAACACAATTTTGTTGTAACTGCCTTTTCTAAGCCGTGTTTTTTTTTTTATTAAATTATTATTATTTTTTACTTCGTATGGTTATTCCCTGCATTTGCACGCTTGGCACTCACTTTTTGGGTCTGGATTTAGACTCGGTGAGCAACAAAATGTGGGCAACTAAGCTAACGGCTATGTTTAGCAATAAATAATACATAAATCAGTGCATTAAATAGGCGCTTTATCCCAATTGAAAGGTTGGCTCAAAGCGGCGCCGCGAACTGAACCCAACAAGTACGCTCACGTGAATCACGCGCATTCACTCACACACTGTACATAAAAACAGAAAATTCACGTGGTGCTAAGGGCAGGCTCAAGCGAGCTACTGACGTTTTGAAAATTCAAATCGTTTGTATTTGAAATTTGATTAAGTGAGCTGAAATTGCTACTGCTTTGCTGCAATCACATGCAATATGCGGCAATAATGTAAGCGCTTTCAAAATGTAAGCTTTTTGACAACGAACTGTCGACGGTTGCTTCCAGGTTATACAGTGTTTAGAACTTTTTTTTCGAATTTTGTGGAAATAATGAAATAATTAATAAATAATTACGGTATTTATAATGCGCTTATCTTATAATAATTATAACTCTAAGCGCGCACTCACAACTCGGGCACGCTTTTGACAATGACTCAGGTACCACAAATACATTACGACAGTCAGCTTGGGGTGGCGAGTGTGGTGATGTTATAGTGCTAGAGGTGAGTTATGAGGGCGAACTGGCAGGAGGAGAGGCAGTGTTTCTAACGGAGAGAGAGTGGGAGAGTGTTCCAGGTGGATGGACCGTAGACGGAGAAGGAGAGGGGGCCGAAAGTGCTGAGTTTGGTGCGGGAGATGTGGAGGCGGAGAGGGTTGGAGGCGGAGCGGAGGGAGCGGGAAGGAGTGTAGGGGTGAAGTAAGTTTGAGAGATAGGCAGGAGCGTAGTGCATTCTCACAGGGATTTGTAGCAGAGAGACAGAATCTTGTATTGGATGCGTTGGGGGATGGGGAGCCAGTGAAAGAGTTTGAGCAGGGGAGTGATGTGGTCGGATTTCTTCTTTCATCTTCATTTCATCTTTCTGAGGACAAGGCGGGCAGCATTGTTCTGAACGCGCTGGAGAGTGAAAGTGGTGGAGTGAGGGAGGCCGGAAAGAAGAGAGTTGCAATAGTCGATGCGAGATGAGAAAAGATGAGAGAAACAGCAAGTTTGGTGGCAGCTTTGGTGGTGAGGTATTTTCTGATCTGACTGATGCGACGGAGGTGGAAATAACATGCCTGGGCCGTGGCGGAGACAAAGCTGGTCATGGAAAGAGAGGAATCGAAGATAACGCCGAGGTTCTTGGCCAAGTCAGAGAGGGGGATGGGGGTGTTGTTGAGTTGAAAATGGAGAGAGGGAGGGAGCTGGGAGAGTTTCTGGCGAGTGCCTACCACCAGGGCTTCCGTTTTGTCGTCATTCAGTTTAAGTCTGTTTGCTGTCATCCAGTTTTTCACATCTTCGTAGCAGTCAGCCGTGCGAGTCAGTAGTGACTGAGTGTTGTCGAGTTTGTCTTTGTCTGGTAGTTGTGAGTCGTCAGCGTGGAGGTGGTGGTGTATGTGATGAGACTGGATGATGTTGGACAGGGGAGAGGTGTAAAGTGTGAAAAGGACCGGGCCCAGGACGGACCCTTGTTGAACTCTGCAGGAGAGCCTGACTGGGTTAGAGGAGACGCCGTCGATGGTGACGGACTGCTGTCTGTCGGAGTGGTAGGAGGGAAACCAGGAGTGAGCAGAGTCAGTGATGCCAAAGGAGTGGTGAAGGCGTTGGAGGAGGATAGAGTGATCTATAGTGTCGAATAATGCTGAGGAAAACGAGATCTCAACGTGCATTAAACTGCGCATGGCGATGAAGCAAGTCAGAGTGGCTTAGGAAAGTGGGTTTTGTCATGTCCTTTCAATAGATATTCAGTAGATACATTTTATTTACGTAAGAGCATCTAACATTAACAATGGGCCATTCCACGGAAGCAGTTTGTTTCTGTAAAGTTTTCGGCCTGCTCGCACTGCCGATCGTCTATAATGGCGCGCTCTCTTTGGCCACAGTCCACTGCGTCTTCTTGCCTCTCGCGCTAGAGAGTTGTCTAGTTTTTAGGTACCTGCAGTCTCGGCATTTTAGCAATCAAAGCTCACCATGGAGAAGACAACTGATTAAAAAATGTAACCCTTTGTCGGTAGCGCTTTTTGTCGCAATGATTCCTGTAGGAATCATCGCGACAGAAAGTGCTACCGACAGTCAAATGGTAAAAAACAACAACAACCAAAAACAACAATAAATAAATAAATAAATAAAATTTTAAAAATAAAATAAAAATTAAGCGATTCTCGTGAGAGCGCATCAACATCTAGTCTCTGAACACAGACTGAATGTGTATTCGGTTGGTTCAAAGGAACATCACATTACTTGCATGTAATCAGCGACACCTGAACTCCGAATCTACGATTAACCAAAGAAGTACCCAACGGAGAAAGAAACACGCTTAGAAAAAACGGTACAACACAATTTATTAATGTTTCGGGTAAATACCCTTTGTCAAAATAGACAAACAAACAGAGACATTAGCCGCTACTTATCTTCATATGCAGAAGGAATGTGGCAACTGAAGGTGACGTAAAACTAAAAAGAAAAAGAAAAGAAAAGGAAGAACAAAAGTAAAAATGACGTCAAAGAAAAAAATCGTAAGAGAAAGACTCCGAGAGAAACTAAACACGAGAGACAAGAGTGTGTGTAAGCGCGCGCAGGAGCGAGCAAAAGTAAATTTACCCGAAATATTAATAAATTGTGTTGTACCGTTTTTTCTAAGCGTGTTTCTTTCTCCGTTGGGTACTTCTTTGCATTTCACACGCTTGGCAGTCACCTTTTTGGTCTGGATTGTTTACGATTAACCAGAATGCTAGAGGGTTTCCCCGCGTTGTAACAATAACCAAAATGCGTAACGCTGTGTATTAAAAAAAAAAAAAGCATTTTGCTAATTGTTAAAAGCAACACGGGCAATGCAGGAAAAACGAGTACCACACGCAGAGAAAACGTTTTATTGAAACTTAACACACAGATTAACCATTGGCGTAAACATCTAGTCTAAATAACCTGGATACAAAGTGGTGTCAGCAAGAGGTGTAAATCCTTATGAGCTCCCGCAACTGAAGGGGCTCATGAGGATCTACACCTCTTGCCGTGGGTGGTGTTCAGATTTCTCGGCACTGAACGGGCTTTTAAAAAAAAAGCTTCGCTGACCATGTATAGGTAAGTTTCCTTCACTCATTCAGCCCGACGGCCGTATTTACCTAATTTTAGAGGCGTCACCTAACGACTATGCACCTGTTGCAGGAGATGGTTCGCCCATGATAATTCAAGGGTAGTGCCAGATATAAAAGAGAGAATTCATATCGACCACGTAGTATTGGAGTTGAGCTTTTATTTTCTCTTTCTCTCAGCGAGGGCTTCATTAAGGGAATTATATTATATTATATTATATTATATTATATTATATTATATTATATTATATTATATTATATTATATTATATTATATTATATTATATTATATTATATTATATTTTTTTCCCGAGAAGCGGGGGGGGGGGGGGGGGGGGGGGGGGGGGGGAGGGGGCGGCTATTCCATTGAGTTGGTCTACATATTTTATACGGCTGTGACGATAAAAATCAACATCGGGGCTCGAATGCAGTATCTATGTGCAGTCCCATCTCTCCTGCAAAAGGCCTAGATTAAATCATCCCTTGCAGCCTACAGGGGCTCATGTAAGTCTATGCCTCTTGAGGACCAAGAACTTCATCTGTGTCTCAGAAGAGGTTAGTCGGTGTTCGGTGTAAACATACGACTAAATACGAAAAGGCTGTTCTATACAGGATGAAGCTGATTTTTATCAACGTAAAAGCATTCAGAAATGTTGAACAAGCAGTTTGCGGTATCAAATTCGTTGTAACAATCATCCATGCGTTATCACGGTAAAATCAGAAAAAAAAATCAATCAAACCCGTGATGAAATATGGATTTTTATCTCCCTTTTTAGACAGTCAACATGTCATATTTTGTTTCTGTTTCGAAAAATCAAATGTGCATATCTGTGTCATATAGCTCAGTCAACCATGATAGCTGAAATGCCAAAATGCGTGATAATATTGGCGCTTTTACAGGAGACGGAATGAACATAGCATGTTAAAGGTAGTGCCTAAGTTTAATAGAACCCATCCAAAGAAGGGTCATTTATGATAAATCAATGGCAAAAATATGTTAACCCCCTAACTGCCGAGGCAAAGCGAACGATACCCAGCTGCAAGAGACAACAAGAATGACAAAGCCCCTAATGCTCACGTGCATGAACGATCCATTTGCAACATAAGTAAAGGTTTGGCTTTTGTACTTGTGAAATCCACCTTTCTCAAAATGTATACACTTTTCACAAGCTCGTCCGCCTGATCAAGAGCAGCTACGATGGCATAACATGCAGGGCCGGACCTGGGAAAAGTCGATGGGGGGGGTTACAGATTCAGTATAAAGCGAAGGCGCGAAGCGCCGAGCCTTCTAGGGGGGTCCGGGGGCATGCCCCCCCGGAATTTTTTTTTTTTCAAGGATGCAAAATGGTGCAATCTGGTGCAATCTGAGCCTTGAAAAAGCCATTTGTGATGGTCTGGGGACTTTGAGCTTTTTGAACAATCGAACTGACAAACTCTGGGGTACAAAAATTATCACCTGCCCCTCCCTTAAAAAAAACACCCACACCCACACCCACACACACACACACACACACACACACACACACAAACATTTATTTATCAACAGAGATGTTTTGTATACTATTATTATTCACTACTTTTCGTTGATCGTTAACGGTATAAAGCTTTACCTTGTAGTTTATGAACATCAGGGCCCTGCTTTCACTTCAGTTCAGTCTTGCTGCACTAGGTTCCTCGGCATTAGTACCATTTGTGAATTGTATCTTCTGGCAAAACAGTTCACTGCCTCTTTGAAGTCAATATCAACATCCCTGTGCACTTTCAGTAAAGCAAGTGCATTGAGTCTCTGTTGCCCCATTGTAGAGCGCAGGTAGTTTTTCAGGTTGCGCAGCTGACTGTTTGAACGCTCACACTCGGCAGTAGTGACAGGCAGGGTGCAAAGGTTCTTTAGCATGATGAACAGGTTGGGATAAAAATCCCTGTCACAGTGTTTCAGTGCTTCTGATGCCGTGGATGGGATGATAGCTGTCGCATTCTCAGCAGCACTTCGCCATTTGCAAACCCACCGTTGGTATTCTGCATCAAGGGTAGCGTTGTCTGGTAGGTCAGACTCCCACAACATTGCCAGTGTCTTCACCCCTTCTGGAACCTGCATGAAACCATCCTGGTTGTCTATTAAAGTGCTTGGCACCAGACAGAGACCATCAACTGCTAGGTCAGCATTTTTGAACCTCGAGTCCAATTCGGTTGACAGGTGTTCCAAGAAAGGAATGGCAATGCTAATCTTGAAATATTCTTCTGGAGTGGCCGCAGGTTGGTTGTCACGGAGAGTCTGGCGGGATGCTTGACGAGGAACAACAACATCAGTTGTCAAAGCATTTGCCATTTTGCTGACTTCACCAAACCAGGCAACGAACGCTGTGTCGACATCTCTTCTAATAGAAGACATGCAGTTACTGACCTCTTTGATTTCCCTGTAGGCATCGACAACATCTTTTGTTCTTTTCTGGAGCTTCACTGTCAAGGGTTTTAAGTAACGCAAACAATTGCGGACGACAACGAATGCAACGAGGAAAACACTGCTGCTCAAGGTGTGGAGAAAGCCAGTTGCTTGGTCAATGTCTCACTGTCCCAATTGTCACTGTCTTCACACATTTGTCCCAAACAGTCGTGAACAACCAGGAAGAGAGATGTGTAAACCTCCAGTGCTTCATGTTTTTCTACCCATCTTGTTCTGCACAGATCAACAAGCTTTGTCTTTGTCGTGTCAGGCTGAGATGCTTCGATGGTATCTTCAAGTTTTCGTTGTCTCTTTGGAGAGTTTGAGAAAAACAGTGACAGTTCCCTCAGTGCTCCCATCATGTTCTTCACTGCAGGCAAGCCGCATGCTTTTACAATGCAGAGACTCAAGCTATGGGAAGCACAGTGAAAGTACAGTGCTTTGTTGTTCCTTGCTTGAAAACGTGCCTGCACTCCTTTAAACTTTCCTGCCATGTTTGCGGCCCCGTCATAACCTTGTCCTCTAACATTGTTGAAATCAAGCCCCCACAAGCCCAGACACTCAACAATCTTGTTGTAAAGTGTTTCACCTGTGGTATCTCTGCACTGGACAAAAGCCAGGAACTCTTCACGAACTTTCAGACTTCCATCGACGAATCTCAATATAATTGAAAGTCAGTTGTTCCCAGTTTGAGCTGTCTGTGACTTCGTCAGCAAGCACGGTAAACTGTTTTCCTGCAATAATTTCTGCAAGAATCTTGTTGCGGATCTGATCACCAAGAACCTTTATCAGTCTGTTTTGTGTACTTTTTGAAATGTATGTGGCCTTCTTATCGCATGTATCTAGATGTTTCCGGAGAGTTTCATCTCCTGCATTGATGCACAGATTCAAAAGGGCATTGAAATTGCTTCTGTTCTCACTCTGAAGAATGCCATCATCACAGTTGCCCCTCAGAGCTAACCCCTGTCTTCCACACACTTCAACAATCCTGAAGAGGCTTGTCAGAACTTGTCGATTTGCAGCGATGTTTTCTGCATTTTTCTGATTGATTTCACTGGCGATGCTCTGCTCTGGTTTATCCATAATTGTCAAAAACTGCTCTCCATTTGCCATTGCATCTTTGTGGTATTGTAATAACGAGTGCTTTTTGATCTGATCACAGGCTTTATTCCAGTTCTTGTATGGCGTCTTCACAAACTTGCCCAGGTTTTCAGTAGACTTTGCAAATAATAGGCAATACTTGCAGTAAGCCCCATCCTCGAAAGGAGAATACACAAGCCAGGAGTACTTTTGCAACCACTCATGCTGAAATT
Organism: Semisulcospira habei; assembly: GCA_036245525.1. Taxonomy (NCBI): domain Eukaryota; kingdom Metazoa; phylum Mollusca; class Gastropoda; family Semisulcospiridae; genus Semisulcospira; species Semisulcospira habei. The sequence goes on from BTPG01000006.1 coordinate 62,639,881, forward strand.
TTCGGTTCTTGTTGTTTATCACTGTTGTTGGAAACTGAAAACCAGGTGATGGTCTCCAGTGTTGCCTTAGAAGATGCTCCTTGTCACGGCTTGACAGTGAAACGACTCGCGTGTGTTTCTTGAAAACTTCACCAAAATCGATATTTTTGTTGCTGGTGATCTGAGAGGAGAAATCTGAAGAGGAGTCAGAAAGCAGGCTCACATCAGGCTGGTTGGTCATTGGCATGGCAGAGGATTCAGAAAGCAGGCCCCCGGCAGGCTGATCAATGCTTGAGGAGGAGTCTGAAATACAAATAAAAGTTGGGTCTATGAGAAGTCTGAAATACTAAAACGATTGTGTGTGTACCTGTGTGAGAGAGAGAGAGAGAGAGAGAGAGAGAGAGAGAGAGAGAGAGAGAGAGAGAGAGAGAGAGAGAGAGAGAGAGAGAGAGAGAGAGAGAGAGAGAGAGAGAGAGAGAGAGAACAATGAACAATGAACAATGAACCTTTATTTTCCAACGGTAGAAGTTATTGGTAACAGGACCAGTTTTCAAACTTGCCGTTGCTACATCTACTACATAAGTGACATAGACATGTAAACATACACATACCACACACTGCTGCATGCACTGCTGCATTCGCTTACGCACGCACGCACGCACCACGCACATACACACACACATACCCACACACGCACTCAGGTACGCACGCATGCACATCACAACTCGCGCATGCACGCACGCACACACACACACTCATGTACACCGCAATTCAGTACGCATGCACACACGCACGAACACTCACACACACACACACACACACACACACTTACACACGCACGCACTCAGGCACATACGCACAAAAACAAACACACGCTCTCGGACACGCACTCCAGACATTCCTACCCGCATACGCGTACGCACAAAAATATAAAATGAGTAAAAATACAAAGTAAAGCAATAAACAAAGAATCATTAAGTACATTAAAGTTCATACAGCAAGGGCAAATATGTATGCAGGTGCTATCTCCCCCCCCCCCTCTCTCTCTCTCTCTCTCACGCCGACACACACACACATACACACACACACAGCATGCACGCACGCGCACACACACACACACACACACACACACACACACACACACACACACACACACACACAGAGTCACACATACTGAGAGAGAGATGAGAGAGAGAGAGAGAGAGAGAGAGAGAGAGAGAGAGAGAGAGAGAGAGAGAGAGAGAGAGATCAGAGAGAGAGAGAGAGGGAGAGAGAGAGAGAGAGAGAGAGAGAGAGAGAGAGAGAGAGAGAGAGAGAGAGAGAGAGAGAGAGAGAGAGAGAGAGAGACCTGCAACAAGATAATTACATTTAAAGCATATATATGTCTTCGTTTACACACTTCAGTCAAGCTTAGATATATATTTATGATCTGAAATAACAGCTTTTCTTTTTAGACCCCTCCCCCCAAATGATGGACAAAATCTTTGCTACCTTATGACTCGTAGAGTCTTCTTAGGCTAATGATAGCCAATGGAACACACCAGTCATTTTGTTTAATATTAATTATTAAATTGAAACACTCAATCACGTATCAATTTCAGGTTGTATTTAATTTAATTTTTTTTTTTTGAGAGGGGGGGGGGGGGGGGGGGGCGGGGCAGTAAATTACTCACCAACACTGCTTTTACTTGTTCCCATGTCACTGTTTCGAACTCCACTGCCAGTGGTCTCACTTTGGGTTGATTTTTGTCTCTTTCGAGGAACTGCATCATCTGCCGTTTAGAAAAACAACTTTTATTATTATTATTATTATTATTATTAAAGGTTTTCTTATATAGCGCTTACCTGTAAACAGCTCTAAGCGCTTTACAATTTACTCAACAACAACAAACAAAAAGAAAAACAAAAAAAACAAAAAAAACAAAGACATAACATAAAAATTAAAACATGAAATTATCCTAAAAGCAACAACAAAAATGTAAAATAAAATAGAACCGTCTTTTCAACATCTTATATATGATTATGCATTGCAGGTGTTAACACGTCTACTACAATTTTATAATAATAATTTAATATAAAAAAACAGTGGTTTTCTGATTAGTTCTTAGCTTATTTTAAATTTCATCAACAAAAGGCCTAAGGGTGAATAATCTTATTTTGTAGCACGCTGTTCACAGGCATAGGAACTGTTAACAAATTTGCTGATTTTCAGCAGTTGGCAAAATTTCAGCACATTTTTATTTTCCATTTTATTATGTGAAAAAGGCAGTGGTTGGGATGCCGTCATGATGGCTTCTTGTCGTTCCAAAAACCGAAGTCGTCATGACGGTTTTGCACCCGGAAAGGCTATGTTGCCGTCACAATTGATGGCGACGCTGTCAAAGTGGTGTCAGATAGGCTATGGTTTCCATAGTCAGCCATCAAGACGGTTCTGTTCTGCTCTCCGAAGAGATTTACGTCACAATACATAGCTAGTAAGCTGCACTAGTGAAAACGATACCTTATAACTTAGCCCTTGGTTTTGTTATTGAAAACGATATTTTGCCGTCCAAAGATTTTTTTTTATAAATATAAAAGCAATATTGATCATTGATGCCGATATCTTTATTCTTTAAATTGACATTTTTAAAGTTATATATCATAATACTTTGTGAAATAAATTTTAGGCTATGCATTACTTTAATTGTTACCTGTTTTGGTATTTTAATAAGTGGGGCTGTTTTATATCTATGATATTCATTATATGCAGCTAGTATCAGCTCCTACAGCATAGGCTACACTCACAGGAAGGAAGTACCGGCTCCATCGCCACGTGCTCATTTGAATCGAATTCGGAATGGGTGAATTTTACCTAGTTCTACTGACTACATTTCTTTTATGAGACAAAATTGGATTAAAAAATGTACCCACCTTCTGAAATGGAGCTTGATGAAAACCAGCATGACAGTCGCCTACTGCCATCAGCATCTGTTTTTTTCAGTTTCGGCATTTTCGAGGAGACAGCAAAAGTGAAGTGTTACCAAAGAAAATAGATCTAGATTTAAACTTCCCCCCCCACAAACCTTAATGACGTCAGACGTCTTTTCACTGATCTTTCTCGGAAAGACATGCACTGAAGGAAAGCAACTCTTTTGGGTACCTGGTCGATTCAACGGAAATCCATTTCAACGATGTTTTTGGACGATTCAACGATGGTCGTTTCAACGGATGTTCGTTACAACGAATTATCATAATTATCAACTTAGCGTCTTAATTAATCTTTCAAAAAAGTCGTTTTTGGGGGATTAGGGCTGTATCAGGCTTGTGGCCAGAACAAGAAAATATGGCTGCATTTACTAATTTAGGGTTAGGGGTTGGGTTACTTGGTTGTTTCAACGGGAAAACGTTTTGGACGTTTAAACGGATCCCTTGAAATGGATTTCCGTTGAATTGTCTATAAATAACTCTTTGTGCCTTGGATCAAAAGTGACTAAAAACTGCAATGTTTTAAAAACAATAAAAAAATAATAAAACTTTGGAACTCCCTTTGCATAAAAAAATTCACTGGTTTTTTTTTTTTTTTTTTTTTTTTTTTTTAGTTGGGAGGGGGGGTTCCGGAACCCAGGTAAACCCCCCCCCCCCCCTGGGTCCGGCCCTGACATGTCGCGTGATCCACAAAGGGCAGTTCACCAGGGAGCTCCAGGTTAGAACCGGTGTCAGGCAGGGGTGTTTGCTGTCTCCGTTCCTCTTCCTACTGGCCATAGACTGGGTCATGAAGAGGACCACAGAGCACAGACGAAGTGGAATACAGTGGACACTGTGGACACAGCTTGACGACCTCGATTTTGCAGACGACTTGGCTTTACTGTCCCACACTCATCAACAAATGCAGGACAAGACCACGAGGCTTGCTGACATCTCGTCCCAAGTGGGCCTCACCATCCACAAACAGAAAACAAAGACAATGAGGCTGAACGCAACCAGGGAAGAACCAGTCTTGCTTGCTGGCACCCCTTTGGGTTGATTGATTGATTGTACATTGCTTAACGTCCCGACAGCAACAAGGCTTTCTCAGGACGTGCCTGCACTGCTTGTGAAAAAACAAACAAACAAACAACAGAATATTGAATGTATGTCGCCAGCCGGTCCAATACGTTAAATAAACCTATGACATAGGGCCTAAATAAAGTTAAGACCATTTAGCAACACACATCCAATATCAAGAGCTACTTGCAGTGCAGACAGTTGGGAGAGTTTTAAAAAGACAAATACAGGTGAATGGACCAAGGGTAGACAGAAACACATGCCCCAGAATAGAGGGAAAAAAAACCACCCTGTGGGGCTGACCAGGGTGACCCTGGGAACTAAAAAGTAGTTAACCCCACCCAAGTCCCCCAGGGCAGACCCGGGTGGGGGGCACCCCTTTGGAGGAGGTGGAGTCCTTCACCTATCTCGGGAGCATCATAGACATAAAAGGCGGCACTGATGCAGATGTCAGAGCACGAATCGGTAAAGCTAGAGCAGCCTTTCTCCAGTTGAAAAAAAGGTGGAGTTCCAGAGAGCTGTCACAACACCAACGTAAAAGCAGTTCTCCTATATGGAGCAGAGACTTGGAGATTGACAAAAACCACAGTCAACAGAGTACAGATCTTCATAAAACAGTTTCCTTAGAAGAATTTTGAAAATCCACTGCCCAGAGAAGATCAGCAACGTCAGACTCTGGGAGAGAACAGAGCAGATAACAGCAGAGAATGAAATTGGGCGAAGAAGATGGGGATGGATTGGTCACAGTCTGAGAAAGCTTCCAGTATCACTAGGCAGGCATTGTCATGGAACCCCCAGGGAAAGAGGAAAAGAGGCAGGCCGAGAAACACCTGGCGTCGAGACCTCCAAGCAGACATCAAGAGACTGGGAACCACCTGGAGTAAAATCGAAGGAGAAGCACAGGACAGGAGTCGCTGGAGGTCTCTCGTCGACGGCATATACCCGGGTAGGGGTGACAGGCGTAAGTAAGTAAGTAATACATTTTTCACACTTGTGTCAATCTCCCGTGACCCTTGACCCTCGAAAGTAGTGAACTAAAACAGTATGCATAGAAATGTTTTATCAGCTACCTTTCTGCCAAATTTGATTGAAAAGTTTTGCAAAAGTGCAATGAAAAACTAAATTCTACTTTTTTCACATCATTTGCCGATCTCTTGTGACCCTTGACGTTTCCCCGAGAGGTCATCCAGATTAGCATGCATACAATCAGGTATCTCTCGACGAAGTTTCGGTTTGATGTTGTAAATAGTATTCAAGAATTTATTTTGGTAAAGAAATAGCTATTGGTGACCTATTTCCTGATCTCCGGTGACCCTTGACCTTTCCGAGGGGTCATTAATATTAGTATTCCTAGGAAGGTCTTGCCATCAGGTATCTATGTGCCACGTTTGGGTCTAAAGTTATGAATAGTATTTGAGAAAAAAATTCTTTTGTCCAAATAATTATGGCTATTTTTTTTTTTTTTTTACCTATTTCCTGATCTCTTGTGACCCGTGACCTTCCGTGAGGTCGTCCAAACTAGTATGCATAGGAAGGTCTTACCATCAGGTACCTTCGTACCAAGTTTGGGTTTGAAATTGTGAACGGTATTTGACAACAAAAAAACCCAACAAAATAAAACAACATTTTGTCCAATTATGGCTATTTTTTTATTTTTTACCTAATGCCTGATCCTCTGTGACCTGGACGTTTGAGAGGGACCAATGAAATTGATATGTCTTGCCACAAAGTATCATAGAGCCAAGTTTGAAGACTGTGCTTTGAATAGTCTCCGAGAAAATGCCAACGTTATTGTCTACCACGGACGACGGACGCCGGACGACGCCAGACGGACGACCACTGGCTCAGAACATAATTACTCACTTCTGCTTCGCACGTGAGCCAACCACCCCATGAGGGATCATCACAGGACTAACAAGAGGCATAAACCCTCATGAGCCCCAGCGAATGCGGGGGCTCATGAGGATTTATGTCTCTAGTTAGTCCTGTGTTCTTTGTGCCTGTTTTTTTTTATAGTACCGTTGACATCTGCGTTTTTCACCCGAGCGTCGGTCAGTATGTAGTGCTTTCAGACTCGCAGTTCATGATCACTGGCCGCGGAGGGGTTAACAACACATTAACTCATTCAGCCCGACGGCCGTATTTTCCAAATTTTGGAGGCGTCATCTAATGACTACGCACCAGTTGCGGAGATGGATCGACCATGATAATTCAAGGCCAGTGCCAGATTAGCTTGGCGCCTGTCGGCGCCAAGCTAATCTGGCACTGCCCTTGAATTATCATGGTCGAAACATCTCCTGCTGTAGTGCGTCAGGGCTGAATGGGTTAAATCTCCATGGAATTTTATTTTCACAGCACCTTGGAATCTTGAACTATAATAATAATAGTGTCCATCCATCCCTCGCAACTTGAGCGTAGACGTTCTATATCTTTCACAGTCAGTGCCACGAACACGCCGTACTATCGTGCCGCACGATTTCCTAAATCTTAGATTCGGCGGCACGCCAAATTCATCACAACACTCATAGGCATTCAGGCGAGCCCTAAAGACCCATCTTTTGTCTGTCTGCTACGAATTACTTTTGTCACAGACCTGTCATGTTGAAGTCATCCCTATCACTATTAGTAGTAGTAGTAGTAGTAGTAGTAGTGTGTGTGTGTGTGTGTGTGTGTGTGTGTGTGTGTGTGTGTGTGTGTGTGTGTGTGTGTGTGTGTGTGCGTGTGTGTGTGTGTGTGTGCGTGTGTGTGTGTGTGTGTGCGCGCGCGCGCTCGTGCGTGAGTGCGAGTATGAGTCCATAAGCGTCCATAAGTCCACAATTTAATTTTGTTAAGCGCCTAAAGCTCTAATCCGAGGTTAGACGCTATACAAGTACTCATTATTATTATTATGATAACACGACATCGTTCAACAATAATACTACTGGGGGTGAGGGGGGGGGGGGGGGTTACCACATCGTAGTGCAGAATCAGACATCATCTGTAGTGCAGAAAGAGACATCGTACTGACTGCAGACCCTCATTTAAAAAAAAAATTATGTCACTGAGTAACAAATGAACACATAAAACAAACGGATCGCCCTTTGCTTACACTGCGATGCTATGTTTACATCAAGTCACCAGGAAACATTGGCCAAAATTGGCTAGTAAAGCCGAGTGTCTATCAATATAGTGTTGGGTGTTTTTACATTATTAAAAAAAAAAAAAACGGTTGTGCAGTTAAAATGTAAATCACCTGACAACGCTGTCGCTAGTTATCCTTGCCACAAAGTAAAAAGGTCAGGGCCGTTAATCCCTTCACTGCCAGTGAACGCAGTTTGCGTTTGTGCAATCCTCGTTAATTCAGCGGCAAAGAACCCAGTCGTCTTAGGAACAAGGATTCAAACTGGTGTCTGGAAGAGGCATGGATCTATGTCTCTTCATCTGGATCTTGTTCACCTTTACTCGGCAGTCTCAGGGGTTGTTTTAATCCGGAAGTGGGATATCGTCATGCGTTTGCGTGGTCCATTGCAAAGAGCGAATAACAATTTCTGCATTCAACCATCACAGACTAAAAGCCAGAGCAACACAAGCAGCTATGAAAATGAGGCCAAATCAGCAAGAGGCACAGATCCTCATGAGCCCCCGCAGATGCGGGGGCTCATGAAGATCTTGCACGCGGGTCATTGGTAGCGTTTATAGAGCCCTACCACAGTAGGGACTAACCCATTCATTGCCAGTAGACGCAGACTTGGTTACTGAAATCTTTGTACATTCAACGCCAGAGAGCTCAAGCCGTTCAAAAAACGTGGACACAAATTGTTTTCAGCAAAAGCCATAGATCCTCACAAGTCACCGCAATTGCGGGGGTTCACCGAGGATCTGTACCTCTTGTAGATGGGTGGTGTTCATTTCGTTTCGGCAGCGAAGGGTTCAAACCTATGTTTAACCCTCCCTCCCCGTTTCCTCTCCAAGTAAGGTTTCTGCAGGTAGATCGTCATTTGCTTCCTCCTGTGAATGTCCATCTGTCGCCTGATTGTCTCCCTTGAACAGGTCTCCAGCGTTCGCCTGAAAAGACACGAATGAATTTCAATGGAGTAAATATATTCGCGACAGATGACGATATCAACAACGCGATGTTAGATTAGATACGCAACACTGGTATGCTTCTAGACGTCTAGCCACATTTTCTGCCATAAACCTTCTTCTTTGAAGGTTGCGTGTCACATGATGTCAAGATATGAAATCGTATTGCAAATTAATTTGTTTCACATTTTCGCTGCATTTGCTGACATTTCACAGCGTATTCTACCGTGACATACAAGAAGATCGAAATTTAATGTAAAAACTCAACATTTAACATAACCATTTCATCACTGACTCACGACAAGGAGATGGTTCAAGGGTGGTGCTAGAATGTTCAAGCTATTTAGTGAACGTGATATTCAGAGGAAAATTCCTCGAAATTTCCGTCTGACGGCTCAGGACGTAACGGTTGTAAGACGCAATTGGAGTCAAAGTCTGAAAAACCCACAACAAACAAACAAAGTGCATCATCAACCTGCATTCTCCCCTTAAAAGCTGCTCCATCAGCGGTTTGCTGCTCTCCTTTGATTGGGGACAGAGTCTCCATATCATTTTTCTCATGATTGTTTTCCCTGAGCAGCTCTCTCAGGAAGCAGAAGAGGCGAGGAAGGTCCGACAGCATGATGCCGCCGAAAACCACGCAGAAAATGGTGATGGCGATGTAACCCGCGTACTGAGCAGACGGCCGGTCGTCAGGAGCAGACGACAGTTTTTGCTGGGTGGCAGACATCTGGGACTTGTCTTCTTTCAGCTCTTTTTCGATGGCGTGGATCAGTTCGGCCTTCATTGCCTGTTGGTGAAACCAAGTCCGTAAAGATACTGTATATTTCTTATTTGTGTCAATGTAACCCCTTCACTGCATGTGAATGCAGACTGCGGTTCTGAAATCTTTGGTAATCCAAGTCCAAAGAACCCTTAGTCGTCCAAGGAACATGGGTATACACAGAGGGGTCAGCAAGTCAGCAAGAGGCGTAGATCCTCATGAGACCCCTCAGTTGTTGGGGGGGAGGGGGGGGGGACTCATCAGGACCTATGCCTCTTGCAGTTGGATTATAATTAACTTTCTGTCGACAGTGAAGGGGTTAACGAAAATAAAGGATTGAGAAGCTGGGTGCCATGAAATATGACGGCAGACAGAAATGTGTCTGGTCTGAACTCGTTTTGGCTGGCTTGTGTCATTTGGGTTTTCTTCACCCGGTCACCATACACTGAACAAATTAACCCTTAACTACTGATGACGATACCGTTCGGCGCAAAAGACGCTCAACTACGCGTCTTTTCCGCCGAACTGTACAGTCTTCAAAGACTATGATTTGAAAGGAATTGGTTCGTACTGTTACGTTTGTGGTTGTGTTATTCTTTTAGGGCATAGGAAAAGATCCGGTGTTCAGTTATTTCAGATTAGAATCACGTACCTTTTCAGTATGATTCGTTTCTTTTTGCATGGACAATTGCGATCGATTTTTGGTGTGTGACTACAATGTTGCACATTTCGCTAACTTGTAGCAAAGTCCGACCTAGATTAAACTGGAAGGTTCTGAAAAAGGCGCGCTTGTGGACCTCAAACATGACGTCAAAGTTTTGTAGTACGCGTGTTAGGTACAGTTCATAACATTTACGTAATGCCTCTAAACATTAATGATTTTGGTTACGTTTTCTTTTCTGATTTCTTGAGTTGTGTAATTTGCAGGATTGTTCTGGAAATCTGTGACAATTTACAAGAGAGTGTGAGGAAGTATGTATATGCATTGTATGAGACAGTGTATCAAAGTTTGAATACATTTGTGAGAGATAGTGCATCAAAGTGGTGATGCATCGTGCTAAGAGTACATCGTGAGAATAAAGTACTGTTAGAACTGTTACTCCAGTGTTGTCTACAACCTTGTGCCCGCCGTGAGATGACCTTAGCCGCCTGCTCGGTGTTAAACCCAAATAACTAACTACAACATTGTGCCACATGTGACGAGTTGCAACTGAGTGAGGTTTTTCTACAAGAACCCTACGTGAGTGTGTCTGGTGTGATTGCATCATACTACGACCACGACTACCACGTAACACGTACACGTTTAGGCACGTACACATAACAATAGTACATGTGTTCAATCTTTGTCTCTTTTTCATTGGCTTGTAAAGTTTCAACAAAACAGGTGGGAGTTAGTCAGTCAAAGCCAAACACGTGTAGATGATTTTTCTTAACCTTTCATCGCAACAAAAACCACTACATACAGCCAAAGGGTTAAATGTAATGATGGAGGACTGAAAGAAACGATACCTCTTCTTCCTGTTGTTTGCCAGGAGTCTTTGCTTGACCTGCAGTGGGCTCAAGTCTTACACAGTAACAATGGCGGGTGGAAAATTGCCCTGAAAATGTAAATTTGCAAGACTTGCGCAGGTAGGGAAATAAACTAGATTTAAACCGTTAACAGTTGTCAAAAACAAACACGCAAACAAATAAATACGTCCCCTCTCCCTTTATCACAATTCAACATACACTTGTGTTGCAGTCCCCACCAGTATCAGGATGTTGTCGTGTATTTCCTGTCATTACCACAAGGTTTTCTGTATTTCCTACTATTACCTCAATGTGTTTTTGTATTCACTGTCATTACCAAACTATTGTCGTGTATTCTCTACCATTGAAACGATGTTGTTCTGTATTTCACAACATTACCACAATGTTGTTCTGTATTCCCAACCATTACCACAATGTTGTCGCGTATCCCTTACCATTACCACAGTGTTGTTCTGTATTCCCCACCATTACCACATTCTTGTTCTGTATTCCCTAAAATTACCACAATGTTTTCATGTATTTCCTACCATTACCACAATGTTGTTCTGTATTCCCTACCATTACCACTGTGTTGTTCTGTACACCCCACCATTACCACGTTGTTGTTCTGTATTCCCCACCATTACCACAATGTTGTCGTGTAGTCCCCACCATTACCACAATGTTGTTCTGTATTCCCTACTATTACCAAAATGTTGTTCTGTATTCTCCACCATTACTACACTGTTGTCGTGTATTCCGTACCAATTCCACAACTTTTTGTGTGAATTCCTTACCATTACCACAATGTTGTCGTGTATTTCCTACCATTACCATAATGTTGTCGTGTATTCCTTACCATTACCACAATATTGTCGTGTATTCCTTACCATGACCACAATGTTATCGTGTATTCCCACACTGTTGTCGTGTATTCCCTACATTACCACAATGTTGTCGTGTATTCCCTAACATTACCACAATATTGTCGTGTATTCCCTACCATTACCACAATGTTGTCGTGTATTCCTTACTATGGCCACAATGTTATCTTGTATTCCCCACCATTACCACAATATTGTGTATTCCCCACCATTATCACATTGTTGTCGTGCATTCTCTACCATGACTACAATGAGATGGCCTTAGTTGCTTGCTCGGCGTTAAGCCCAACTAACTAACTGACTAACTAACCAATACACATGTACCACAATGTCATTATGTTCTGTATGTCGTACCTTTATCACAACCTTCCACGGCATTGTATTGCGGATAAAACTTGAGTCTAGGCGGACACTCCTCCTTATCGGGCACGTACCCTGACCTCTGACACAGCGCGGGCACGGGCGTCCCGCCGAGAGACATGGTGCCCGTGCAGTCGACGGAACACTTGTGCACGGTGTAGTTTCCTGGGCACGAGTGCAGATAGATGTTCCACGATTCGAACGGATGGCAGAAGTAACGCAGGTTTCGTGTCAGGTCCACCCATTGGGAAATGACCGAATTTTCTGCGAAAAAGATTGACATGGAATAACTGACCCCCTTGTGCATGCAGCCACCGGTACTACTATTCAAAGTACCGATGGATTTGTACACAAAGAGTTAAGGTATAACCCCTTCACTGCACAGAAAAACTGAATAGCACCCGTATGCAAGAGGCATAGATCCTCATGAGCCCCAGCAGTCGAGGGCCTCATGAGGATCCACGCCTCTTGCTGCGACCAATTTGTACAACACCATGTTCCTTTGACGGTTGCGGCTTTCGGTCGTTGAATGAACAAAGATTTCATAAAATAAAATATGCGTCCTGTGGCAGAGAAGGGTATAACTAACAGACTGGAAAAGTTAACACTAGTAATTAACCCTTTGACTGCTAATGACGAGACCGTTCGGTGGAAAAGACGCGCACGCGTCTTTTCCGCCGAACGGTATCGTCAGTAGCAGTCAAAGGGTTAACAAAAGCAAATTGTTAGGGTCGGCCACTGAGTATAAACGGTTTTGTCTGAAGGCAAGTGAGAATACGAAACAATTCACACGGAAGCCATTAATTTAAGCTGCAAGATGCATAAATTCTCCTAAGTCGTTAGAGTTACAGGGATTCATGAGCATCTATGCCTCCTACAGACAGAGAGGGGTCCTATGTACATCCGTGGGCTAAGTCGCGCGAGTTACTTAACTAATTCTACCCCAGACACACCACAGCAAGATAAGGATCGACCATGATAGTTCAAGGGTGGTGCCAGAATAGCTTGGCGCCTATGGGCGCCAAGCTATTCTGGCATCACCCTTGAACTATCATGGTCGATCTGTGTCCTGCACTGCAATGCAGTCTTCAGAGGACAACGGCAACATTTAAGGGTTTCGGTGTTGGGGTAGAATGAGTTAAGTTTCCAACTGAAACCAGAACACGCTCCAGGCGAACACATGTTTCAACTTTCCAAAGGAGTACGGTAGGTTAATTTCAAACAACCAACCCACCAGCTAGCCAATCGACCAAACTGATTTAACCCAAGGGATGAAAGAAGGAAAAAAAGATAGATGTATGAGAGAGGGAAATGTATTTTCCGTGAAAGGATATTAATTTTATCTTTGCGATAGCGAACAATAGCGAGTTCAAACCTCCTGCCTATACACACCTTCTGGGATCTTGACCCGTACATGGAATCCTGTCAGTTTCTTCTTGTTGCTTAAGTCATTAATTTTACACATGCACGTGGCCAATGTACGCAGCTGTTGGGTTGACGTCAGTAGTGGAAGCAACAGCTGATCTTCCGAGCAGTACCTCTTGGCCTCAAAACAGTTAAAGTAGCTCATGACTCCAGTGGGCACTTGGTAGTTACTGATCTGATCTGGGCACGTCAAGGTCGTGTCTTGTACTGGTTGGACAAATGAAATAAATAAGTGCACAAAGACTACAGCCACCTGAGTGAACCTGTTACAAGAGAGCACCATTGTGAAAGATCACCTGTCATTAATGACCAATATTTAGGTGGCTGTAGCTTTGACTGTGGCTGTAGCTGTGGCTGTAGCTTTGACTGTGGCTGTAGCTGTGGCTGTAGCTTTGACCGTGGCTGTAGCTTTGACTGTGGCTGTAGCTGTGACTGTGGCTGTAGCTGTGACTGTGCCTGTAGCTGCTGTGGCTGTAGCTTTGACTGTGGCTGTAGCTGTGACTGTGGCTGTAGCTGTGACTGTGGCTGTAGCTGTAGCTTTGACTGTGGCTGTAGCTTTGACTGTGGCTGTAGCTTTGACTGTGGCTGTAGCTGTGACTGTGGCTGTAGCTGTGACTGTGGCTGTGGTTGTAGTCACCTAAATGGTGGTAATTAATGACAGGTGATCTTTCATAATGGTGGTCGATCAAAACAGGTTTTACTGTCTCTGGCATTAGCTTCAGGTGAGTATCGAGAAACATGTTTTCTGCCACTAGTGGGCCTGCCACTAGTGTCAGCTAGCAACTTGCCGCTAGCGAATGTCGGAAATCCGAACGCAGACGAGTCCTCCTGTGGTGGAGACACGGTGGAACATAGATACGGCGGTGGAACATAGACAAGGCGGTTGAACATAGACACGGTGCAACATAGACACGGCGGTGGAACATAGACAAGGCGGTTGAACATAGACAAGGTGGCACATAGACACAGCGGTCGAACATAGACACAGCGGTGAAACATACACACGGTGGAACATAGACAAGGTGCAACACAGAGCAAATTCCCTATGCCCTGTACACAAGCAATTCAGCAAGTGTTGTAGTTCCTGCGCTGGCCAGAACAAAATTTGATGACGTAGTTCCCGGGTTTGCTACAGCAGAATCTGATGACGTAATCACCTCACTTTTCACAGTGGCAGTTCCATCATTTACCGTCGTCACGCCATAGCGCCAGGTGGCTGCATGAACAACGGGGTTAAAATCGACATTATTCCAGTGATGTCATTCGAGAAAATCCATTTCATTAACCTGTTTTAGTGCCAGTAACACCAGCATGTCCAAGCTGTTCCAGGAACTGAAGTGTGTCAGCAAGAGGCATAGATCCTCATGAGCCCCCGCAACTGCGGGAGCTCATGACGATCTATAACTCTTGCAGTTGGGTAGTGTGCAAATGTTTCGGCACTAGGCGGGTTAACATTTTACCAGTTAAAGCGCGCCAAACGAATTATGGATTTTATCCGGAAAACTGAGTTGTAAATGACCTCAACCCTCGACCCTTCATTCGAGGGGACAAAACTCCAAATGCCCAAATTATTTAGTTGCCGCGGTGGCTCTTGTTTATGTGCGGCGGGAAGAGCAGGACTGAGTTGACCTAAAATTTCATTTTCCCCAAAATTCATTGAATCTCATTCGACGCTGCAAACGTGTCCGTAGAAACGCGCGATTCTGGCTATCTTCTGATTTCCGAACGCCGTCTATTGCACAGCACTGTATTTCTTTTGTTTACTGTATTCTTTTATGCTGAGCAAATGAGATAAAGATAACGTTACTATAACGATAAATGTGTATTATTTATCCTGAACAAATGAGATGAATACAACGCAGTGATCCAGATTGAAAACGCGTAACTGGACTCTTACCATGCCCCGGTTAAAAAACAACTCACTAAGTGTTGTAGTTCCCGGGTTCGCCATAGAAGAATCTGACGACGTGGTTCCCTTGTTTGTCATTGTAGAATCTGAGGACGTATTTCCCGGGTTCGCCATAGCAGAATCTGATGACGTAGTTCCCGGGTTTGTCACGGTAGCATCCGAGGACGTAGTTCAGTCCCGGGTTCGCTATAGCAGAATCTGATGACGTGATTCCCGGGTTTGCCACAGCAGAATCTGATGACGTAGTTCCCGGGTTCGCCACAGCAGAATCTCCTGACGTAATTCCCGGGTTTGCCACAGCAGAATCTGATGACGTAGTTCCCCGGGTTTGACACAGCAAAATATGATGACGTGTCTACCTCACTTTTCACAGTAGTGGCTGGTTCAGTAGTCCCATTACTTGTCATCGCCAGGCCATATGCTACAACTGTTGGCACAGTTCGTCAAAGTTAACGTTTCTGTGCACGCAGCCACTGGCATAGTTGACAGTACTACACACACGGTATCAGGGACGTAGCGGGCCACTCCGGCGCTCCGGCGACCGCCGGAGTACTTTTTGGACAAGAGAGAGAGAGAGAGAGAGAGAGAGAGAGAGAGAGAGAGAGAGAGAGAGAGAGAGAGAGAGAGAGAGAGAGAGAGAGAGAGAGAGAGAGCAAACCTGCCGTGGTGTCAAAACTTCACAAGTGTATTCATGTTTACCAAAAACGGCAACATTTGTTTGCGCCGTTAGCTCAGTGCACCACTTAGCAGTGTCTGGTAAACAGAAAAGTGTCAAAATCACCGTCCCAAGTACGAAAGCTACTGGCCGAAGTGCATTAACACAACAGACTTTTGCACCACTAGCTCCACCAATTTAGCAGTGGTAAAAAGCAGAAAGAAGGACATTAGACACCACTAGCTCAATCAAATTAAAAGCCGCACACCGACCCCAAACGGAAACATCCTCATGACACATTAAACAAAGCAGAACGACCTCGCAATAAGAAACCAACTGGCATTGGAAATATCTTATTCCTACGCGCCACACCGCAACCAATACAAAGTCCGCCCAAACAACGGCGAAAAGAAAACAGAATGAACCAGAAACAGAAAAACTGCCAGACTTTTGATCTATGGAGCGACATCCACGAAAGCACAGGACCAGCACACAAATGGCCGGGGGAAAAAAAGTAAATACATGTGGACGAAAAACCTACCACATTTCAAAGAATCCTACTAGCCGCATTCATCTTCTGCAATGGACTGAACCCTACGATATTTTTGAATGGGTCGACTTCATGGCCCTTTGCAGAGACAAGGGATCAAGGAAACAACTAGAATACCTCTTCATACACTTCAAAGAGGGCAGATACAGCAAAGCTATGTACGCCTACGTCATGATCAATGGGCGCTACGAATACTTAGACGGAACCCCGAAACACCACAGACAACCACGGAATTGCCCTACCAACAATCAAAACTAAGAACACACCACCATTCTCCACTAGCCTTTCCAACTGATAGTGTGAGCAAGAGTACATCCTCTTGAACAATACAAAATGAACCACAAAACAAATTACCATAAAAATCTAACAACAAAGGTTTACTCAACGAAAACAAAAGGGTCAGCATGCTGATGAAGGTAGCCCTTAGCCAATAAAGGCTTAAACATGCCCAAAATACACCTGGCAGCTAACACTAAACGTGGCTGATTTGTGAATGGTCACATAAAGCCATCACATAGTGGTATGCGATGTACAGACACCTTTTAACCAAAAAAAGATCACGCATGCACGAGGCTCGATTGAACCATTTAATTGTTCTTCACGTCCACAAGTCTAAAACTAACTCACTTAACTTGATTTGTGTTGCCAACAACTTTGTGGCTTCTTCAGCACGCAGGCAAAGAGTTTGGGCAGCAGTTCCTGAGCTGGATGTGTCCAGAACCAATGTGCTTCAAAAGTCCCGTGCAACATAAACGTCTGCTGTCAAAGTTGACTCAGGAGATGCAATGCTTTTGTAATGAACATTTCTTCATGGATTATATCTCTTCTTTAATTTTGTTTCGCAAGTCTCATCTATAACAAACAATCTTCAACTCTGACATGTTGTGATCTTCTAACTACAGAAAGGCGAGTTTGTTTACTAATTGATTGGTTTACCCATGACCATTTGAAGGATTTAAACAATTGTGACATTTCCCAATTCTTGATTCCAATCCAGCATATCATAGAAAAGTCTGTCTGTGGATGTGAGTGTTGTTTCTTTAAAATAGAGTTAACATTTTAGTATCAATAAATAAGCTACTGGTCGCCATCGTCCCTCAAATCGTTTTAAAACATTCCGACTTTCTCTGGTAACCGCTGGACTACTTTTCTCATGCCCGCTAAGTCCATGACGGTATACAGTACTGGTGGCTGTATGCACAAGGAAGCTAATGTCGACATTGTTCAACGGAGATCGTCAGAGAAATGCATTCCATTAACAGATTTAACATTTAAAGCGCGCCAAACGCATTATGAATATTTTGAACTGAAAACTGAGCTTAGTAGACCCCAGCCCTCTTTTTCGAGGGGGCAAAAACATCATTGGGAATATCCCAATTATTCTGTTGTTTACATGCGGCAGGAAGGGCAGGCTTCGGTTAACTGAAAGAAAGTTCAGTTTTCAAAAGTAAAATTCATTATTCGGCGCGCTTTATGGCACAACAGCGAGAAATGAATTGGCCATCATAATTCAAGGGTAGTTCCAAATTAGCTTTGCACCTTTCTAGGCGCCAAGCTAATCTGGCACTTCCATTGAATTATCACGACCGATTAATCCCCCACGTAGAATTTAAAGGACTCCTTCAAAAATTGTGCAAAATCATAATCAAAAAGGAGTGAATTAACCACGTTCATGCAGAGCAAACGTGTTGACAAATGCTGAAAACATTTCAATTTTTATTAACAATTCTTCACGAACAAACCTTGGACGGTGTATTTTTCAGTTCTGAATAAAGTCCCAGGGAAATAAAAGAATTGTCGAGAAGTACACATAATGCAAACAGCGGTAATAAACTGCCGATTGCAATTTCACGTCTGTCCATCGGCTGAACTGAACTTTGCCACAAAACAGTTTTGTGGGAAAAGAGATCGGTGAACTGAACTCACCACATCCGCTAGAGCTGGATACGTCAGCAACATATCCGATGACGCATGCACAAAGTCTGCTGACGACAGAACACAGCATGTAGTCGCCGCATTGGCTGTCAATCGTACACACCGCCCCGACAGCTTGCCCTGTGAAATGCAATAACAAAGTCGCGTGTGTGCTGGTCCGTAATTCTGGACGTTACGGCTGGAAGCCTTAAGGTCCAAATTGACAGACCAGCACACATGTAATAATCATTCGATGCAGTTATGAAAACCACATCCTGCAGAGGTGTACTGCATACTCGATCTATAAACGGTTACGCCCACCACCCACCACCACCCCAACCCCTTCCTCTTGCCACCTCCACCACCGCCCCTCATTCCTCCCCCCCCCCCCCCACCCCCGCACCAACCGCGCCCCACCCTCTTCCTTCTTCCTTCATTTTGAGCTCTTTTCTGTGAAGGCATATTCGGTAGTTCATTGGTTTTTCTTAAAATAAAAGGCGAGATTTTCATTGTTTTACAATAAAAAAAAATCTCGCTCATCACAAAAAGCAACTGGGTAGTTCAGGTTTCTGAGAGATCGACTCTCTTGCGAAAGGTCGCGGGTTCCAACCCAGCCGGGGTCAAATTTTGTTCAGACCCTTTCCTGGTGCCCCGCCTCTTTTCTGGTGTCACGTCTTTGAAATCACATTTGTGGTGAACGAAAGAGTTATCCAAAAGGTCTATTTTGAAAAAGAGTCATAATCCGAAATCTTAATAAATTGTGTTGTAAATGTCCATTCTCAGCGTATTTCTTTCTTCGTTGGAAATTTTTCTCACGAAGGATTCGCGGAAGAAGAAAAACGCACTCACCGCACTGTCCGTTCATTTTCGGAAAGAAGTTGGTGATGCACGTGCAAACGCCTAGTGCACTGTCCGCTGGGTCATGTTGACATTGCATGTAGCGCCCACACTCCCAGTACTTAGAACACACAAATATTAACCCATTTATCACCGACGCATCACAGCAGGAGAAGAATCGACAAGGATAATTCATGGGTAGTGTCAGAGTAGCTTGGCGCCTGACGGCGCCAAGTTAATCTGGCACTACCATGAATTATTATGATCGATCAATATCCTGCAACTTGTACATAGTCGTCAGATGACGCCTTCAACATTTGGGAAATGCGACCGTGGGGTTAATTGGGTTAAGGGCGGACATTTCAATGACGCTTGCAAACTTAAACCCCTACTTCCCGACAAAAAGGATAAACATCATGCCTAGCCCAAATACCAAGACGAAACAGATTTTTGGAGAGTCACGTTGTCCAGTGCCGCCTATGTAGACCTGCGTCACCCTCAACACAAGTAGGTTTTCCTCCTTATTTCCATCACCCTGGTAGCAGACACTCTTTTCAAAGCTCCGATGCATTCAGGGCACGCAATGCACCGCGAGCAAGTCCTGCGCCCGTGACTAGAGTTATCCGACTACACATCCTTTGTTTCTGCATCACGTGGTCGTCTACAGCGAATCATCTGCCAGTAATTTTCCATAACGTGCTATATTTTGGAGTTGCTTCCAGTCTTTGCTTTGGCCTCTGTGAGATGGCCTTAGTCGCCTGCTCGACATTAAACCCTGATAATGCACTAACTAACCTTTCCGGTGACGTTTCGTTAACCTCTTGACTGCTACTGACACCGGTCGACTTTAAAGACACGTGACTATGCGCCTTTTTTTCCGAACGGTTTCGTCGGTAACAGTCAAAGGCTTGAAATAATGATTACCCCTCTGGCTGTCTGTAGCCGTTTTTGTCGCTATGGCACAGGAATCATCGCGACAAAAACTGCTACAGAGAGCCAAAGGGTTAAAGTTTGTTGCATTGGTGTGGTCCGGTTTGGTTGGTTTTGGGTCGGTCTGATTTGTGTTCTCACCATACAACACAGTCCCCCAACACCTAGGTCCTTTCTCAGCGGCAGACAGGGGAAACTGGAGAACACTTCAGACATGTACACGTAACACGGGTCCCCAGCCAATCGCAGCAGCTCTGTGTTACTGACGTCACCACCAATCCAGACAGATTACAGGGTCACGTGCTCGTCTCGCGCGATCTGTGACTGGCTGCGGGTGGAGCAAGGCGAGTCTGAGTCTCCTGCTGTTACTACCACCATCACCTGCGGAGGACAGACATTACCGGTGGACAGACGGACAGAAAAGCGCGCGCACGCACACACACACGCACACACACACACACACACACACACACACACACACATACGCACTCACGCACGCACGCACACACACAAACACACTTACGCACACAGCTACCGGTAGTTATTGTGTGTTATCGCTCGAATCAACCCGTATCGTTACGGCAGTACACCCCAGATAGACCCACGCGGGAAGTAAGTGACAAATTCTCAGCATCTCAATTGAATATTAGTGTATGCTACCTGTGGTGTATTTCCCGTGTGGGTCTATCTTGGAAAGACTTCCACAAACGATACTGGAAATCATTCAATCAATCAATCAATCAGTCAATCAATCCTTGGCCTGAAGACAAACGATGTTTTGGAGTGACACAACAGCAGCAAGTAAACATAACGAACTACAAGCTCCTTTACCTACCCCTGGCCAGTCGTTCGTCTAACTGAAATGGAAATCTGAATTTGAAGAACAGCTAGGGCCGATCTTAATCAGCAAAGGGCATAGATTCTCATGAGCCCCTGCGGCTGCAGAGGCTGAAGAGAACCTATCCCTCTTGCAGATGAATGACCGTATGGCAGTCTGTTACCTTCCTGGAAAGCTTGGAGTTGTTGAGAACACTCATGCCTGTCTCGATCCCGAGGTGTGTGTTGGAGATGCCGCCCATATATCTTGCTGCCTTTCCTATTTTGCCCCGGATATCTTGAAAATTCGGAGTCAGTGCAGCCACAGTCTCAGCCTTCATGGCAAACTGAACAAGACCAGCCTGCCCGACAAAAATTCAGAAGATGGATGGACTGGTTTGATATGCTCTATCGATCGTGCCAGCTCAATGGAAGTCATCCTGACAAAGCATCAATTTAAAATAAAGTGCCTAATTGGACAGCCTGGATCTGTGTCTTGAGCTGCGATATTAAAACTAACGGTTTCTATCCGCAAGGTCCAGTGTAGCAGACCACCACGTGGACGACAGACTAATTACAAATAAGCAAACAGTGTTTATTTATTTATTTATTTATTTATTTCATGTCTTTTGTAATATTTATTGTTTATTAATTTATAGACTAATTTATTTATTATTTGTTGTGTTTTGTAATGTTTATTATTTATTTATTTATTTATTTATTTATTTATTTATTTATTTATTTATTTATTTGTATTTTATTTATTTTAAATTTATTTTGGAAAATACATGAACGATATTTGTGAAAATATCGCACACTGAAAGATAGATTGGCAACCATTCTGTGTCAGTGATGAACACAAATGTAAACGAGGCCAAAAAGAGGTATGGATCCTAATGTGCCCTTGCATCTATGCCTCTTGCTTTTGCTTGGTATTCAAGAACCCCGGCAGTGACAGGGTTAAGCTGTAATAGCCCATACCTCCACCACCGAGCCGTTAGTTCCAGTCGTGTTCAGGACAAGGGAGATAAAGTCTGCAAGAGCCGGGAGGAGTTTCGTCCAGTTGTCTGCGCCCACGCTGTCTGACGAATCCATGACGAACACCACGGAAAAATCTGCAACCATTCGTGTCATCACTGCCTCTGGCAAAGGCTGCTGTCATCAGCTGACTTCAGCCAAAACCGCTGAGGCTACAGCAACTGTTGTTATAGCAATGTTATGTGGGGATTATCTTCACCCATGTTAAGCTCCCGGCATAACAACTTTCATTGTCTGAAATCTTTCTTCTTTTTTTAATCGTTTGAAGTTGGGGTATGGCCACTTTGATGGTTAAAAGCAGCCACACAGGTAACCTAAAATTCTGAGGAGTCGGAGTGCGGGACACCTACATAGTGGGGCAATGAAAAGCAGTCATACACAGTTCGTTTACAATGCTGGGTGACCCTGGGAGGGCTCAGCTCTGAAACACAACAATAACACTGACAACAACAGCAAAACCACACTGTCTCCCGAGACTCGCTACCGCTGTAGCTATCTAGATTGCAACAACAGGAAGTATCACCGTCATTCGTCGTCGTAGTCGTTATAGTCATCATCATCGTCATCAACATTTGTCAAACGTATCATCTACTACCCTTGATAGGCCCCTATGTGCCCACTCCATATTGTTTCCCCTTCTTTGACACGTGTACTGATAATTATATTGTATAACAAACAAATTAATTATTCATGAGCTTGCTCGATATGCATTCTTTCCCGAAAAGCCTTGCGGCCCTGGCAAAGTTGTTGATGGATTCTCGAGCCAGGGTGTTACGAAATAAAACACAAAATACTGTTCTGATGCAACACTAATGCATTATTTTCAACTATGACAACGTTAACACTTTGATTAATTTTAAACTTGCCGTTCTTCACTAATGCCGAAGATATTTCTCGTCCGTGTACGTGCCATCGCTGCCACCGTGTGCGTCGGCACTCGCATTGAACGTGGAAACGCGTAAAAAGCGATACAAAGAGTTACAAACAACTAAAGACATTAACCTATAACTTGAAACAATCATTTTTGTAGATATGTAACGCAAACTAGAGTCGCGAAATGCAACATTCCAAGCAAAACAACAACAACAACAACAAAAACCAACGAAACTGTATTAGCCTAGGAGGTGGACGGAACAGCCAAATGCTCAAAATCACTCAACACAGTTAGCTTCCTCGCGTCAACGAAACTGTCGTCTGTTTCACATAGTGGAGTCATGTTTTCTTGTTTGTTCGCTACCATTTTTTGTTCAAGTTATTATCCACATTGCTGCTATGGGTGTTTCATTGCTAAACTTTGCTTATGAATTAAACCGAATTAAAATTAAAATCTCCAAGCAGACATCAAGAGACTGGGAACCACCTGGAGTAGAATCGAAGGAGAAGCACAGGACAGGAGTTGCTGGAGGTCTCTCGTCGACGGCCTATACCCGGGTAGGGGTGACAGGCGTAAGTAAGTAAGTAAGTAAAATTAAAATCATTTTGTGAAGATGTATAATTATGTTTTGTTTCGGTCTGCATGCAAACCTAAAATGGTCGCACATAGTGGAGGGCACGAAGCGAAGTTAAAGTTTTGTGTTGGACTGGGTACATAAATTATATTGAGCAGCAATTTGCTTGATATAGTGCCGAAAACAGACATGAACTTGACCCGATCAAAATGTCCTCGTCTTGTGACTCGAACATTTTGATTCGGGTCTCGTAATCATATCTGCCTGTTATCGGCACTATATCAAGCAAAATTCTGATCAATATAATATAATATCACGGTCGACAGGCGTCCGGAGGGGAAAGGCTTAAAACTGAGTTTGAGACACAACACGAAATACCTGCAAAAGGTATTCATCTTCATGATGACATAAAAAGGGGTCACTCTCTAAAGCTGTGTACCAAAAGTGTGACACTGACCACAAAAAATCAAATACCTCTAAATGCTACTTTTTCTGTGTTTTCTTGTAAATAAAAATTTAAATCATCATTTTATGTAAGAAACAAGATGAGGATTTCATCCCAAAGTCTGCCGTATTGTTTGAAGCTCGCATGCGTTTTTCTTATAGGAACATTCACAGTTGTTCATATTTTAAAGCGTAACCTTCTGATCTATTTCCCTCCTCTGTAAGCCAACCCTTGCCGATCAACACACACGCCGGCGCACACAAATAAAGACAGACACACGGCGCTTCCCGCCATTTGTACGCTCTGTGGGCTCGTCTAGCGACAGGAATTCTGAAGAAGAAGAATAGCGCAAGCAGGAAAATGACGTCACTATAAGCTTCACGCCGTGACACCGCTTGTCTCACGACGCCGTGCACACAATAATTTGATGTTTCACGTCACTCATCCGAAATGCACGCAGCCTCTTCCAGGGCTGACTGTTTTGTTTCACACAGCCTCTTCTAGGACTGACTGTTTGATGGGAGTATATAGTAAATCGGAAACTTGCAAAATTAAATACATTATTATTTAAAAAGTTGAAGAGGTACCACTCTGGATTACAAACTCGTCCAATGTCTATCTCCAAGCTAGCTATATCCAAAATTCCAAGTGAATAGAACGAAAATTACGGACTCAGATGTGGGTCAAGCGACTTTATATAAACGGATTTCTTTCCCTTGTACGAGTCACTTAATTTGAATATGCTCAGATGATCTCCGAAATACATTTCGATCAAAGCATTTCCTAACGTTTCAAGCCTGTACGCACAGAAACACCGGAGATACTCTTGTCCACACACACACACACACACACACACACACACACACACACACACACACACACACACACACACACACACACACACACACACACACACACACACACACACACACAAACACACACGCGCGCACACCCACGCGCACCGCTTCCCGCTAAATATACATTCAACAGCGCGGTTAGCGTAGCTAGGCATGACGCAATTTATCGTGTTACTTCACTGTCAGTCTGATGTGTGCCCGCCTATGTTCGTCATTTGCATGCTACAGAACGTGCTCCGACCAGCCCCATAAGATCCTAAAGTATACCGTATTTTCAATACAGTAGACAAAAAGGGAATATTTGCATTCATGCATTTGCATGTTTTGTGAGGTGGTAAAGTTACAAAATATAAATATGTCCAACGTTACATTTGGAAGTATGAAGAAAACGAAATTCATTCGAGCTTCGCTCTTTCTCTCCGAACCTCTTTCAAACTGACAGAGTCCACTACTAGCCATCCGCTGACAACCGGAAGCTATTCATATGCAACATCGTTCGTGGGCTGCAGGTGTTCTGTCGTAAAATGCGAAAATGATGTAGTCTAGCGTAAAAGCGGAAACAGGAAGCGATCGTCGATTTCCATTTTAAAAACCTGAAAAAGGAGGTATAGTTTGTTTCATTCACAATTTAATCACGACCTAAACGTCTCTAACTCATCTCCCAAGGACCCAGGATCAAAATTGTTCTCTCTTCATACGTGTAGAGAAAAGAAGCGGTGTCTGTTGGTTGACATGTGTAGCGGAAACACGCTTTACGTTGGACAGCTATTTTTCTCACTCCCCAAAAACGCAAGGTATCGGAATTAATTTTGGGAGAAAATAAATCACACACTTACTTCAGTTCACAAACAGAAGAAAGCAGCGGGTTTAGACTTGTTAATGAAACTCAATCAGATTTGGTACATGAAAAGAAAAAGTGTCTCAATACATGCCACACTTCCATGCGCCACTTTGGGCAACATTTTGACATTTCAGGCGTAAAAACACAACGACGTATTTTTAAGTGACTTTTATTTCAATTTATAGTCTTTTCAGTTCCCTGCGGGTCGGTATCAGCAACACAGCCAATCGGTGGGAAGGTTTACAAAAATACTCATCTGAGAGTATGAGCCTCTGTGGTACTACAGCTCTGGAGAGTAACCCATATTATAATATAGAAATGGAGTGTTCGTATACTTTGAATTTCTAGACAGAGCTCGCGACTCCCATTCTCAAACTGTTTGATTCATAGTCACCTCGAGCTTCGCTCTCAGTGACTATGAATCTAACAATTTGAGAATGGGAGTCGCGAGGTCTGTCGGCAAATGATAGTATACAAACACTCCACTTCTATGTTTTACAGAACCTTTCGCAACATCAGCAGTACTGGTCAACCATTATGTCCTAAACTTTTCATTCAATGTCTGCAAGCCAAAAAAAAAAAAAAAATGGTGCCGGTTGCACAACATGCCGTCAGACTCTGTCAGCTAAAATCTGAAGTTAGCAACAACTTAATCTAATTGCGGTTGCACGGACGCATTTTGGACTAACAGCTAAATTAGCGTTGAAATGTTAGAGTTCTTCCGAGCAGCACTAATAACAAGTTACAACCAAGTTATGGCGTAAAGAATGTTCTACATTACACTCTTGTCATTCACTACATAACATTGATACAGATAATATGAAAACAAATGCCCCCACTGAATAGTTTAACATCTCTTGGACGACTCGGTCATTGTTAGCAAATGCGGACTCGTTTCTGACTTTCGCCAACATTCTCCATGGAACCTATATGGAACCAATTGTCATGCAACCGGCCCCTGCCTGTGGAAATTCGCACAACAAATAGATACATGTATGACGTCAAAGTTTGGGATACAAAACGGAGCGTAATCTGAATGGTTTGAGATGCAGAGTCAAGTTATTTGCATGACGTCAATGTCATGAATGTAGGTTTTGCCAAATAAACTGCGTCACCAGAACAAACTAGTCCACAGAGTGCAGTCCATACACGGTGACATTCGGACATCCAGTGATAAAGCTTCCGCGCTTCGGCTCTTATTTCCAACATTTCACGGGCAACGATGTAAAGGTAAATCTTCTTGACAACCGTAGAATAATCCGTAACACCGAGTGTTTCAAAATAGGAAAATGTTTGAAGTAAGATTTTTGTACAGTTAGTGAAAAGCAGCTGGTTTGAAATCAGTTTTCATGACTTGGACAAAAACCAAATCTCCCCAAACTGGAGCGGAATACTAGGATATCCCAGAAAGCTTAGCGCGGTAAGACTAGGAAATATAGTGTGGGGATGCTATCTATGTAAAAAAAAAATTCCCCTGCAAACAAATTTCCCATCTTGGGGCAGTAAAGGTATTCGTATTCGTATTCGTAACAATGGTATTGAAAAGTTCTATATATACCTTTTGTTTGCTCAATAGGCCTACTACAGGTCAGTCTCAGTATATCGCGAATAGTGAGTGAGTGAGTTGGATTTAACGCCGAGCAGACAACTAAGGCCATCTCACGACGTATCCGAGACCGCGATAACTCCAGAGCGCGTAATACTGAGACGGGCGTGTACGTGATCCGAGCGCCTCACACGGAAGAGATTATATAGAGATCAGCCTGCGACTGTTACAAACACAGCCCAAGCAGTCACGTCAGTGGAAGCTAAAATAAAATTCCTACCTGCTCCATAGTTGCTGCTGCCACCAGTCGTATTGCACGTAGCGGTCAAATGTACCCCATAGGGGACGCTATTCAACACGTCAGGCATGTTCGTTGCGGCCCCTGAACAGCGTTGAACCCTATTAGTTTGAGTAGTAGCTTGCTGCTTTGCAAACGTGTCTGAAAAAGACAATCAACAGACATAAATGCGAGCACTGGTCTGTGATTTTGGACCTCCTGGCTCAAAGCCGCGATGTTCAAAATCACAGACCAGCAGTCACGAGATGTTGCATAGAAAAATGGGAGCGTGGGGAGTTGCTGTCACCGCTCAACGAGGATTTGGTTTGGCCAGGCGCGAGACACGAAAATATACACTCTGGCCAGCACGAAGCTCAGTGCAAAAACATTCCCCCCCCCCCCCCCCCCCCGCACACACACACACACACACACACACACACACACACACACACACACACACACACACACGCACGCACACGCACACACGTCACACACACATCCTCCCCTGTGTACCTGTGACTACATCAGTGCTGAATGGGGTTAATCAGGGTTGATGTTAATGTCCTGTCACTATCCGTGGCAAGAAAAGCGCGTTATCTTATTCAAGGCGACCCGTATCAATAGCCGCGGCAACGCGATACTGAAGACACTTTCGCAGCTATTGATGCGGGGAGGGGGGAGGTCAGTGTTGAATGAATTAACCACGGTACGTGTCGTTAGTTTGATTTGTGCCTCCTCCTCAAATAATGTGAAGAAAAAAGAGAGCGGATTCTTTGGAGGGTGTGTTCAAAGGCAAACTAAATTCATATAAAAACTTACAAGAGAAACATTTTCGGATCAGGAGAGAGGACCCATTTTCTGTTTTCGTCCTGAAGTCCGCAGCGGTCAGCAGACGACAACCGAGGTACATTTTGCACACGGCACTCGTTCTGTCATAAGCAGCAGCCACGCATTCTTCCCCGACTATGCGCAGATGAAGGCAGAGCACGTGACAGGTTGTGACGTCATTAACGTTGCTCGCCGTAGCGTCAGGAGCTGATGTCATGGTTATGTTCTCGACAGTTTCAAAAGTACAGTCCCCTGAACGACAATATAGAAAATAATAATAATAATAATAATAATAATAATAATAATAATAATAATAATAATAATAATAATAATAATAATAATAATAATAATAAATTAATAATAATAATAATAATAATAATAATAATAATAACGGTATTTATAATGCGCTTATCTGATAATAATTATAACTCTAAGCGCGCACTCACAACTCGCGCACGCATGGGCACGCTTTAGACAACGACTCACGTACCACAAATAGTGAAATACATTACGACAGTCAGCTTGGGGTGGGGAGTGTGGTGGCATAGTGCTAGAACTGTTGAAAGAGGTGAGTTTTGAGGGCGGACTGGAAGGAGGAGAGAGAGAGTGTTTCTGACGGAGAGAGAGTGGGAGAGTGTTCCAGGTGGATGGACCGTATACTGAAAAGGAGCGGGGGCCGAAAGTGCTGAGTTTGGTGCGGGGATGTGGAGGCGGAGAGGGTCGGAGGCGGAGCGGGGAGGAGTGTAGGGGTGAAGTAAGTTTGAGAGATAGGCGGGAGCGCAGTCGGTTCAGGGATTTGTAGCAGAGAGACAGAATCTTGTATTGGATGCGTTGGGGGATGGGAAGCCATTGAAGGAGTTTGAGCAGGGGAGCGATGTGGTCATTGTCATGTAAACAGATAAACACATAAAGAGATAAAAATGGTATATGGTACTAAATATCATCATGGCATTTGGTAATGTATACCATTTTTACCTAGTTTATAATTTAACACGCACATTTATTATTACATTTAGGCTTCTTGCTAGCAATGGGTTGCCTTATTTGCATCCTTGAAATCTTTGTAAATTCATCAACAAGGACGCTCCGCCCGCAAAGGAGCATGGATACACGTGTTCAGCAAGAGGCATACCATGAGCCCCCGCAACTGCGAGGGCTCATGAGGATCTATACCTTTTGCAGCTGGGTGACCTCATTGTTCATTTTTTCCTCAGCAGTAATAGTCCACAAGCTAGGAAGGTCTACCGTGCACCCCCCCCCCCCCCCCCCCCCCCAGTACTCAATAAGATGGGTTTCAAAGTGTTCCTTAGTATGTCCTGAGATGTTTAAGCCATGTTCCCCGAAAATCCTTAGGAACACACCAGAGATATAGCCGATGGCGCAAGGGTACCCCCATTCACGCTCTTCGCAGGTGCTAAAATGAGGTTGAGAAACATTTTCCTCTAAATAAATCAGAATTCATTCCAGAAGCCAAAATCAGGCAATATTATGTCAAGGCACACCTTCTGCAGCCTCTCCGAAAAACAGAATGAAAAAATATTGAATCTCTGGCTCACAGTGAAGGTATTTGTGCACCCAGTAAACGACCATTTCCGTGAAATCGCAAAAAAAAGACAAAAATAATGTGTCGGAAGCCTTCAGACATTTTCTATACCACTGACAGTCCATTTTCAGGCTTACATCATTAAAACAGGATGTCACAATTATTATAAACTTGACTAGGTGATGCTGTGATCACTGTGAGTGCCACAGTGGTTGATTTTGTATCCCTACCCCCAAGTTGTAAAAATACACAAAATTAATTAGAAAAAATTACTAAAGTTATTCCATTTCATTTTGACCTCTCTTTACCTATTAGGTTTCAATAATGTGAGCATAAAAAGCAAGAAAATAAGGAAAGTTGGCATCCTTTACGGTACATTCGTGGTGAATGATAGCTTTTTCCCATTTAAAATTGCTGAATTGGGAAACGTACGTTGTTTCCGGTGCCCTAAAAAATTTGGTATACAACCGATAGGTCTTTGTTAGGTTTTATTGGTTAGGATAGAGTACCACAGTTACTCCCAACCTGATTTTGTGATGCTATGATGCATTTAGGGGCCACAGTGGCTGAATCTGCTGCTCTACCCCCATTTTACCAGTACGCAAAGTAAGGCAAAATAATGATAAAAATTGCTTACGTCATACTCCTCTGTTTAAATATTTTTGTTGCCATTTTTTTTAAAATATGCATATTGAGCATAAAAAGTTGTGATCATTTCATTAATTTCAATGTAACCCATCAATTTAATTGTAACTATTTTTAACTGGCTGGTCTTTTAGGTGATATTTTACCTAGCGTAAGGCGGGTCTAGTAAGGTCTCCCCTTTCCCTTTCATTTATTTTCATTTAGGAATGTGTAAATATGAATATGCGTAATAAAGTTTCATGGTTCCTAATAGCCAAAACAATGTTATCAAAAATACTTAGTTTCCACATGTCGACCACAAGATCTCCACTTCCACCTTCTGCAACATTCAATATTTTGATGGCCATCTTTAAATCTTATATTATTCTGGCTGCCAATAAGTGAGCTGTCAAGAGCTAGGCAGCATGTTTCCAGAGTTTGGTGTACAGGGGCGTGTCTTCTGGTCAGAACTGCCAGCAGACCGCTTCTCTGTATGGACATGTTTGGAGAATGTGCTAAGGAGACTGATTTTCTACGCGAAATTCGCATAGGGCTGTTTTCACATGACCCAGTCTCACGAGGTGAGTCCAGCAGGGTCCTTATGGTCTGTGAACATTTGTGAAAGTTGTTAAAAAATGACAAGGCTTTTTCAGGGCCCTGGAAAGTCTGTCAATTTCAGTCCTTTTCCTTAAAGTCTGTGAAAGTTTGTAAAAAATGACAACGTGCTGGCAAACTTGTGTCTACTTCTTTTTTTTTTCTCCCCCAGTTTGTGACTATTCCATTGTGAACGATCATGCTGACGCTTTTTTGCAAGTGATCTCTATTTAGCTCTGATCATAAAGTGACTGCATGGCCTTTCTGCCGAACATTCTGATTGGTTGTTTACGCTTCTACCAAAGTCCGCCATTCGCTAAGCGTTCTTTTATTTGGAATCTCTTCATGCATTAGGCACAGAAGCTTCAAATAATTGCTGATACAGAGTGATCTGATTAAAGTGTGTAAACCTTCAGGCTTCAGTTTGGGTTTGTGAAACGTTCCTGCTTTTCTGTATGGACCCA
Source organism: Semisulcospira habei (assembly GCA_036245525.1). NCBI lineage: Eukaryota > Metazoa > Mollusca > Gastropoda > Semisulcospiridae > Semisulcospira > Semisulcospira habei. The sequence continues at coordinate 62,671,002 of BTPG01000006.1, forward strand.
GTCCAGAGTAATCAGTGCGTAGATGAAAGATGGTGGCCTGGCTCTCCCTGTTCAGCTTGTTGATGTCATCTGCCCACGGGCTGCAGCCGCCATTCTGCTGTTGCCATTCACTTTATTGTTGTAGTGTCTCCATTCCCAGCTAGTCCAGAATGCACAGGAATCCACTGCAGCACTATTTTGTGGACAGGGCATCCAGTCTATCTTGAAGCTTCCTGGTGAGATCAGTGGATCAAGCTGCTGCCTTTCCCTAGCTGGTTCTCTGCTGCTGTGTTGAGCATCTGCAGATCTGTATGATAGTTGGAGCTGCTGCCGCCAGCTGGTAAGGAGTAGTGCGGTCTGCACAACAGATGTACACGCCACTTCCTTCATTGCGCATGGCATCTTGTGTGGTATCACAGCTGCTGTGAGGGTAGCGCTTGTGCACAACCTCCAGCAAGATGGCTTTGTGTAGTGCCGCGAACTTTGGCAAAGAGTCCTGGAACATTGTTTATGTTGTCTTGAAGGCTCTTTCGAGATGCCCACGTATCTGAAGGGAGCTATTCACACATCTTTGGGCTTGGTTACAGGACGTTAGTGTTAGCCCTTTGCAGGACCTTCAGTTGGCGGTTCAGATTTGGGCATTTCTGACGATTCTTGGTCTGCTCCTGTAGTCTCCCATGCTGTCGGTGTTTAGTAAGTCTCTTCATCATGTGTGCTGTTCTGCATTCCAGTGGCTCCAATGTCCTATATTTCCTAAATTGGGGTGCTCCAGATGGCTCTAAGAATGTCACTGCATCATGAGAATGACCCATGTTCTGCATCTTGTCAAGCCTGGCTTTTTGGGTTTTGCAGGCAGTGTTTCATGTTGTCGATGTATCTTGGTACCGCACAACTGGTCTGACCGAGCAGGTGTTTGCTTGTGCCAGGATGTTGTAATTTGCGCCAATGTGGTCCCCACCAGTTTCTTCATCAGAGACTTTTTTTTTTGCAGCTCTAGCTTCCATGGCTTCAATGCGAGGCCTCCACGTGAATCCAGTAATTTATTTGTTGCCAGTAACGTTGGCCTGTCTGTCTTTGGTACTGGAAGGCCTCCAGTTTTGAGGTGACCTTTTCCGTCTGATTGAAAGAGATGGTCTAGCTCAGTTTGAGTGGCCTCTTTTATTCCAGCTGCTGACTCTATTGGCAGCATCCTGGATTCTGGAGGATGCTATTTCTTTATGTTCTGCTGCACTCCACACTGCAAAGTCATCCGCATGGAGGATGTTCAAGACAAACCTTGGTACTGTTGTACTGATGTCATTAATGTAGACCAAAAACAGCATCAGACACAACATCTCCCCGAGTTTGACAAGAGTGCTGAATGTGCAGACGGTAGAAGCTTCAGCGGCAGCCCCTGTTAAGCATGCCTTAAATAAAAAGAATTACACTTAAATTGATGAGTCACATTGAAATTAATGAAATGATCACAAATGTTTATGCTCAATATGCATATTTTGTTAAGAAAACTGGCAACAAAAATATTTAATCAGAGGAGCAATTGTTATGATCATTTTTTCGTTCCTTTGCGTACAGGTAAAATGGGGGTAGGGCAGCAGATTCAGCCACTGTGGCCCCTAAATGCATCACAGCATCATAAAATCAGGTTGGGAGTAACTGTGGTACTCTATCCTAAACAATAAAACATAAAAAGACCTATCGGTTGTATACAAAATTTCTGAGGGCATCAGAAACAACGTACGTTTCCCAATTCCCAATATGTTTTCATTCTGTTTTTTTGCAGAGGCTGCAGAAGGTGTGCCTTGACATAATATTGCCTGATTTGGGCTTCTGGAATGAATTCTGATTTATTTAGAGGAAAATGTTTCTCAACCTCATTTAAGCACCTGCGAAGAGCATGAATGGGGGTACCCTTGCGCCATCGGCTATATCTCTGGTGTGTTCCTAAGGATTTTCGGGGAACATGGCTTAAACATCTCAGGACATACTAAGGAACACTTTGAAACCCATCTTATTGAGTACTGGGGGGGTGCACGGTAGACTTTCCCAGCTTATGAACTATAACGGTTACGCCTGCTACGAGGACGCACACCAAAGTGAAACGTTACCTGCATGTGCACTGATTGGACGTCCTCGCCGTAACGGGGCACTACCTAACGTCTACGACCTGACTCTGAGTTAGGAACAGCTTCTATTAAGCCTTTTCATTCTTAGACACTTTGCTTGAAATAAAGTTGACTACGGTAGTTCAAGGGTGTTACGTGGTGGTCGTTGTCTTAGTATGATGCAATCGCACCAGACACACTCACTTAGGATTCTTGTAAAGAAACCTCACTCAGTTGCGACTCGTCACACGTGGCACAAGATTCTAGACCACACTGGAGTAACAGTTCCAACAGTACTTTATTCTTGCTATACAATCTCAACACAATGAATCCACAAATGCTTCCATACTTTGATACACTGTCTCATACAATGCAGCCAAAATTTTAATACACTGTGTCTCCCATACAATGCATGCACATATTTCCTAACACACTCTTTTATACTATTACAGATTTCCGGCCAGAACAATCCCGCAAATTACACAACTCAACCAATTAGAAAAGAAAACGTAACAAAAACTCATTAATATTCATTAAAAAGAATATTCTAGATCTATCTACAATCCTCCACTAACATCTGGTCGCACTTCCGAAAATGTTGCGAAATGTAGCCAATATGTGTACTACAAACCTTTGACGTCATATCTGAGGTCACTGAACGATCGCGCACCTTCCAGAACATTCCAGCTTAAACTAGGTCGGACTTTGCTACAATGTAGCGAAATATGCAACATTCTAGCTACACAACAAAAATTGATCGCAATTCTCCATGCAAAAGAAATAGTCCATAAGCTAGCCCGGTCTACCGTGCACCTCCCCCCCCCCCAACCTCCCCCATCCCCCAGTACTCAATAAGATGGTTTCAAAGTGTACCTTAGTATGTCCTGAGATGTTTAAGCCATGTTTCCCGAAAATCCTCGGGACAACACCAGAGATATAGCCGATAGAGCAAGGGTACCCCTATTCACGCTCTTCGAGGTTGCTAACATGGGGTTGAGAAACATTTTCCTCTAAATAAATCAGAATTCATTCCAGAAGCCCAAATCAGGCAATATTATGTTAATGCACACCTTTTGCATCCTCTGCAAAAAACTGAATGAACAAATATTGAATCTGTGGCTCACAGTGAAGGTATTTGTGCACCCAGTAAACGGTCATTTCCGCGAAATCGCAAAAAAAAAAAAGACAAAAATAATGTGTAAGATGCCTTCATACATTTTATATAGCACTGGTAGGCGATTTTCAGGTTTACATCATTAAAACAGGATGTCACAATTATTATAAACGTAACTAGGTGATGCTGTGATCACTGTGAGTGCCACAGTGGTTGATTTTGTATCCTTACCCCAAAGTTGTAAAAATACACAAAATTAATTAGAAAAAAATACTAAAGTTATTCTATTTCATTTTGACCTCTCTTTACCTATTAAGTTTCAATCATGTGAGCTTAAAGTGCAATAAAATAAGGAAAGTTGGCATCCTTTACGGTGCGTTCGTGGTGAATGATAGCTTTTTCCCATTTAAAATTGCCGAATTGGGAAACGTACGTTGTTTCCGATGCCCTCAGAAATTCTGTATACAACTGATAGGTCTTTATTTAGCTTTTATTGGTTATGATAGAGTACCACAGTTACTCCTAACCTGATTTATTATGCTCTGATGCATTTAGGGGCCACATTGGCTAAATCTGCTGCCCTCCCCCCATTTTACCAGTACGCAAAGGAACGCAACATGATCATAACAATTGCTTATGTCATCTATCTATCTGTATCCCGTAATCTTGCCGACCGTTGGGGCACCACTGATGACATACTTATGTCATACTACTCTGTTTAAATATTTTTGTTGCCAGTTTTCTTAACAAAGTATGCATATTGAGCATAAAAATGTGTGATCATTTCATTAATTTCAATATGACCCATCAATTTATTTGTAACTATTTTTAATTGGCTGGTCTTTTAGGTGATATTTTACCTAGCGGGTCTAGTAAGGTCTCCCCTTTTCTTTTCATTTATTTTCGTCTAGAAATGTGTAAATATGAATATGCGTAATACAGTTTCATGGCTCCTAACAGCCAAAACAATGTTATCAACTTACTTAGTTTCCACATGTTCACCACGAAATCACCACTTCCACCCCAATTTTTTCCTTCTTTTTCTGCAACGTTTAATTCCTTGATGGCCGTCTTTAAATCTTATATTGTTCTGCCTGCCAATAACTGAATAAGTGAGCTGTCAAGGGCTCGACAGCAGGTTTTCAGAGTTTGGTGTACAGGGGCGTGTCTTCTGGTCAGAACTGTCAGCGGACCGCTTCTCTGTATGGACAGGCCTGGAGAATGTGCTAAGGAGACTGATTTTTTACGCAACATTCGCATAGGGCTGTTTCCGCATGACCCAGTCTCACGAGGTAAGTCCAGAGTGATAAGTGCGTAGATGAAAGATGGTGGCCTGGCTCTCCCTGTTCAGCTTGTTGATGTCATCTGCCCATGGGCTGCAGCCGCCATTTTGCTGTTGCCAATCACTTTGTTGCTGTAGTGTCTTGGTTTCTTTACAGGAGGTTGTGATATTGAGGTAGTCTGGCGCCTGCTTTGGCCAGGCTGTCAGCCTCTCCATTCCCAGCTACTCCAAAATGCACTGGAATCCACTGCAGCACTATTTTGTGGACATGGCATCCAGTCTAACGTAAAGCTTCCTGGTGAGGAGATCATTGGATCAAGCTGCTGCCTTACCCTAGCTAGTGCTCTGCTGCTGTGTTAAGCACCTGCAGATCTGTACGATAGTTGGAGCTGCTGCCGCCAGCTGGTAAGGAGAGAGAGGTAGTAGTGCGGTCTGCACAACAGATGTACACGCCACTTCCTTCATTCTGCATGGCATCTTGTGCGGACCCGCCTCTATAAATGTGAGCACAGCTGCTGTGAAGGTAGTGCTTGTGCATAATCTCCAGCAGATGGCTTTGTGCAGTGCCGCAAGGTTTGGCAAAGAGTCCTGGAACATCGTATATGTTGTCTAGAAAGCTCTTTCGAGATGTCCAGGTATCTGAAGGGAGCTCTTCACACATCTTTGGGCTTGGTTCCAGGACGTCAGTTTTAGCACTTTGCAGAACCTTCAGTTGGCGGTTCAGACTTGGACGTTTCTGACGGTTCTTGGTCTGCTCCTGTAGTCTCTAGTGCTGTCGGTGTTTAGTAAGTCTCTTCATCGTGTGTGCTGTTCTGCGTTTTTGTGGCTCCAATGTTCTCCATTTCCTAAATTGGTGTGCTCCAGATGGCTCTAAGAATGTCACTGCATCATGAGAATGAACCATGTTCTGCATTTTGTCAAGCCCGGCTTTTTTTGGTTTTGCAGGCAGTGTTTCATGTTGTCGATGTATCTTAGTACCGAACTACTGGTCTGACCGAGCTGGTGTTTGAAATGAAATGAAATGAAATGAAATGAAACTTTATTTCTGAACGGAAGAAGCAGTTAGCACGTGTGCCATTTTTCACGCTTGCCGTTGCTAAACTACAAAGGTACAAATCTGCTAAAGGTACAAAGCTTCTAAGATACAAAAGTACAAAGCTACTAACATGAAAGTGCACATAATATAACAAGTCGTTCAAAAAGAGATGGATAAGGCAAAATGGATGGCACCAATTATGATTACTAACAATGTGCCAGGATGCTGTAATTTGCGCCAGTGGTCGCAGCTCTAGCTTCCATGGCTTCGATGTGAGGCCTCCACGTGAATCCAGTAATTTATTTGTAACGTTGGCCTGTCTGTCTTTGTTACTGGAAGGTCTCCAGTTTCAAGGAGACCTCTTCCATCTGATTGAAAGAGATGGTCTAGCTCAGTTTGAGTGGCTATCTTTTAGTCCAGCTGCTGACTATTGGCAGCATCCTGTATTCTGCAGGATGCTATTTCTTTATGTTCTGCTGCGCTCCACACTGCAAAGTCATCCGCATGGAGGATGTTCGAGACGAACCTTGGTACTGCTGTACTGATGTCATTAATGTAGACCAAGAACAGCATCAGACACAACATCTCCCTGAGGTACACCTTCCCCGAGTTTGACAAGACTGCTTAATGTGCAGACGGTAGAAGCTTCAGCGGCAGCCCCTGTCAAACATGCCTTAACTAAAAAGAATTACAATTAAATTGATGGGTCACATTGAAGTTAATGAAATGATCACAAATTTGTATGCTCTATATGCATACTTTGTTAAGAAAACTGTCAACAAAAATATTTAAACAGAGGATATGACATAAGCAATTGTTATGATCATTTTGCGTTCCTTTGCGTACTGGTAAAAACGGGGTAGGGCAGCAGAGTTAGCCACTGTGGCCCCTAAATGCATCACAGCATCATAAAATCAGGATGGGAGTAACTGTGGAACTCAATCCTAACCAATAAAACCTAAAACAGACCTATCTGTTGTATGCAGAATTTCTGAGGGCATCGGAAACAACGTACGTTTCCTAATTCGGCAATTTTAAATGGGGAATAGCTATCATTCACCACGAACGTACCGTAAAAGATGCCGACTTTCCTTATTTTCTTGCACTTTATGCTCACATTATTAAAACTGAATAGATGAAGAGAGATCAAAATGAAATTTAGTAATTTTTTCTAATTAATTTTGTTTATTTTTACAACTTGAGGGTAAGGATACAAAATCGACCACTGTGGCACTCACAGTAATCACAGCATCACCCAGTCAGGTTTATAATAATTGTGACATCCTGTTTTAATGATGTAAGCCTGAAAATGGACTGACAGTGCTATATAAAATGTCTGAAGGCATTTGACACATTATTTGTGTCTTTTGGCGATTTCACGGAATTCGCCGTTTACTGGGTGCACAAATACCTTCACTGTGAGCCAGAGATTTAATATTGTTTCAATATGTTTTTGCAGAGATTACAGACGGTGTGCCTTAACATAATATTGCCTGATTTGGGCTTCTGGAATGAATTCTGGTTTCTTTGGGGCGGTCCGTGGCGCAGTGGTTAAGGCGCCTGCCACCAATGCCAAGGGTGCGAGGTTCGATACCGGGTTCCGGCGTTGGACCTTTCTCCTCTGGTAAGTGTCACCGTTAATTCGGGCGGACCGTCGGGGGTTCTTTCTCCGGGTACTCCGGTTCTTCCACCCCCCCCCCCCCACCCCCCACCACCCCCCACACTTTGGTACCGGTCTCAGGCCACTTTACAAATCTCAAATACAAGCGATCAAAAATCTCTGTAACTTCAGTAGCTGACTGGCCCTTCGTTTGTCTTGTACTGTGTTTGTACTCTGTCTTAAATGGCGTAAATCCGTGTCCGTTTCGTGAGTGTGTGTGTTGGGTTTCAGGCGCGGCGCTTTGAGTCGATTTACCCAAAATTGAGAAAAAGCGCCTATATAATAACGGTATTATTATTATTATTATTAAATGTTTCTCAACCTCATTTTAGCATCTCCGAACAGCGTGAATGGGGGTACCCTGCGCCATCGGCTATATCTCTGGTGTTTTTTCGAGGATTTTAGGGGAACATGGCTTAAACATCTCAGAACATACTAAGATACACTTTGAAATCCATCTTATTGAGTACTGGGGAGAGGGGGGGGGGAGGTGCACGGTTGACCGGGCTAGCTTATGGACTAAAAACGAATCATACTAAAAAGGTACGTGATTCTGATCTAAAACAACTCAACTGAACATCGGATCTTTCCTATGGTTATTTAACACACACATGCCCTAGAAAGAATAACAACCACAAACGTAACAAAGGGTGGTGCCAGATTAGCTTGGCGCCTGAGGCAGAGGTGTGTGGGGGGGGGGGGGGGCTATGCCCCCAATCAAAAATGTAGCGGGGTGGGGGCAGATTATCCTCTGCTCTCCTGGCGCCAAGCTATTCCGGCACCACCCTTGAACTATCTTGGACGACCCATATTCGTGGGTGCCAGTGCTGAAGTGGTTAACACTTGCCTTTACTGAGTTCACACACCACCATGTGTTTGTCGGCGCAATTTGCCGTCCGGAAGAAAGGCTGGAAAGCATTGGTCATGAGCACACAGAAATCAGTGTCCATGGAATTTGGTTCCGCAATGGCTGTGTCCCAAAACGGCAGCGAGTTGTTTTGCAGCGTACAGTGGCGTTCCCACACGCTGGGCACTTCTCCAGCTTTTGTGTTGTGTAGGCCTGTCCACAAGTCACCCCTGTTAATCAATCAATCAATCAATCAATCAATCAATCAATCAATCAACCAATCAATTAAACCGGACTAGTTCAACCTGCACAGACTGTATACGGCCGGTTGTGTTCAAATTGACACCAAAATCACGATCACCATGGAAACCACCACGAACATAATTCCTAGCGTGATCTGTGACTTTGGGCCTTACGGTCACAAAGCACAGACTAGCGCTGCCAGTGAAACAAAAAACAACAACAAAACACTAAGTCCTTTTTAGTGAAAAGAAAAAGGCCATCGGGCCGACGTAGGCCCGCGCAGAGCCGTGCGCGGGCTGACGTTGGCCCGAGGGCCTTTGCACACTGGGTTGCTGTCTTTGCCTTCACTGTGGTAGCGCACACACTTACCTGAAATGAGTGGTAGCCCCGAAGTTGTTCTTGATTGCATCTGCCATTCCGTTGAACGCAAGTTGAGTGTGTAAGACCGGCAGATGCCCGCCTTGATCTATACATAACCCCCCAGCCTGACTCCACAGGCCTCCGCTTGTGTCCTGCACGTTTAACCAAATCCAGCTCACTGTCTGCGTGGCAGCTGCACAGAAATTAAAGCCCACAGCGCCCGAGTACAGCAGATACCGACTTCGTACAGCGACAAAGATGTGTATGCACACCACCCCCCACCACCCTACCCCCAACGCACCACTGACCCTCCCGTGGATTCAGCACGTATTGCCCAAATTCGCGAGGCATGTATCCTCATGCGCCTGTGCGGGTGTATACACGGCTACAGCAAAAAGTCACCGAAATGCCAGAGGCACAGATCCTCATGAGCTCCCGCAGTCGCGGGGGCTCATGAGGATCTATACCTCTGGCGCGTTCCGTGACGGTGTTCATTTTCAAGAACAGAACAATAATCGGGCCTTTGTTCTGTGATGGTTTCAAATAAAACTGGATGCTTACTTGACGTCCACCACAAGCGGTTTTTTTGCGACCACCCACATGAGGAATAACCTGTCAATAAAGACCATTATTTAGATGGCTGTAGCCGCCTAAATGGTGGTCTTTAATGACAGGTGACGCTGTTACCCTTCTAGACTTCTCTTGAGAGAACACCTGTCTTTTAAAACCACTTTTTCTTGTAAAAAAATGTGGTTGCTCAAAACAGGTTCTGCTGTAGTACGAACACACGGAACGCGCCAGAGGCATAGATCCTCATGAGCCCCCGCGACTGCGGGGGCTCATGAGGATCTGTGCCTCTGGCATTTTGGTGTCTTTTTGCTGTAGCGTGTATACACCCGCATATGCTAATAACATTTAAAACGGCCATTGTTGTTGTTGGACTTGTTTTTGTTGTTGCTGATGTTGGTGTCGTTATTGCTGCTGTTGGTGATGTTGTTGCTGTTGTCGTCATTGTTCTTGATGATTTATTTTTGTTGACGCTTTTTTCGGGTGGTGATATTTGGGTTGTTGTTACTGTCGTTGTTGGAGCTGCTTTGTTAAGTCCCTTCTATTTATAGAAGGGACTTTTTTGGACGGGTCGCGGTGGGGCGAATTCAAAAGCATGTCCATGATGTCAAAGGCGGGCAGGCTAAACCTCTAACAATTGAAGTAACAAGATACAAATTATGTCATGTCTAGTTACGGTAACCTCGCTGCTGAACGTACATTTGGCGCGAAGCGCCGTATGTGCGTATGTATGTGTGTGCGTAGGTATGTAAACAAGAAAATCTCCGATATTTATGTACACACAAGCTTGAAACTTGGCGAAATACTTTCTCAAGTGGGTGGCCAAGAGAGCCTCCGAGTATATTGTAATTGAATGTCTCATTGAAGACATAAACAACCGTTTATAGGAAGTCGGTTGACCCAGATTAGAGTCCGTCATTTTTATTTGAACTTTTGCATATAGCTAGTTTGGAGAAAGACATTGGATGAGTTCGTTAGTCAGCTTTGTATCCTTTCAACTTCTTTAGTAAAAGAAATTCAGAAAAGAATTAAAACACTAAAAAGCCCTTACTTCTAGAGAAAGTCAGGCAGTGGCGGTGATGTCAGAGGCCAAACTGTCACCACGCAGACACTGACATAATACTCTAAATATGACGTTATTCTCTCTCTCGTGCGCGGCTCTTTCTCTCTCTCTCTCTCTCTCTCTCTCTCTCTCTCTCTCTCTCTCTCTCTCTCTCTCTCTCTCTCTCTCTCTCTCTCTCTCTCTCTCTCTCTCTCTCTCTCTCTCTCTCTCTCTCTCTCTCTCTCTCTCTCTCACACACACACACACACAGACACTCACACACAAACATGCGCGCATATCCAGGAGGAATAGATATTTATGCGCCATGCAGGCGCATGAGGATCTATGCCTGAGTCTCTTGGAGATGTTTGGAGCGCGCACGCACTAACACGCACACACACCTCGACGCGCTTTCAGAAGGGCAAGCAGATGACCCGTGTACTTAGTATATCATGTAGCTAGGTAAAGTCAACCCACTTTCATACAAATTATAGCAAGACTGAAATTGTATCCTCGCGCTGGGACCATAATTATGGCGTTGAGGCCCGTCCCCTGGGTGGTGGGCGGATAAGGGGTCCCTCGCGAAAGGAGTGCACCGAATGATGATGATGATGATTGTACATTGCTTAACGTCCCGACAGCAACAAGGCTTTCTCAGGACGTGCCTGCACTGCTTATGAAAAAAAAAACTAAACAGAATATTGAATGTATGTCGCCAGCCGGTCCAATACGTTAAATAAACCTACGATATGGGGCCTAAATAAAGCTAAGACCATTTAGCAACACACATCCAATATCAAGAGCTACAGGCAGCGCAGACAATAGGGAGAGTTTAAAAAAGGCAAATACAGGTGAATGGACCAAGGGTAGACAGAAACACATGCCCCAGAATCGGAAAGGAAACCCACCCTGTGGGGCTGACCAGGGTGACCCTGAGAACTAAAACGTAGTTAACCCCACCCAAGTCCCCCAGGGCAGACCCGGGTGGGGGTGCACCGAATGAAATAAGGTGCCGTGAACCAACATGGTCTAAGGGAAGGAGACCCCGACAGAAAACCCCTGGTCCTCCTAGCAAGGGGGTTCAGCGTGGGGGTAGCTTCCCCACCCTGCAAATAAAGAAATAGCTACAAAAACGCCGACGTATAGACAAACAACAATTCCTTTCCTGGAGGAGGAAGGTTCTTCTACCAGAAGATTCATGACGTCGTGTGGTGAAAGCCGGAAGTCTTCGGAAGCCACAGGACCGAGCCGCCTCCCTCTATCCAGGGACACAAACATGGGCACATGGAATGTCAAGACCATGTACCAGAGCGGGAAGTCCGCCCAGATAGCAGCGGAAATGTAAAAGTACAACCTTTCCTTGCTAGGTATCAGTGAAGCCAGATGGACGCAGTCTGGCCAGAAAAGGGTGTTAAGTGGGGAGATGATTCTGTATTCAGGTCATGAAGAGGAGAATGCCCCCCATACAGAAGGTGTAGCATTCATGCTGTCACCAGTGGCACACAGAGCGCTGATGGGCTGGGAACCTCTTGGGCCAAGAATTATCACAGCAGCCTTTAGAACCAGGAAAAAGATCAAGCTAAACGTCAACCAGTGTTATGCACCCACTAATGACAGTGACGAGGAAGAGAAACAAGAGTTATACGACCGACTCCAGAGTGCTGTGGACACATGTGCGGAGCGAGACATCACCGTCATCATGGGCGATTTTAATGCCAAAATAGGGGAGGACAACACCGGATACGAAGAGATGATGGGGAGACAGGGACTAGGGGAGATGAGTGAGAACGGGGAAAGGTTCGTAGACTTTTGTGCTCTAAACAGACTTGTCATTGGAGGCAGCATCTTCCCACACAGAAGAATACACAAAGCAACGTTAGTCTCACCTGACCATACTACAGAGAACCAAATAGACCATATCTGCATTAGCAAGAAATTTAGAAGATCCCTTCAAGATGTTCGAGTGAGGAGGGGAGCAGATGTCGCCTCAGACCACCATCTGCTTATCTTAAGAATAAAGCTCAAGTTAAAGAAAAGCAGCACAGGAACAACAAGAAGACAGCGCTATAATGTAGGCCTCCTGAGAGAGACTGGAGTGAGAGAAGAGTTCACACTGGTGCTGTCCAACCAGTTTCAAGCGCTACAGGAGCTAGTAAATGAAGAGGAGGCGGTCACCACAGAGCAGCAGTGGAAGGCAGTTAGAGAGGCACTGAACTCAACCTGCAAAGACACTGTGGGGTTCAAGAAACACCATCACAAGGACTGGCTGTCGGCACAGACCTTGAAGACGATAGAAGTGAGGAAGCAGAAGAAAGCAGCTGTCAACAACAGTCGCACGAGAGCAGCCAAAGTAAGTGCACATGAGGAATACTCGGAAGCCAACCGCGAGGTGAAGAGGAGTATCAGGGCAGACAAGAGAGCCTACACAGACGGCCTAGCAGCAGAGGCAAAAAAGTCCGCAGGCAGCGGCAACATGAAACAGCTCTACGACATTACCAGAAGATTGTCTGGCAAGTATGGCCATACAGAAAGACCAGTTAAAGACAAAGAAGGCAAGCCTATTGCAGACAGAGCAGACCAACTCGACAGATGGACCGAGTATTTTGAAGAGTTACTGAACAGACCCACCCCACCCGACCCCCCAGACATCCAGCCAGCAGAGACTGACCTACCCATCAGCTGTGACAGACCCAGCCGGGAAGAGATCAGAAGAGCAGTGGCATTTTTGAAGAACGGCAAAGCAGCAGGGCCAGGTGGCATACCAGCGGAGGCTCTGAAAGCAGACCTAGAAACAACAGTAGAGATGCTGTACCCACTGTTTGGAAAGATCTGGGAAGAGGAGGTGATGCCGGCTGACTGGAAGGAGGGGTACCTAATCAAGCTTCCCAAGAAAGGCGACCTCAGCAAGTGTTCCAACTACAGAGGAATCACCATGCTGTCAGTACCAGGAAAGGTCTTCAACAGGATCATCCTGGAGAGAATGAAGAGCTCCGTCGACCCCCAGCTGAGAGACCAGCAAGCCGGATTCAGGAAAAACCGATCATGTACAGACCAGATTGCCACTCTCCGCATCATCGTAGAGCAGTCTCTGGAGTGGAGCTCCCCGCTGTATGTCAACTTTGTGATTTACGAGAAAGCATTTGACAGGGTGGACCGAGAGACTTTGTGGAAACTCCTACGACACTATGGTGTACCCACAAAACTCGTCTGCCTGATCAAGAGCAGCTACGATGGCATGACATGTCGCGTGATCCATGAAGGGCAGTTCACCAGGGAGCTCCAGGTCAGCACAGGCGTCAGGCAGGGGTGTTTGCTGTCTCCGTTTCTCTTCCTACTGGCCATAGACTGGGTCATGAAGAGGACCACAGAGCAGAGAAGAAGCGGAATACAGTGGACACAGCTTGACGACCTCGATTTTGCAGACGGCTTTATTGTCCCACACTCATTAAAAAATGCAGGACAAGACCACGAGGCTTGCTGACATCTCGTCCCAAGTGAGCCTCACCATCCACAAACAGAAAACAAAGACAATGAGGCTGAACGCAACCAGGGAAGAACCAGTCTTGCTTGCTGGCACCCCGTTGGAGTTGAAGTCCTTCACCTATCTCGGGAGCATCATCGACAAAAAAGGTGGCACTGATGCAGATGTCAGAGCACGAATCGGTAAAGCCAGAGCAGCCTTTCTCCAGCTGAAAAAAAAGTGTGGAGTTCCAGAGAGCTGTCACAACACACCAAAGTCCGGGTTTTCAACTCCAACGTAAAATCAGTTCTCCTATATGGAGCTAAGACTTGGATGTTGACAAAAACCACAGTCAACAGAGTACAGATCTTCATAAACAGTTGCCTTAGAAGAATCTTGAAAATCCACTGGCCAGAGAAGATCAGCAACGTCAGACTCTGGGAGAGAACAGAGCAGATAACAGCAGAGAATGAAATTGGACGAAGAAGATGGGGATGGATTGGTCACAGGCTGAGAAAGCCAGTTTCCAGTATCACTAGGCAGGCATTGTCATGGAACCCCCAGGAAAAGAGGAAAAGAGGCGGGCCGAGAAACACCTGGCGTCGAGACCTCCAAGCAGACATCAAGAGACTGGGAACCACCTGGAGTAAAATCGAAGTAGAAGCACAGGACAGGAGTCGCTGGAGGTCTCGCGTCCACGGCTTATACCCTGGGAGGTGTGACAGGCGTAAGTAAGTAAGTAAGTAAAATTGTACCGTGAAGTTCTAGTTTTGTCACCATTTTCTCAAGCCTATGAAGCGAAAGCGAAACTCATATCATGTAAAATATAAAATTACGTAAAAACTAAAACTTGCGTCATGACAAAGGACGTTTAACAAATCAATTACGCGTATGTCTTGCGCCCCTTATAGAACTCACTGACGCATTGGCAGTTCTGCGAGACTTTTTCAATAGGAGATAATTCAACATCAGAATCAGGTCAAAGACAAAAGGCAGAGACCATTGACAGCGAGGACAGCTCTCGGTTATGGTTCATCCCATCTTATTTGTCTTGCTGAAAATACGGTAGACTTAGAAATGGGGTTGGTCGAAGCGCGTTCCGGAGAATGCACACGATGTGCTGGGCGGGCGGACCCCGGCGAGGTAAAACATCAAATTCGTCACTGTGTACATGGTATCGTGAACTAGCGATGCCATGACGTGAAGCTTATAGTGACGTCATTTTGCTGCTCGTGCTATTCTTCTTCTTCAGAATTTCTATGGCTACACCAGCCCACAGAGCGTACTAATTAGTCAATCGATTATGGCAGAATTATACATCATGGAACGATTGCTCTGAAATTCGGCACCGTGGTAAAAAATCGTGATAGAAGAAAATTCCGCACCTGGTGCATCGAAGATTTTGCTTAATGTTACCATGGCAGCCAATGACCATTACCATATCTTATGTATACCAATTTTTGGGTGTTAGAAATAACATTTTGCAATCTTTGCCATGGATTTCAGGTCGCCCATTATTTAAATAGAAAACAAAAGCAACATTACTGGTGGGAAGAGAAGAGAATGCGTTATAGTTGTTTGTTTACGGAATAAACTTTACAGCTGCTTGAGTTGTGCTTATCAAAATCAGCCCCTTCATTGATAGCAGTATATTTGTATTACTCGGCAGAAATACCACTGCTTAAAAGATGAACAAGTTAATTTGTACAGACCGTATATTTACTTCCGGCTGCCATGATAACCATTATTTAAGTTCTGTACATGTATTACCACATTCAAGGGTCAAATTATATGGAAATTTTGATCGTGAAAGATCCAAACCATTCTGTAGGCTAGCTGAGGTTTGCACAACCCATGCAGTTCGATCCTGAACGTTGCCAACTGATGCGTTACTAATCCCGTTACACTTCTTATAACAGAGCCATTTAATCCGACCTTGCTGCTTGCTCTTCACAAACGATGATCTGAATGGTCAAATATAACAGATATTTATGTGTTACAATGAAAAGTGAAAAAAAAAACACAGCTTAGTCTTTCCAAATGTAGTTTCCATGGCAACCAGTGTTTTTTTTTTTATTGTCAAGAAACAACTTTTATGATGTTTTACAGACTATTTTTAGAACCAATATACTTGATTAATTCCCACAGTAATTCGTAAATAATCCTTAACCAGACGGACTGTGAATTTAAGAGCAGCACATTTAACGTAAAGGTTAAGGTCGCGGCCTATTTCTATTAAACATATGGACTAAATCTGATTCAACAACGTTTTTTTCTAAACCGCCCTTCAAACCTGCTTTGAAAATCTTTAAATGATTATTGTTGTAGAAAAAAACACACGATAAGTCATACCAGTGTTTTTTACTTCAAGGTCAAGGTCACAATGGTTCCAACAGTGACTGTATTTTCAGGCAATTTCTTGAAAACTGTTTGATCGATTTAAAAGAAACACTATGGATTGATATTCTGGAACAAGGACAAGTTTGTCATAATATTATAATAAAGTCCTTGACATTGATGTCAAGGTCATCTCCATTTTATGTCTCCGGTTTATTCTCTTTATGATTTCCTTATCACATTTAGACCGCTTTATTTAAGATTGTGCGTGAATTGACTCATTAATACAAAGTTTAGTTTCAACAAACGTTATGCCTTCTGCTTTGAGGTCAAGGTCACAGCACCAGCAATTGTACAGTCATTTTATTTATTACAATTTCAAATGAAGGTTTACGTCGGTTTTAAATCCAAATTTGAGTGAAGACAGCGGTATGTATTACATATGTTTTCTTTGGCAAAGACCAACCAAACAAAGAATAAGTTATGAGAATACGTTTATGTCTAACACCGCTTCATGCCCACACACTCGCTCACTTCTTTCTGCCAACTGTCAAAAGAGAGCTGTGGCCATGTGGTAAAAAAGTTCAGTGTATGAAGTAAGAGCTGGCTACACAAAGAGTCCGACAGTTTTAAAAAATAGAACAATAACGATTTCATATTTTTTAAAATAAAATAATGGAAATAGTGCAATACAAAATGGCTGCAACGACCGTGACCCTGCATTACAATGATGCATTTCTTGCACCAAACACTTTACACCTCTAACACCTATTACCGTGCCAAATCAGAAGAAAGCCAGTCAAACGCTTTGGTCTTTGTAAGGTCAAGGTTGTCGTGGTCATCTTTCTTTTCAAATCTTTGGATATAATTATGGTCTTAATAGATCTTAAACAAATATGATTATAGTTAGTTAGTTAGTTAGTTAGTTAGTTGGGTTTAACGCCGAGCAGGCGACTAAGGCCATCTCACGGCGGGATGGGTAAAAATCTGGTCAGCCAGACTATAAACAAGGTCTTAAGACAAGATGTTAATATAGCTTAAAAATGTCAGGCTAAAATGTCGCACATGTCTTTAAAATAAACGTATACAGACTCTCAAAAAGGGAAAATAAAAAAAATTCACATAGTCTATGAATGCTCATATCTTGTTAAAAAATTCTTTCAAGAAATTGAAGATTTTCTCCGGGGGAACATCCCGGAACAAAACCTTCAAGGAGTCTGCTGTGAAGTGTTTATATCTCGTGTCAATTAGATCGGCACAATACAGCAAAAAGTGTCGAACAGAAAACTGCTCGTCACAGGCAAAACACCATGGACGCTCATTCTGTTTAAGTAAGAGTGCGTAACATACGTGTGCCGAGTAAGGACAGTCTCCTCACGGCGGCTGCAGCAGCGGAAAGGTAGACTGTCGGACACCGTAGGAAGAGCTTCATGAAGCTTGTTCCCTTCTTCTTTGTCCCACTCGGACTGCCACTCGCGGGCTATGTACGCACTAATCACAGATTTAAAATCACTATAAACAGTCTGTGTGTCAGTGACAGGGTCACTGCGGGCACTGTTGGCAGCAGAATCTGCGATTCTGTTGCCTTCGATGCCCACATGGCCCGGGACCCGAATAAAAATGATGTCATAATATTCCTTCATCAAGTCTGCGTAGAGCTCTCTAATCTGCACCAGCAGTGGGTGGTCTGTTCCCGCGCCCTGAAGGGCCTGCAGGGCAGAAAAAGAGTCAGACAGAATCAGGAAGTTCCTTTCCCGAGACTGATAGGCATGCATGAGTGCCAGCAGAATTGCCTGCAGTTCTGCACTAAATACAGAGGAATGGTCAGGGAGGCGGAGCTTAAATGGGTCTAGGATGGCGAGAGGACACTGCAGCCGCCGCAGCCACTCTCCCATCCTCAGATTTGGACCCATCCGTATAAAGACGACAATAGCCAAGAAAAACTGAAAGGAGTTCATTGAGGCTCTTTTGGTATATGGCTGGTGGAGTACAATCCTTCTTGTGGGCGGTCAAATCCAGCAAGATGTCAGGAACTGGCAGTAGCCAGGGTGAAGTGACGTGTTGCAGAGATTCCGAATCTTTGTCCAGGTCCACTCCGGCCATCTGCAGATGAGGTCGGACACGGAATGAAAGTGGACGGACAGCTCCCGGATGGGCATCGTAAATCTCTGCAAACGACGGGTTAAAAACACAATCATAGACAGGATTGTCTGGATGGGCCTTCAGCTTCAGAACGTAGCTGAGCATGAGGCGGATGCGGCGGAGCCTGAGAGAAGGCTCCCCTGCCTCGGCATACAGACTAGGAACTGGAGATGTCCTGAAGGCTCCCAGACATATGCGCAGAACTTGATGGTGAATTGTGTTCAGACGCTGTAGAACAGACTTGGAAGCCGAGCCATATACCACAGAGCCGTAATCCAGTTTGAACCGAACAAGGGCCCGGTACAGTCGAAGTAAGACAATGCGGTCTGCACCCCAGTCAGTACGACCAACGACACGAAGAATGTCGAGGGCCTTCTGACAAGAGGTTCTAAGGTAGTTAACATGGTTGCAGAAGGTCAATCTTTTGTCAAAGATGACCCAAAAAAACCTTTGCCTCTTCGGCCACCTTAATTGGCACTCCAGCAATACTCAGGCTAGGTTCTGGAAAAAAAATTCGTCTGGTTAGTAAAATGCACACAGACTGTCTTGGAGGGCGAGAACCTGAATCCGTTGAGAGACATCCACCCCTGGATGCGATCAACGCACAGCTGCAAGCGCCTCTCAAGGGACGCAAGTCCTCGACCTCGTGCACACAAAGCAAAGTCGTCCACAAACAAAGAGCATTCAGAAGCATCCTTGATGGCCTTTACAATGTTTTTTTAATTTATTTTAATGCTAAATAAAACAGGAGATAAAATGCTGCCCTGCGGGACACCCATCTCCTGTTCGAAGGAGTCGGAGAGGGTGGAGCCCACACGGACATGGAACACCCGGTCAGACAAAATAATGTAAATAAAAACGGGTAGGTGCCCTTTAAAACCCATGTCCGACAAATCAGACATTATACCATACCTCCAGGTAGTGTCATATGCCTTTTCAAGATCAACGAAAATTGCATAGACATGCTGCTTGTTGACAAAAGCATCTCGGATAAAAGACTCAAAGCGGACTAGATGGTCAGTTGTACTACGGAAGCGCCGGAAACCGCACTGAAGGTCTGTGAGGAGACAGCGTGACTCAAGATGCCACACCAGTCGGGCGTTGACCAAGCGTTCCATATTTTTACATAAACATGATGTCAAAGCTATTGGCCGGTAGTTGCCCGGGTCAGAAGGATCCTTACCCGGCTTGGGGATTGGCACAACTACAGCCTGGCTCCAAGATGGCGGGAAATAACCGGTTATCCAGATATGATTAATCAATGAATCAATGAATCAATGAATCAATGAAACTTTATTTTACAACGGTTTAGGCATTGACATCGTCATCGACACAGCCATTTTACAAACCTGCCGTTGCTAACAACTACAAGACTAACTACAAATATACATACATATAAGTAAACATAATACTTGCAAAGAGATGACAACACTATTCACATAGACAGACATACTCATAGACTCACAGACACCCCCCACCCCACCCACCCCCCTTCACACATAGACAGAGCTAAGTAGTCCAAATGATAATTGAAAAGGATAACAGACTTAATTGGGAATAAATTGGACCCAGCATAAAAAGAAACATATAATACAAGTGGTTGAGTCATCCCTACGAGTGATCCACAAAATATTTGAAGAGACCCTTTTTAAAACAGGCTAGCGAGGAGGCGGATTTTACATGGTCTGGAAGGGCATTCCAGATAAGTGCCCCTGAGAAGGATAAGCTAGTTTTATATAGATCGATCCTTGGTTTTGGGACTATGAAAAGCTTTCTGATGTTTCCAAGCTTGGACTCAGACTTACGGAACAAAGTGGAGATGTACTCAGGTGTTTTGCGTTTCCACACTTTGAACATAAAGATTGCTTTGTTATATTTAAAATGATCTTGAAGTGGCAGGAGACCTGCTTTTGAGAGCTTTTCTTCAGTGCTAAGGTGTTGATCAGGGCAGATTATTTTGGCCGCTCGTCTGTGTAGGGAATTGAGTCTCTTTAAATGGACCTCACTACACCCATCCCATACCGATGACGCGTAATCGATATAAGAACGTATGTGAGCGTTATAAAATAGTTTACGGGTATCTGAATCAGTATAATATTTCAGTTTTGATAACATAAAGAGATTTTTGGCTACTATTTTGCATAAGGCGTCTGTATGAGCTTGCCATTTTAGCTGACTGTCGATTTTAATCCCCAGTACTCGATGTTCATTTACCTGTTCTACCTGACTACCTTTAAGTGAAAGGTTAAGTAATAGAGGCATTATCTGCTGTTTTTGGCGCGTGGCGACTACCATCGATTTCGTTTTGGCTGGATGAACAACCATAGAATTGTTTATACACCAAGCTGATACTTCATGAAGACTTTGTTGTAGGTTGTCGGAAATTACCTGTATATCTTTACTAGTAGTATGAACTGAGGTGTCGTCAGCAAAAAGGTCGCATTGTACATCTTGGCAAGTAATATGTAGAGGCAAATCATTGATAAATAAGCAAAACAGTAGAGGGCCCAGTACAGACCCTTGGGGCACACCGAAGCTTACATCTTTGAGAGAGGAGTATGAGCCATGAACAAGAACCTTTTGTTTTCTTTTAGTAAGGTAAGATGTGAAAAAAGCAACTGCGTCTCCGTTATTGAGGTATGTGTGAAGCTTAGCAGTCAGAATAGTATGGTTAATCAGATCAAAAGCATTCTTAAAATCCAGATAGACTACTCCTGTTAACTGTGACTTATTCATACCCTTGAGCCATGTGTCAACAAGGCGTGTAAGTGCTGTGTGGCATGAATGCTGCGGACGAAATCCGGATTGGAAAGGGTGGAAGAGCTTACGGTTTTCTAGGTAAGCAAGCAGGTGTTTATGAACGTGCCTTTCCAGTGGTTTGGACAAAACAGATAATAAAGAAATAGGCCGATAATTATTAGGATCAGAACGATCTTTTGTTTTTGGAAGTGGAATTACTTTGGCATATTTAAGTTCGTTAGGAAAAGTGTTATGCTGGATACAGAGATTATAAATATAAGTTAAGGATTCTACAATGTATGGGAGAGACAGTTTAAGTATTTTCGGGCTGATGTCATCAGGCCCCGAGGACTTTTTATTTGGAAGGTTACTTATAAGTAAACCCACTTCATGAACAGCTAACATAGGGATGTTGAAGGGGGCTGTGCCCATTGTTCTTTGTTGACAAAACTCAGACAGCAAATTTGAACGGTGATAAGTGTTATCCTGGCTTGGCGATATTAGAGATTTGGCAATCGAAAGAAAATGGTCATTGAATGTATCAGCAGTAAGATTAGTGGGAATGGTAGTTGCGGTACTTGGAGACCCCCTAGTAAGTGTGTTTAGAAGGCGCCATATAGTAGAGGTATCTTTGCTGTCTTTAACCGTGTCACGAACTAACTTTTTTCTTGCCTCTCTGATCATGTATTTAACACGGTTACGCTGTTGCTTATATTCAGTGAACATTTTATTGCTACGTAGATCGTTTCTAAGCGCCATCGCCTGCATGATTTCCGGAGTAAGCCAGGGAGGAAGAGTGTTAGATTTTACCCTCCTCTCGCGTAGAGGAGCATGTTTATTAAGTACATTTAGGAAAAGAGAGTACCAAATACTGAGGGCGGTATTAGGATCATAGGACAGGAGCACGTCATTAAAAGGAGTATTTTCTAGATCAAATAGAAATTCGTCTTTCCTGAAGTGTTTGAATGTCCTATACGTTATAGTTGTATGGCCGTTCTTTTTTGGTTTAGGGAGTTTAGAAGACCAGGAGCAAGCCACAGGATAATGATCACTAACACTAAGATTTGAGACATCAACGTCAGAGACGGCTTTGGGTTTATTAGTATATATGTGGTCAATAAGCGTGGAAGTAGTTGGAGTAATTCTGGTGGGTGATTTCACTAACTGTACTAAGCCAAACAGAGATGACGTTGAGCCCCAGGCGGGGTGCGGCTTAAGTAAATCTATATTAAAATCGCCCAATAGAAGAATGTCGGCCTTCTTTTTTAAAGCTCTGTCAAGGTTATGACTAAACTGATCGTACCACTCAAAAGTTGAGGCGGGGTTTCTATATAAGAACCCAATTAATACCGGTTTTGATTTCGGACACTTGACTTCGACCCATACGCACTCCACCCCCATCATTTCTAGGTCGACGATTAAAGGCCTTGAGAAGTACTAGGAGTGATTCCTCAGGCCGATATCGGTGTTAGGAGCTGATAGTGGATGTATCTAGTCCAGCAGCAGAGTCAGTACATTTGTGCATGGCTTGCTGCAATTCTGAAAACGTAAAAGGGGCATTATAGTCTTCCGAGTTATCCGATATAAAATCACAAGTAACAAGATTCTCGCTTCTCCTTCTCTCTCTGGAAGAAAGGTGCATAATGCTCTGGTGAAGAATTATGGGCAATGGTGGAGGCAAGCAAATTGGCCACAGCCTTTTTATCCGTGACCAAACTGGAACCATCTCTAAGATGGCCGACAGAACCCGAGCCACCCCTGCCCCTAATTCTTCGAACAGCCTTCAAGGCTTTTTTGGGATGGAGTCCTAGAAGATAAAGATGAGACGAAGCGTCTCCAGGAAGCACGGTGTTCGCGTTAAAAAATGTAACGGGCTTTCGCCCGCTGTCTTTTAAATGTTAAAATATTCGCTTGCGACGGATTACGAAAAGCACGTCGCTGAGCAGATTTGCGCATTTTTGGGCCTTGCGGTACTCTTCATTGAACCATGGTACTCTCGGCTTCCGAGGGAGTGATGTGGAAGTTCTAGGGATGGTTTCACCTGCTACGTCCAACAAAATAGAAGTAAAAAAAGAAACAGGTTCTTCACCTGACATGACCACCTCCTCTGTAAGACGAGACTGACAGAGAGAGGCGAACAGAGGCCAGTTAGCCTTCTTGAGATTCCAGCGCCCCACTGGCGAATCCTCCTCACAGCTGACCGATGACAGGACTACTGGGAAGTGGTCACTACCACACAGGTCATCGTGAACCTTCCAGTCAAAGTCCAGCATGAGAGAAGGATCACACACACTGAGGTCTAGAACAGAACCAGATCCTGAACCTGAGTTAGAGTATGTAGGTGAGCCATCGTTAAAGACACATAGGTTAAGTTGAGAAAAAACATCTTTTAACATCTGACCTCTGCCATCATAGTGGTCACTACCCCAAAGGTGAGCGTGACCGTTAAAATCACCCATAAGAATAAAGAGAGGGGGCAGTTGATCTACTAAGTTAAAAATATCATTACTACAGACCCGCAGGGATGGTGACAAGTAAATACTGCATATGATTATAGTCTTCTTCAAGGTAACCCGAGCTGCGACAGCCTGAAGGCAGGTGTCGATGCTAACGGGGCTACATAAAATTTGGCTACTAATGAGAAGAGCCACTCCACCCAAGCGCCTCTCCGAATCAGAGCCTTTATGTATAACGTTAAAACCATTAAAGGACACAGGGTCAGAAGTCGTCAGGTAAGTCTCCTGAAGAGATATTACTGAGGGGTTATAGAACTTGACTAAAAGACGTAATTCCTCAAAGTTAGCTTGACACCCACGACAATTCCACTGACGCAAAGAGTACATGATTAAGTCTTATCTGGGGGTAAGGAGTCCCCCCCCCCTTTTTTTCTTCTTTACCTTGCAAGGAGTTGAAGAAACAGAGGGGGGCCGGCTCCCGGGCCTCCTCTGGTTCTTCGGAGTTGAAGGGGGTGGAGCTGCCGCAACATCAGCAACGACAACCTTCACTCCCTCCATCCGCTCCTCCAATGCAGCATATTTGTTTTGAAGGGGACATCAGTGTTCCCCTTCTGGGCCCGTGCGCACAGCGGTCCCATAGATTTCTTAGACTTCTGGTCCTGGGCAGCGTTCCTGCCGCTAGAGTTAGCGGCCTTAGAAGGCTGACCAGAGCCAGAAGCCTTTGGCGTTGACACACTAGCAGGTTTGGGTGGGGGCTGAGGCCTAAGGGCAACAGAAGGCGGCACTACCGGACCGGCAGTGTCCGCCTTCTGCGATCCCTAGCTCCTCGTCACCACCGGAGGAGGGTTACTCTCCAGTTCTATTCGTCATTACCTCACTACTGAAGCTACCACCAAACTTATCGTCTCTTTAGTCTTGTCCCGCATTGATTACTGCAATGCCCTCTTAGCTGGCCTCCCTCAGTTTCTCATTCAGAAATAGCAGCGAGTTCAGAATTGTGCTGCACGTCTCATCGTCCTCGCCTCACAGCATCAGCCCATCACTCCTATTCTGAGACACATTCATTGGCTGCCAGTCAAACAACGAGTCTCGTACACAATCGCCTGTCTGTGCTACAAAGCTATTAACTACTCTACCCCTGCCTATCTCGCTGATCTTCTTCAACTATACACTCCCTCCCGCTCACTCCGTTCAAGTAGTGACACGCGCCTTCTCAGAGTCCCGCTCTTCAAATACAAAACCAGAGGTGACCGCTGTTTTGCGCACGTTGGACCCGTTGTCTGGAACTCACTACCTATAGACATTAGACATTCTTCCTTATTCACTGCCTTTAAATCTGCCCTAAAGACCCACCTGTTCGATATCCCAATGTAGCTCAGTTCTTTGTCATTATGTACCTGTGTGTGTGCGCGTGTGTATTGCAGAATCCGTTGTTTCTCTGGTTTTATGACCCCCTCCACTCCCACTCTTTATTTGTAAAGCGCTTAGAGCTTATTTAAGGATAAGCGCTATATAAGTAGCCATTATTATTATTATTAGGGGCGAGAGGAGCCGAGGCTCCGCCCCCAACCAAGAAGTTGGGGTTTGACATGAAAAGTCTTTGGTGGGGCGCTTGCCTGCCACCGCTGCACTAAAAGAATACACAGAGGTGTTAGAGGTTGGGGCAGACGCAGCTGCACCATGGCCTACAACCAGTTTTTGGGCGTCCAGAAAGGACAGCTCCTTCTCCACACGCACCTGCTGAATCTTGCACTCGGATATCCAACGAGGGCATTTCTTGTCCGAAGCCATATGCGCCCCCTGGCAATTCGCACACAGGGGGGGGGGGGGGGGGCTGTGCAGGACTCCGCAGAGTGTCCGGGCCTAGTGCAACGGGCGTATGAAGCATTTACCTGGCGGCATGTCTTCTGCCCATGGCCATACTTTTGGCACTTAAAGCACCGGAGGGGGAGAGGGACGTACTTTTTCACTCTCAAGGAGCAGTAACCTCCCCAGATGGTAGTAGGAGGGGTGGGGATGCCAAACGTCAGGATGATGGTAGGGAGACGGATCTCCTCACCACCTCGCTTGGAAGCGAAGCGCCTGACGCAAGTCACCCCTTGAGACTTAAGGTTCCGTACAAGTTCATCTTCTGACAGTTCTGCCAAAGCTTGATCTTTGATTACGCCTCTTGACAAATTCATAGTTTTGTGGGGTGTGACCTCCACTGGAGTGTCTCCGATGGAAGAGAGCCTCAATAGCCCACTGGAGTGTGTCCGGATACGGCACTCCACCAGCAAGTCACCAGACCTGAGGCGCTGGGCGTCAGGCCTGCCAACACGGCTCCTGAGGGTCTCCCCCACCAGAAAAGGATGTAGCTTGGTAACAGGTTTCTCCTTCACCTTGCTATGGACAATGAGGAAGCGAGGCCATACGGCCGACGCCTGAGGCGTCGCTTCCTCACAGTCCAAGTCACTGTCATGGTCAGAGAGAGCTTCTTCGACTAAGCTGTCGACCTTGTCCTGAACCCCGCCTCCTCTCCTGATCTTGCATCCCATTTCGACTCCTCCCTCCAAACACTTCTGGACACCCACGCACCTGTCACCACCTGCTCCATACCCAACCGACCCCCCTCCCCCTGGCTCACTGACGACATAGCTGAGGCCAAGCACGAGCGTCGACAAGCGGAACGCCGCTGGCGCTCATCTGACGTCACCGTTCACAGACAGATCTTCCAAACAACTAGATCCAAAGTCTGCAGAATGATCTCCGACTCCAAACGTAAACACCTTCAAAACAAAATCCTGGAATCTACTTCTTCCAAAACCCTCTATGCTACCATGAACACACTCCTAGGCATTTCTAAAGACTCTCCTCTCCCCAACACACACAGCAAAGAAGAACTCCCGTCCGCTTTTTCCACCTATTTCTCCTACAAAATCCAAACTCTGCGCAACACACTCGACACTCTGCCTTCTCCGCCTTGCCCTCCCGACACCCCCTTTTCCGGCACCCCCCTCTCGTCCTTCCGACCCGTTTCTCAGGACGAAGTCCTCAAGACCATAAAGTCCATGCCTCTCAAAACCTGCGAACTAGACCCTCTCCCAGCTTTTCTCTACCGGGACGGCCTTCCAAAACTTCTGCCATTCATTACCGACATCATCAACACATCTCCAGAGAACGGCTCCGTCCCTGATATTTTCAAGTCCGCCATCGTTCGTCCTCTCCTCAAAAAACACAACCTCGACCCAAACAAACTCAAAAACTATCGCCCAGTCTCCAATCTCTCTTTCCTGTCCAAGCTTCTTGAGAAGGTCGTTCTCAACCAGCTCAACCTCCACCTCGCCGACAACAACCTCCTCAGTCCCTTCCAGTCTGCCTATCGCAAACACCACAGCACTGAAACAGCCCTTCTACATATCTTAAACGACCTGCTTCTCTCCACCGACTCGGGCAACATCTCTCTTCTTACGCTACTCGACCTCTCTGCCGCCTTCGACACTATAGACCACTCTATCATCCTCCACCGCCTTCACCACTCATTTGGCATCACTGACTCTGCTCACTCTTGGTTTCTCTCCTACCTCTCCGACAGACAGCAGTCCGTCACCATCGACGGCGTCTCCTCCAACCCAGTCACGCTCTCCTGCGGAGTTCCACAGGGGTCCGTCCTGGGCCCGGTCCTTTTCACACTCTACACCTCTCCCCTGTCCAACATCATCCAGTCTCACCACATACACCACCACCTCTACGCTGAAGACTACTAGACAAAGACAAACTCGACAACACTCAGTCACTACTGACTCGCACGGCTGACTGCTACGAAGATGTGAAAAACTGGATGACAGCAAACAAGCTTAAACTGAATGACGACAAAACGGAAGCCATGCTGGTAGGCACTCGCCAGAAACTTTCCCAGCTCCCTCTCTCTCTCCACCTTCAGCTCGACAGCACCCCCATCTCCCTCTCCGACTCGGCCAAGAACCTCGGCGTTATCCTCGATTTCTCTCTTTCCATGACCAGCTTCGTCTCCGCCACCGCCCAAGCATGCTACTTCCACCTCCGCCGCATCAGTCAGATCAGAAAATACCTCACTACCGAAGCCACCACCAAACTTGCTGTCTCTCTCATCCTATCTCGCATCGACTACTAAAACTCTCTCCTTTCCGGCCTCCCTCACTCCACCACTTTCACTCTCCAGCGCGTACAGAACAATGCTGCCCGCCTCGTCCTCAGAAAGAAAAAATCCGACCACATCACTCCCCTGCTCAAACTCCTTCACTGGCTTCCCATCCCCCAACGCATCCAATACAAGACTCTGTCTCTCTGCTACAAATCCCTGAACAACTGCGCTCCCGCCTATCTCTCAAACTTACTTCACCCCTACACTCCTCCCCGCTCCCTCCGCTCCGCCTCCGACCCTCTCCGCCTCCACATCCCCAGCACCAAACTCAACACTTTCGGCCCCCGCTCCTTCTCAGTATACGGTCCATCCACCTGGAACACTCTCCCACTCTCTCTCTCCGTCAGAAACACTCTCTCTCCTCCTTCCAGTCCGCCCTCAAAACTCATCTCTTTCAACAGTTCTAGCACTATACCACCACACTCCCCACCCCGAACAGACTGTCGTATTGTATTTTACTATTTGTGGTACGTGAGTCGTTGTCTAAAGCGTGCGCATGCGTGCGCGAGTTGTGAGTGCGCGCTTAGAGTTATAATTATTATAAGATAAGCGCATTATAAATACCGTAATTATTATTATTATTATTATTATTATTATTATTATTATTATTATTATTATTATTATTATTATTATTATTATTATTATTATTGTCAATGTTGGTGGCTATCTACCGCTTCTGTGCAAGGTTTTTTTTTCCATATTATAATAGTAGAGATATTCATCCCCCGGGGGTCCCCGCCCGCCACCGAGCCCAACAAGGGAAAGTGCAAATGTCGGCAGGTCTCCAGCCGACGCACAATGGAGACTGCCCGAAAGATATACTCAAGGGGGTAAGCTCGATTGAACCGTTTGAGCCACCGCCTTCTATCACACTGTTGAATGCAGGGGAATACTGGCGTAAAGCACCTAATCAGCAGCAGAAGCTATAGCATGGTGCCCCATATATCAACCCGCATGTCAACAGTGAGATAGGGCTCAACGTGACAAGAGCCGATTGACTAGGCTGGTACGACTAGCCTCCCGTTTAGGTAGAAGTCAAGGCCAAAGTGGAGTGTACCAGTGAGCCGCAACCCAAAGGTAACCTCAGCCACCAGGATCCTCTTCTCCCCCGACACGGGTCTCCAAGCACGGCAAACACTTGGGATCCAAAGGACCAAAAAGTCACGAGTATTTTTAAGGACCAATCCAACATGGTACGACCTGGGTTAGCACAGCTCCTTAAAAACCGGACCAGTGAAAAAGACTGAACAACATATCTGCTGACATCAAGTCCTAATCCTGGACAAAGATGGCATCCCTCTGTTAGCCCACTCAGTCAGGGACTGAGTGGACTACCCACCCACGCCACGCGGAGGCCGGTGCCGAGTGGGCAAATATGATTACAACAGACTTGACCTTGCATGCAGTAACATAACTGTTTATCTTGACACTATAAGTTACCAGGGACTATCATTTCAGTAAAATGTACTACCACTAGCTCATGCGTCAGTCAAAGCCAGTTAAGGGTTACATATATATATATATGGTCCTGAGGAGAATACACAGTGTGAAACAATGTGATTGCCACGGCCTTGACCTTCACGGAAAGGATGCCACTCATGCAAAAACAATTTCCATTATTATAGTGTACTGGTATCTCAAATGTGGAAAAAAAATTAATCAAACTTTTTCAAAGATCTCGCTTGAAGAGACCAAAAACAAACATTGCCGCCGTGACCTTGACCTTGACTACAAGGGCTTGATTTTGTTAAACATACTTTCGTTATCAAAGACTATTATCATCGTGTAAGGTTTGATTCACATAGGTCCGATAGTTCTAAAGATATTACCTTAACAAGAATACATAAATTTAAAACAAAGATGGCCAACACAACCTTGACCTTACCGAGACCAATGCATTTCTTGCATATAACATTTCTGTGTTTAATATCTATCATTTCACCAAATTTGAAGCAAATCGGTGGAATAGAACCGGAGATTTTGCATAAGCAGACCAAAACCAAATACGACCGACGTGACCTTGGCCTTTAAGGTAGAGATAAGCAAAACTTTATCATGGCAGTTCCACTTACAGGGAACAATTTAAATATATGTTTGAGCCAAGACATTGAACGTGTTTCATTGATATCGCCAACCAATGGTACCTGGAAAATACATTGTATAAACTTTGATCAGACCCAAATGTTGACCCGTGACCTTTTAGAGAGATCAACCAAAGTAGTACGCATGGACGCAGCTTATCGTACACTATCTGTAAGTAAAATTGTATTACAACTTTGCTAAAATACCTGAGATCACTAAATGTTTGACTGAAAGCAGGCATTATTATACAGCACAAGGTCTCCTGGAGACACCCGCGCTCCAAGCACTGGCACCAACTGGATCTGATCCTGGTCAGGCGCACCAACTTGAAGAACGTTCTCCACACACGCTCCTACCATAGCGCGGACTGCGACACAGACCATTCTTTGATGTGTTGCAAGATCAGGCTGCAACCGAAGAAGTTCCATCGCACCAAGCAGCTAGGAAAACCTCGCATCGATGTCAGCAAAATGTCCCAGCCCGACCTCGTGGAGCAGTTTCCAGAGGCCTTCCAGAAGGAACTTGAAACCTCACAGCCCGGTGACTCTGACTCTGCCACAGAGAAGCGGGAAACCCTGCAGGACACCATGCACTGCACAGCCTTGGCCACCTTTGGGAAGAGGACCTCGAAGACACAAGAATGGTACGAGGCCAAGTCGACCGAGATGTCCCCCACCATCGTAGCCAAAGCGAACTGCCCTTGCTGAGTACAAACGGTCGCCCAGCAAAGAACCTGCAGGTTCTCAGGGCTGCCAGAAGCAAGGTCAAACAGACTGCCAGGCGTTGCGCCAGCGAGTACTGAACGGAGCTCAGTGAGAACATCAGATTGCAGCCGTTACAGGTAACATCAGAGGAATGTACGACGGCACTAAGAAGGCATTAGGACCAACGAAAAACAAGACCCCCCCCCCCCCCCCCCCCCCCCCCACCCCCATTCAAATCCTCCACCGGGGAAGTTATTACGGACAAAGGCCAGCAGCTGGAGAGATGGGTGGAACATTATTCTGACCTCTACTCCAGACAGAACCCCATCAGTGTTACGTGGTGGAGTTGTAGTCGAAGTATGATAAACACACTAGACACACACACGTAGAGTTCTTTAAAGTAAACCTCGTTCAGCTGCAATCCGTCACACGTGGCTTAAGGATGTAGACAATATTGGAGTAACAGTTCCAACAATATTTAATTCAGCAATGCGATATCCACACAATAATGCACTTTCAAATGCACAAACTATTGAATACAAAGTCTCTTTTGCGATGTCCTCACTGCGACACAAAGTTTCTCATACACAGCGTCTCTCGCAACAAACTGCAATGTACTAACGGGCTTTCCCAGCGCCCTCCTTATATACACTATCAAAATCTAGAATCTTCTACGGAAATCATGAACTCAAACAACCAGAACGAAACACGCAGCCGAAGCTCATTAACATAAACTTTCCAGAAACAATATATCAGCCTACAAAAACACGGCTGCTCACTTCAGCTCTAAATTCTAGCGTATAATAAAGACACATAAAAGTATGGTATCCTTATCTATGATAGCTCAAAAAGGTACGAGAACATTCACCAAACGAAATAAAGGCTGCTCGATACACGCGCACAGGAAAACAAAAAGTAACGAAAAATGTTGCGATGTCACCTAACCGACGTGACACTTACGAGGCCACTAGACAGTGCGACCCTTCTACAACGTTCCGGACTAAACTTAACAAAACGAAATCGGCTCTACTCACGAACAAAAGAAAATCTTACTAAAAAAAAAAACACGTGAATCATAAATAGCTCAAATAAACAACATATCGTTACCTACGAATAACACATGTACGCTCTCACAGGATAACACAACCACAATCGTAACAATCAGCTATTGACGCCATCGAGTTCCTGCTTGTAATAGATGAGCTAGATGCAGTGCCAACAATAGAGGAGCTCAGCAAAGCCATTGACAGCTTGGCTCTTGGCAAAGCCCCAGGCAACGATGGGATCCCCCCCCCCCCCCCCCCTAGATTTGATCAATAACTGCAAGGCCACCCTCCTACTCCCCCTGCATGAGGTTCTACTCCAGTGCTGGCAGGAAGGAGGCGTACCACAAGACATGAGGGATGCCAAGATCACCACCCTTTACAAGAACAAGGGCGAAAGAAGCGACTGTAACAACTACAGAGGCATTGTCTTCTCAGCATTGTCGGCAAAGGCTTTGCCCGGGTCATCTTGAACCGTTTGCAAAAGCTGGCAAAAACGTGTCTAGCCCGAGTCCCAGTGTGGCTTCCGAGCTGAGCAGTCAACGGTAGACATGGTCTTCTCCCTCCGTCATCTCCAGGAGAGGTGCAGGGAACAACACATGCCTCTGTATGTCGCTTTTATTGACCTCATCAAAGCCTTCGACCTGGTCAGTAGAGACGGTCTGTTCAAGATCCTCTCAATGATTGGATGCCCACCCAAATTGTAGAGTATGATAGAATCCTTCCACCAACATGAAGGGAACAGTGCAGTTCAACGGCAGCACATCCGAACCCTTTGACGTATGCAGCAGAGTCAAACAAGGCTGCGTCCTGGCCACTATTCTCTTTGGGATCCGCTTCGTTGTCCTGCTCAATCATGCCTTTGGTAATGCAACAGAAGGAATCTGCCTGCGACCCATATCAGATGGCATGCTTTTCAACCTTGCCCGCCTCAAAGCCAAGACAAGGATACGCAAAGCCCTCATCAGGGACATGCTGTTCGTTGAAAATGCGGCAGTTTCGACCCATACCCAGCAGGAACTGCAGTCACTGATGGACCGATTCTCCCAGGCTTGCAAGGATTTCGGACTGACTATCAGTTTACAAAAGACGAACGTCCTGGGACAGGACACAGAGACACCGCCATTCATCACCATTGACAACTACGAGCTCGACGTCGTCCACCCGTTCACGTACCTTGGGTCCACCCTCACCGATAACCTCTCTGGACATCGAGATCGACAAGAGGATCGGGAAGGCTGCTGCAACCCTTGCACGCCTCACAACGCGAGTGTGGAACAAATCCCAAGGTGACTGTGAAAACAAAGATGGCTGTGTACAACGACTGCGTCATCAGCACACTGCTACACGGCAGTGAGACATGGACCACATATGCTAGACAGGAGAGAAGACTCAACACCTTCCAACTGAGGAGCATCCGCCTTATTCTGGGCATATCTTGCCAAGATAGAGTGACCAACACCGAAGTCCTGTCACGAGCTGGCCTTTCCAGCATGTACACCCTACTCAGACAATGCAGACTGCGCTGGCTCAGCCACGTTCACCGCATGGAAGATGGCCGAATCCCAAAAGACATCCTCTACGGAGAACTGGCAGCTGGGAGAAGAAACACTGGTCGCCCCAACCTACGATTTGTAGATGTCTGCAAGAGGAACATGAGAGCACTGGACATTGACACTGGGTCCTGGAAACGCCTTGCGGATGGCCGTGCTAAGTGGAGAAGTATCCTCCATCAACACCTTAAGTCAGGGGAAGAGAAGATGTCGAAAGCAGCAGCAGACAAACGGGCACGCAGAAAGGACTGCAACAACTCCATCAGACCAGCGACCACGTACAATTGTGATCTTTGCAGCAAGGACTGCCACTCCCGCATTGGCCTCTAAAGTCACAAATGATGCTGCTTCAAATCCAGCTGAGCAGGCAATCAGATCCGAACAACTAGGATGCATTATTTATGGTCGACTCAGACCGACAGAGGCCCATATCATATCATATGTGTTGACTATCTTGTTCTTTTGACCTATCAAACTAGTCAACAAATCAAGCACGCACAGAAATGCCTTCTCCAAAGCAACATGCGATCATTGTTTGACCTCTAAATGTAAAAATAAACTGTAATAGCATCTGAACAAAGTAGAAACAACTGATGATTAGTGTCTTTTGTTTTCATCTTTGTGGCCTTGACCTTTGAGAAAGGTCAGCCAAAAATTTTTTTTTAAATCTTACCTCAACTATTCTTTGTGTCAAGTGTAAATCTCTGGCTCCTATATATATTTTACGAGAGTATTCTGATGTTAATTTTTTTCAGTACCGTAAGTATTGCCTTTAACTTTCATTTGACCTCATCCTTCATCAATAGCGGTTGTTTGGTAGGGTTAACGTCATCTTACATGTCCTGAGACACAAGCATGAACTGCTTGTGTGAGCAGATGTTGTGCGTTGCCTGGACATAAGCAAAGTGCAGAAAACAGTTGCTAAAACATCCCAATAAACTAGTACCTTTGTAGGAAAACACAGCAGCTCAAAAGTATCTCTAACGATTCTGACTATTGGACAATCAAAAGGAAAATATGCAAATATGCATGTGTACGAACAAACAAACGCACAAGCAAGAAATATCGGTCTCTGTCTCAACTGAACACTCAAACAACAAATTCTGTAAATTCATTACAAAATATTTTGAATTGTTTGTGCGGTATGCTCAGAAAACTAAAGCACGCACGGTTTAAGCTATTATATTGAAGTGCGGTTGCTTGGAAGCCAAACTGAATCCGCGATGCCCCAGGTGTCAAAAACGTTCATTGGATGGAGAACTATAACTGTGCAAAGTGTCGGAAAGACAACTTCAAAATGCACAATTCACGTATAAATTTGCCGTAAGCGACTGCAGTAAATGGCGAGGAGTGGCGTGTGTCCGTCAGTCTTTATTTGTGTGAGCCAGTGTGTGTTGGTGAGAGATTGGGTTAGAGAGGAGGGAAATGGATCAAAAGGATAAGCATACAAATATGAACAATTCTGAATGTTCCTAAAAGCAAAATGAATGTGAGCTCCAAACAATACGGTTGACTTTGGGATGAAATCCTCATCTTGTTTTTTATTGTTGTTGTTGTCGTCGTCGTTGTCGGAACGAGGTGATGTAGAAGCGATTTGATGGTGGTGGAGGTGGTGATCGCTAAGCCAAGAGGGATTTGCGAGAAATTTAGAGGAGCGCTTAGGAGCTTTTCTGTACCTATTGATGTTGACTTGCAGAAGAAAGGTCGTAGAAGCGTACACGTAACATCTTCCCATTGACTCTGATATATCTGTAGACAGCTTTCATTGCCTCCCTTGTTGTCAGGTCGACCTGTGCAGCATAACAGCAGATTGTACACGGATAGGTCTGAGCGCGCGAAATCAGTTTCTTTTCTCAACCGAGTTCCGTAACGCAAACTCCGCGCATATTTCTGCTTGTCGCACGCCGGGCACCCGCCGTACGCCTATATTAATCGTCACGCTTGTGAGCGCCATTTTTGTGCAGTGCTCGATGACTGACACAGAAAGACTCTTCAGAATTTGGCCTCAATAGCCAAACCTGCGAAAGATTATGTAAAACATTGCCATTGTCCAGAACCACGAGAGCCTCTGCTACCAACCTAACTGTTTTCCGTTGTTTTCTGTTATAGCTATTAGGTGATTTTCTGCTTGAAGAGTGAGTGAAATGGCACAATTTTATTTTCCAAATATCTTATATGTGTCATGATATTGCTAATTGCAACACGTTTTAGTGATCTTAAGACTTCATGTACATAATTTCAAGTGGTAAAATGGCAACGCAATCGAGGTATACAAACTGCGACTGAAGTTTGCGGCTGTACGGTCCAGTTCAGACAATCTGTACGGTGCGGCACATTCTTCCGAGATGATCTTGTACACACCGGCAATTCCAAAGCTGATTTTTAATCCCGATTTTTTTCTGAGGAATAACGCGTTTTTTGTTTTTTTTAACTGACCGGTTTTGAGAGTGTTTTTTATAGATGGAGGTAGAAATTGAGAGTTCCTGGATGGCAGGGAGGAGACTGGCCATATGAAAGACCCCAAATATTTATAACAATAACAATAATAATAATAATAATAATAATAATAATAATAATAATAATAATAATAATAATAATAATAATAATAATAATCATCATCATAATAGCTCATACTTATAAAGCGCATTTTCCCTACAGTGAGGCTCAAAACGCTGTTTTACACACACCATGAAATTTGTAAGAAAACACAACCACCCGCACGAACGCACACACAAACGCACGCACGCACGCACACACGCACGCACGCACACACGCACGCACGCACACACACACACACACAAACACACAC
Source organism: Semisulcospira habei (assembly GCA_036245525.1). NCBI lineage: Eukaryota > Metazoa > Mollusca > Gastropoda > Semisulcospiridae > Semisulcospira > Semisulcospira habei. Next base: position 62,706,721 of record BTPG01000006.1, read on the forward strand.
ACACACACACACACACGCACACATTCAGAACTACTTTGGATTTTAAAAAGTTCTAGAGAAAAGATAAGTCCTAAGCTGCTGCTTGAATGCTGATAGAGATGGAGCCTGGTGGACATGGTAAGGTAGAGCCATTCCAGACATGATATTTAAAGGTCGTTTTGCCAAAAGAAAGTTTCTGTGTGAGGACTGTGGTGCCAAGTACATAATAATAATAATAATAATAATAATAATAATAATAATAATAATAATAATAATAATAATAATAATAATAATAATAATAATAATAATAAAAAGATGATTTATAAGGCGCCTATACATGGTGAGTTGCTCTAGGCGCCGTACATAATATTACACAAAAAGTGACAAAACCAAAACCACATGTAGGCCTACAATTACACAAAAGAACAAAAAAATGACTAAATACATGAACACTGATAATCAAGATGGGAAAAGATGGGTTTTAAGACTGTGTTTAAAACTGGCACTGAACTCACTGTGTCTCAAGGATTTAGGAAGATCATTCCAGACTGATGGACCCTGGGAAGAAAAAGATCTCTGCCCAAATCATAATAGATATCAGTCGCTACTTATCGTCATTATCGAAGAAGGAATGATGCAACTGAAGGATGTGACATAAAATAAAACGAAAGTGCTTTAAAAAAGAAGGGAAAATAAAAATGACGTCAACCAAAAACTCAAAAGAGAGAGACTGAGAGAAAGTGATCACGATCTAGGAGAGTGTGTGTAAGCGCGCGCGTGCGCGAGCAAGCGTAAATGCGCGTGCGTGAGGCCAGAAAGAAAGAAAGAAAGAAAGAAAGAAAGAAAGAAAGAGACAATGACAACGACAATGACAGTGAAAATGATTCTTTATTTTACAACGGTGAATGTTTTGGTAAAACCATTTTTCGAACTTGCCGTTGCTAATCTACTTTACATATGAGAGAGAGAGAGAGAGAGAGAGAGAGAGAGAGAGAGAGAGAGAGAGAGAGAGAGAGAGAGAGAGAGAGAGAGAGAGAGAGAGAGAGAGAGAGAGAGAGAGAGAGAGAGAGAGAGAGAGAGAGAGAGAGAGAGAGAGAGAGAGATGATGATGATGATGATGATGAAACTTTATTTATCAAAGGTAAAAAGTTTTGACAGAAACAAATCGTCATTTTACAAACTTGCCGTTGCTAACATCTACAACATAAAATAGATTAAAAGATAATAATAATAATAAAGAATTATATTTACACATATTATTTCATGCAACAATAAAAACAAATTAAAAATGACACAAAATAATAACACTTAACATTCATCTTATACCATACACACACACACACACACACACACACACACACACACACACACACACACACACACACACACACACACACACACATACCAACAATATAGATAAATGCATAATTATATTACATAAAAGCATTAACCATCAGGGTTTGTTTAATTGCCCAGTGTTGTTATGTTTGGCTCATCAGGTAATCGAAAAGTTTCGTTTTTAAGATTCCAAGTGAGGCTATAGTCTTCAAATGTGCAGGAATAGTGTTCCATACAAACGGTCCAGAAAAGGATAAACTAGTTTTAAAGAGGTCAATTCTAGGCAGAGGTAGGGGTAAAGTATTGTTCCTTGAGGACCGTTCGCGTTCTTGCTGTGGCACAAATTTGGTGGTTAGATACTGCGGTGTCATGTTATTTAATATCTTGTGCATGAGGATGCATTTGTTGAAATTAAGTTGTTGACGCAGGCCGAGAATGTTTAGATGTCTAAATTTGTCTATGGTAGGAATGGGCCGCGTATCTATCATTTTGACAGCTCTTTTATATATAGAGTTTAACCTGTTCATGTGAACATCACTACAACCGTCCCACACTGTGGAGACATAATCAACGTGAGACTTGATATGGGCATGAAAAAACAGTTTACGAGTATGTGTATCCGTTACTTGTCTAAGCTGGGACAACAGGAAAGTGTTTTTAGCAATGGTTTTACAGACTGTATTTATATGCGTCTCCCAACATAATTGTTCGTCAACGTGTATTCCCAAGAATTTACGGCTCTGTGACTTGTTCTATCGGTTTAGCGTTCAGTTGTAAATGTAACGGCTGTGGTCGGCGTTGGTGTTTTTGTCGTGTAGTGATTAAAAGAGAGAGAGAGAGAGAGAGAGAGAGAGAGAGAGAGAGAGAGAGAGAGAGAGAGAGAGAGAGAGAGAGAGAGAGAGAGAGAGAGAGAGAGAGAGAGAGAGAGAGAGAGAGAGAGAGAGAGAGAGAAGAAAGAACGTGGATTACCCTTGGGCACGAAGTAGGCTGAGTGTCTAATACACAAAGCCTGCTAAACACCAACCTGAAGGCAAACTTTATATCACCTTCATGTTGAGGACTACCTTGGGGAAAAACGGGAGGGCGGCCCCGGGGGAAAAAAAACAACATTCAGCACGGTACTCAAAAAAGTAATAAATCATTGAATCAAAGCAAATGTTCAGTTTCAGTAATGGAGGATCGGTCGGAGTGGAGAGTAGGCAGTTGTGAAACCGTCTTTAAGGGTAACCCAAAAATGAGGGAGGGGGTAGGGGGTAGGGGAATGCCGTGGAGGTGAAAAGGGGGGGGGGTGAAGGGTGGTGGTGGGGGGGGAGGCGAAAAGAGAGAGAAATGAAATGAAATGAAATGAAATGAAATGAAACTTTATTTTCCCAGGATAAAAGAATAGGTGCGCAGACCTTTTTCATTCTTGTCCTTCCTACAAACTACAGAGAGAGAGAGAGAGAGAGAGAGAGAGAGAGAGAGAGAGAGAGAGAGAGAGAGAGAGAGAGAGAGAGAGAGAGAGAGAGAGAGAGAGAGAGAGAGAAGAAGAAGAAGAAGAAGAAGAAGAAGAAGAAGAAGAAGAAGAAGAAGAAGAAGAAGAAGAAGAAGAAGAAGAAAAATAAGTAAAAGGGGAGGGAGGACAGGAGAGAGGCGAAAGATATACCTAAAGGCATCCCATTGGGCCTGCCTAGAACTGTCTACAATAAAAGGGGGGAGGGAGAATGGAATGGGGAAAAGGAGCTGGGGTGGGGGTGGGGGGAAGGTGAAGGGGAGAGGAGAGTAAGAACTAGGAGATGGATGATAAGCGTTAGTCAAACAGAAGAGACACAGTAAGGTAAAGGTACAGTTAGCAGATTAGAATGTCACAGGTTAGTTAAACAAAAAATGTTATTCTTTCGTATTTATCCCAAGTGGTGCAACAGTGCCCAGTTTATTAATCAGAATTTTTTCTCGGTCTTTCCTGGCCCAGATATTGCTGCCTTGCATAAGCCAGAGGTTTTTAACCCGAATGTCCGAGGCTGAGTGGTCGGTCTGTTTGAAATGTCGTCCGACTGGTCTGTTGTATTGGTATTTGACCGACTGGAGATGTTCTTTGAAACGGTCGTTGGTGCTCACAAACCAGATAGGTGAGGCTATTTGGTCGTTGGTGGTTCTTTCTGTCTCTCCAATATATAGTTGGCCGCATTTCACATAGGAGATGACATAAATCACTTTGGTAGCTTGACACTTAAAATATCGGTCAATGTTGAATTTGTAACGTGGACGATTGATCACAGTAGAAGGGTAAATAATGGGACACGTCTTGCAATTAGGAACATTGCAACGTGTGGAGCATGAAGGTCTGGTGGTATGATGAGGCTTCAGAGTAGATCAAGCAAGCATGTCCCATATATTAATGTCCCTCTTGTAAGCCACCAACTGAGGTTCTGAAAAGATATCGGCAGACTCTTTGCTGGATGACAAAAGACCCCAGTTGGACAGAAGTATTTTACGAACCGGATTGGTGTGGGGATCATGGTGACGATAGGCATTGGTCTATGATATCTAGAGCATGGTTGGTGTCTTTAATGTACGTAGGTTAAAATGGATGTACAGGTATTCGGGTATGTGTTCTGTGGGACAGCTGCAAGCGGACACTATAGGGCGGCCGGGGTTATTGAGTTTGTGAATTTTGGGTAGAAGGTAAAAGTTAGGTTGTTTAGGCCGCTTTTTAATGAGTAGGGTAGCTTTTGAAGGAAGATCTTCTTTGAGAATCATCTCTTTGACTGTTTTGGGGATGCGCTTTTGATCAGCTTGGAGGGAGCTTTCGTCAAGTTGTCGATAGTGTTTCGGGTTCTCTAACTGTCTGTCTGCCTCTTTGATGTACGGATCTCTGTCCCATACAACGACTGCGCCTCTTTTATCGGCTGGTTTGATGATGGTGTCGCTACTGTTGCGAAGACTATTGAAAGCATCTAGTTCAGCTTTTGTGAGATTTGAGTGAGGAATGGGTTTGAACTTGAGTTGTCCAATATCAGATATGGTTTTCTTGATATAGCATTCTAGTTCAGGAGGTATACCATGAAGTGGTTCTCTTCTGATAGGAGTGTCAAAACGATCAACGAAGATGTCGCCAAGCTTCTGAGTTCTCGGTCGATGGCCCAGGACTGCTATCCATCGAAGAGATCTATGGAATTTCTGCAGATCTCTGACGAGTTCGTATTTGTTTATAGTTGGCTGTCTCGGAATAAACTTCAGACCTCTGGAGAGTACATCTCGTTCATCATGTGTCAGAGTTAGGTCTTCATGAATACACTGTACTAGATTCCTGTGAGGTGTAGTAGTACCTACGACGGCGCAGTTGAGGTGCGTAGTAGGTACAACGTCAGACAAAGTTCTAGAGGGGTCTTGTATTACGTTATGCAAAGGTTTGCAAGTAGCATCAACGTCACTGTATAACAGAAGTCAAATTAGAAGTGCCTGTACGTCCAACGTGGGTGCACGGGCGGTAACACCATTCTCTCTGTAATTTATCGGAGTTCACCTCTCCGGACGAAGTAAAAGAAGGGGCGGCGGCAACGTCCGACGTAGGCACGTAAACGGCAAGATCATCCTGAACGGAGTCCTCAACTCTGGACAATGCCAGAGGACGGGCAGCTCGAACGACCAAATCAGGCGCGTGAGCGGCGTCACCATCCTGCGAAGAGTATTTCGCTCCAGATAAAATCAGAGGAGGGGCGGCCTTAGGGATCAAAGCAGCAGCTGCGTCAGTTTCTCCGGGCTCCAGCCAGGACAAATCAAAGTAGCAACTGCTACTGAAGACGTGGCCGGTAAGGCGGCTCCATGTGTCAGAATCAGCACTTGGTCAGAGAAAGTAGCTCCGGACCCAGGTAAAGGAGGAGCAGCTCCAAGGATCAAAGGCGCAGCAACACCACTCTCCGGGCTGCGGCCCGGATGAACTCAAAGTAGCCATGTCTCCTGAAGATGTCACCCTCTACAGGCTCTGGCCCGGAGGAAGTCAAAGTAGCATCTTCTCCTGAAGATGTGGCATTAAGGGCAGCTCCATGGGTCAGCGTCAGCGCTGGGCCACAACAGTCCAGTCCAAAAAAAAGTAGCCTATCACGGCAGCAACACCAGAACCAAAACAAGAAAAAAACAACGGATCCACTCTCATGACGACCACGACCGGACTCAACGTAGCATGCTGGAACATCCGAACAATGCTCGACACAGCAGACAGCGGACGCCCTGAACGTCGCTCCGCCCTCATTGCCCATGAATTGCGGAGGTTAAACATCGACATCGCCGCGCTCAGCGAAGTACGCCTCCCGGACGAAGGCAGCCCCCAAGAACTTGGCGCTGGATACACCCTCTACTGGTCAGGCAGGCATGCATCAGAAAGACGGTTCTCAGGCGTGGGCTTCATGATCAAGACCTCCATTGCGACTAAGCTGGAAAACCTACCAACGGGTCACTCTGACCGCATCATATCCATGCGCCTCCCACTGAGACACCAGCAATACGTCACCCTTCTCAGTGTGTACTCCCCAACTCTCCTGGCAGAGCCTGCAGAAAAAGACAAGTTCTACACTGACCTGCGCAGCCTCCTACAGAGCAACCCTGCAGACGACAAAGTCATCATCCTTGGCGACTTCAATGCCAGAGTGGGCCAGAAATCTTAAGCCTGGAAAGGAGTCCTTGGCAAGCATGGTGTTGGGAACTGCAATGACAATGGCCGCCTACTGTTGGAGTTCTGTGCAGAGCAGCAACACTACTTTCCAGCAAAAGGACAGTCGAAAGACCACCTGGATGCATCCTCGCTCCAAGCACTGGCACCTTATCGACTATGTCCTAGTGCGTCAGAGGGATCGCAGTGACGTCCTCCTCACCAGAGTGATGCCCAGCGCAGAGTGACACACTGACCACCGCCTTGTCCGCTGCAAACTCAGGCTTCGACTCAAGCTGAAACCCAAGAAAGGGGGCCCCCCAAGAAAAAGCTTGATGTTGCCAGCCTTCAGCGTGACGACGTGAAAGCTGCCTTTCGGACAGATCTGCAGCGCATGTTCAAAGACACAGCTGATCCAGCAGACTCCTCCCCTGAAACACTCTGGGAACAACTGAAAACTGCTATTGCAAAATCCTCTGCGGGAGTCTTGGGCTTTGCTAGAAAGAGAAACAAAGACTGACAGATAGTACGTCCATCTTGAACCGTTGGTCGGAATACTTTCAGGACCTCTTCAGCGCTGAGCGCACTGATCAAGAAGCAGTCATTTTCCAAATTCCACACCTCCCAGTAAAGGTTGAATTGGATGAACCGCCCACCGCTGAAGAGACCCTCAAGGCTATCCACCAGCTCAAGAGTGGCAAAGCAGCAGGCATCCCGTCAGAGATCTGGAAACATGGAGGCCCAGCACTGCACAACAAGCTCCACGACCTCTTTCTCTGCTGCTGGGAGAAAGGAACACTACCAAAGGAACTCCGTGATGCAGTCATCATCACCCTGTACAAAAACAAAGGAGAGAAGTATGCCTGCTCTCATTATCGTGGAATTACCCTGCTGTCCATTGCCGGGAAAATTCTTGCAAGGCTGCTCCTGAATCGGCTGGTACCTGCCATCGCTGAAGACCACCTCCCAGAGGGCCAGTGTGGCTTCAGAGCCAACAGGAGTACCACCGACATGGTCTTTGTGCTGGGACAAATTCAGGAGAAGTGCCGCGAGCAGAACAAAGGGATGTACGTAACCTTTGTCGACCTAACAAAAGCGTTTGACACTGTGAGCAGGCAAGACATGTGGCAGATCCTGGAGCGCCTTGGCTGTCCCCCAAAGATCCTCACCATGATCGTCCAGCTCCACGAGGACCAGCAAGGCCAGGTCAGACTCAACATTGACCTCTCAGAACCATTCCCCATTCTCAACGGCGTGACGCAGGGCTGCGTGCTGGCACCGACCCTCTTTACCATCTTCTTTAGCATGATGTTGAAGCAGGCCACAGTGGACCTCGACGATGACGATGCAGTGTACATCAGGTATCGTCTCGATGGCAGCCTGTTCAACCTCAGACGACTGCAGGCCCACACCAAAACCCTAGACCGACTGATTGGTGAGCTGCTCTTTGCTGATGACGCTGCCCTTGTTGCACACACAGAGAGAGCCTTGCAGCGCATCACGTCCTGCTTCGCAGATGCTGCCCAGCTCTTTGGACTTGAGGTCAGTCTGAAAAAGACAAAGGTCCTTCATCAGCCGGCACCCAAGAAAGAGCATTGCCCTCCCCACATCACCATCGGCGAGACCGAACTGAAATCTGTACACCAATTTACCTACCTTGGCTGCATCATCACGTCAGACGCCAAGCTGGACAAGGAACTGGACAACAGGCTGGCAAAAGCGAACAGTGCTTTCGGGCGACTATTCAAGCGGGTGTGGCACAATCAACAGCTAAAAACTGGCACCAATATCAGCGTGTACAGAGCTGTCGTTCTCACCACCCTATTGTATGGTTCCGAGTCCTGGGCCCTCTACCGCAGCCAAATACGACTCCTCAAACGCTTCCATCAGCGCTGCCTGCGTACCATCTTCGGCATTCACTGGAGTGACTATGTCACCAACGTCGAAGTCCTTGAACAGGCGGAAACTGTTAGCATCGAGGCTTCGAGGCGTTGTTGCTGCGGACACAGCTTCGCTGGGCGGGGCACATCTCCAGGATGGAGGATCATCGCCTACCCAAGATCACCCTGTTTGGCGAGCTCGCCACTGGACACCGAGACAGAGGGGCACCTAAGAAGAGATACAAAGACGGTCTCAAGAAGTCAATTAGTGCCTGCCAAATCGACCTCCACCAGTGGTCTTCGCTTGCTGCGGACCGCGACACCTGGCGCTCCACCATTTACAAGGCAGCCGTCTCCTTTGAGGACTCTCGCAGAGCTAGCCTTAAGGACAAGCGGCTCAGGAGAAAAAACAGAGATGTTGAAACTCAGAACCTTGGCCAGACCTTCCCCTGCAGCCACTGCGGTCGAACCTGCCTGTCCCGGATTGGCCTCCGTAGCCACGAACATGCCTACAGACGTCGTGGGCAACGCCTATAAAATCTTCGTCCGCGAAGTCAAGCCAAGACCTGTGTTTCTCATATAAAGGAGGTTTGTGGGTGTATGGAGCAGTATCACGATTTTCACAAATGGCTGTGTTGTTCCTCATACGGAGGAGTAATTGGTAGTGTACTGTTGTTGTCAAACAGGTGATGATTGCTCCTGCAGAAACTCCATGTAGAACACTCTTTTCAATAAGAAAATTAACACCATATCAGAATCAGAAGTGTCCGATTAATCTTCTTTTGTTTGGGAGGTGAGGTGAATGCAGCGAGGAGGACATGTGCATGTAGATACGATCAGCCCCTCCTTTAAAAAAAACAACAAATGAAAATCTTAAGCTTTGAAAACTGTAAGTATGTCTGAGAAACCCCCAACAACAAAAATAAAAGAACAAACACGCGTAGAGGAAACGGTTACAACACAACAAGACAATTCAGTTTAATGAAAATCCCAAAACGAAAAGCATCAAGAAAAAATAATTTCAGCACAACTTATTTATAACTGTTGTTTCTAAGCGTGTTTCTTTCATTGTTATGAATTTTGGTTGTTGTTGTTGCATTATGCTCGTCACTGTTTTTATCTGTATTTACTTTGTATGACACATTTTGGAAAACGGTGAGGGGGGACTGTTGTGCAATACAGCCCTCTCCCCCCTCCTCCCGTCAAGACACCTTCTGGATCCGCCCCTGATTTTCTTGTTTTTAACTGTGGCGTGCAGAAGGTGGCTGTAACTAAAACAAACACCTAGCAGTCCATCTGCAGTTGTTAAAAGAAATTTCCTAAAAGAAGACCATGAACCGGTGTGTAATAATAATGGGCCTCTCTGTCGGTCTGAATCGACCATAGATAATGCATCCTAGTTGTTCTGATCTGATTGCCTGCTCAGCTGGATTTGAAGCAGCATTGTGGGTAAACGCTGTTCGGATGCAAGCCTGGGCGGTGTGATATGGAGGACAGGATGTTGCCCATGTAGTACGTCCCGCCTCTCCACGACGCTGATGGATCCAAAAGAACGGCAGAGCCATTACAGTTTGGCCGTCGCAGGAGCTGCCGGAACGAAGTTGAATGTAACGAAGACTGCCTTAGGGGATCCGACTCCGGATTTTTCCACCAGGTTTACTCCTGAAGCCTTTTCCATGGCAGGATATGATCACAAGGCAGCGGAGGTTTTGATTCAGTTTTCCTTCTCCTAGATGGGCTGCCATCCAAGGCTTACGAGCCCCATCTGTGTACAACCCTTGAAACCGGTACGTACCATAGAAATTTCCCAAACAGTGCGACTGCCGGTGCGTACTTTTGCAAACTTCATCTCCCAATTTCTTAGGCTTCGAGTACTTTGAGTTTGCTTTTCTGGGGTCCAAAACTTGGCAACAATAGCCACATCTTATTAGATTTGTATATGAACTCATTATTTGCCTGTTATTGATAGTCTTTTTCCATTTATTTAGAAGTTCCTTGAATGGAAAGCAAACATCTCGCGCACTCGCAAACACCATCATTGTATACCAGCTATGCATATCTCTGCGGGGTGGGGGGTGGGGGGGGGGGGGACGGGCTGCTAAGCAAAGCAGGTATATATGCTTTTAAAAAAAGCCCTAAAATGTTACAGATTATCATGGCGTTTTTCAGAGGGTCTGAGATCGATTTCTGAAGTGACGTTCTATTTCTTACTAATTTGCAGTGACGTTAACGCGTGTACCGGTTAAAATAGGCGTACGGCGGGTACCCGGCGTGTGTCGGCACTGTGTCAGAGAGTGGCCTATAGGCAGTATATCAGAGTTTGGTCTATCGGCAGTGTGTCAGAGTGTGGCCTATCGTCAGTGTGTCAGAGTGAGGCCTATTGGCAGTGCGTCAGTGTGTGGTCTATCGGCAGTGTGCAAGAGTGTGACCTATCGGCAGTGTGTAAGAGTTGGGCCTATCGGCAGTGTGTCAGAGTGTGGCCTATCGTCAGTGTGTCAGAGTGAGGCCTATCGGCAGTGCGTCAGCGTGTGGTCTATCGGCAGTGTGCCAGAGTGTGACCTATCGGCAGTGTGTCAGAGTTTGACCCGGCTATAGGCAGTGTGTCAGAGTGTGGCCTATCGGCATTGTGTCAGTTTATAGCCTATCGGCAGTGTCAGAGTGTTGCCTATAGGCAGTGTGGCAGAGTGTGACCTATCGGCAATGTGTCCGAGTGTGGCCTATCGGCAGTGTGTCAGAGTGTGGCCTATTGGCAGTTAGTGTCACAGTGTGACCTATCGGCAGTGTGTCAGAATGTGGCATATTGGCAGTGTGTCAGAGTGTGGCCTGTCGCCAGTTTGTGTCAGAGTGTGACCTATCGGCAGTGTTTCAGAATGTGGCCTATCGGCAGTGTCCCAGAGTGTGACCTGTCGGCAGTGTGTCAGAATGTGACATATCGGCAGAATTATGCGTGGAGCTTGCGTTACTGAACTAGCTTGAGAAAAGAAATTCCGCGTAGTCTGGCCAGTACTCCCGCAAAAGATACGCGATACATGGATCGCGTGCCATTGTGGGAGTATTGCCACGACTAAGTAATCAATTTGAGGAGTACACCAAAAGTTCACTTCTATCATTCGAGATGCTTAGCATCTCAAAATAGAGGTGTACTTGTGGCTAATCACACGCCGAGAGTGTCTATCTGAGGAGTACCCACGCAAACCGCACTTGCATCTCATTTGAATAGTAGTGCAATCATGGCATACTCCCCGTGTGAGTCGATCTGAGGAGTGCTCCCGCGATCGGTTTGGATTACGAATCAGAATAATTATGTGCATACACAAATATTATATATATATTAAACAACATTTTGCTTGATAAAGTGCAGATAGCAGGCAGCTGTGATTACGAGACCCGAATCAGAATGTCCGAAGTGGTAAGACGAGGACATTTTGATTCGGGTCAAGTAATCACATCTGTCGGTTATCGACACTATACCAAGCAAAATGTTGCTCAATATAATGTATGTACCCAGTCCAAAACAAAACATTCATTTTGCGGCGGATTGCGGTGTTCAAACGAAACAGATCAATGACAGACGACTGCATATCGGTGTCCACTCAGCGCGTAGATTTCGTCTGACTATGAAGACATCAGTGCTTTGTACAATTGTGCGAGTAAATTCTTCTTGTAAGTAGATCACGCATAATTGCGGAAAATGCCAGCAGGTTTGTTTATTTAGTAGTTCTTTTTACAGGTTGTCGATGTCGCCACTGGACATCTCGTCAATTTCACTGGTCAATCCAGCGACTCGCACGTTAGCTGGCGTCTTTTCTTCGTTCGTGTTTGTATATGATATAAATTTCGAGCATTCGTACACACTAAGAAGTATTCCATTACTACTACACATAAGGAGCTTGTTAATGTTGCAGTATGAAAATATTTCGCGTTTCCGTTTTTTATCAAGATCGAATCTTTTTGGCGCGAAAGTATATCAAGCAAATTCATGAATATTAATTTGCTTATTATACAATATATCAATACATGTGTCAAAGAACGGAAAACTTTATGGAGTGGGTACATACAAGCATACAAAGAGACACGAGAACTTTGGAATGAAAAGCAAATTTTAATTTTTCGTGCGAGGCGTGTGTGCGTGTGTGTGTGTGTGCGTGAGGGTGTGCGTGTGCGTGTGTGTGTGTGTGTGTGTGTGTGTGTGTGTGTGTGTGTGTGTGTGTGTGTGACAGACAGAAAGAGAGAGAGAGAGAGAGAGAGAGAGAGAGAGAGAGAGAGAGAGAGAGAGAGAGAGAGAGAGAGAGAGAAAGTTGGAGAGACGCACGCACACACACACACACACACACTCACACACACACACACACACACACACACACACATGTAGTGTGTGTACCTGTTCTCCAGTATGACCACGTGACCTCCTGTCCATCTTCCCAAATCCAATTCCCTTCACCCTCCTGCTTACTGGCGCCCAGCCACAACTGACTCCCTTTGCTGAAAAGACATGGAGGGATGGATGTGAGTGCAGGGGCGGATCGGGGGGAAGAGGGGGGGGGGAGGTTTTGGCATTATATCGTTTGGGACCTTCAACCAAACACAGGTGTGTGTGTGTAGAGGGGGGGGGGGGGTCCGAAACCCCTGGAATCCCCCTCCCACAGATCCGGCTCTAGGGTTAATTAGGGGGTGAAGCTACTGTGTTTATACTGTTTTAGTTTTAGGTATATGTTACATGCACTTGTACTTAACATTCTTACTGCAAAATCAGACTATGTCTTTGTGATAATCATTTAATGTTGTGAAGCCAAAGAAACATTTCTGATCCGCCTGGACAAAACAAGTAATTTGAATTTGAATAATGAATGAATGAATGTATTATTGAACAAACAAACAAACGAGCGAACGAACCGACGAACGGACGAGAAAACGAACGAACTAATAAAACGAACGAACGAATGAATAGGTGGAGTAAAAGTGTTGCCGCTAGGGTTTCATGTGAAAGGAAAACAGACAAAAGAGGTTGAAAACCCTTTAAATTAGATACAAGGAACACGACGTTTCGAATCAAAGATCCTTCTAAAAAGAACACACGATAGAAATACCTCCTGTCCATCCTCCCAAATCCAATTCCCTTTGAGGATGAATAATAATAATAATGATAGTGGCCTCTTATATAGCGCTTATCCTTGAATAAACTCTAAGCGCTTTACAAATAAAGAGTGGGAGTGGAGGGGGTCATAAAACAACAACAAAAAAACCAACGGATTCTGCAATACACACGCGCGCGCGCACACACACACACACTGTTACGTGTTGAGTCGTAATCGTAGTATGATATCACACCAGACGCACGCACGTAAGGTTCTTTTTAAAGAAACTTCATTCAGCTGCAACCCGTCACACGTGGCTTAAGGTTGTAGACAATACTGGAGTAACAGTTCCAACAATACTTTATTTCAGCGATGCGATCTCCACACTATGCATTCAAATGCAGCACCACTGATACAATGTCTCTTCAAAAACAATGTCAATACTGGACACAGTGCGTTTCACACACAACGTACACCACCGTTACGCTGCGTCTCTCACAATGTACACCTTATACGGGCCATGTGCCTACGATAAACTGTGTGTCCCTACAACTGACAATGCGTGACAATGTACACACGTGCTTCCTAGCACCATCTTTTATAGTAAAACGACTTTCCAGAATAATCTAATGAAATCACACAACGCAACCAATCAAAATAATCTACGTAACCGGAACTCAAAAATATTAATGAAAAAAGAACTTTCAAGAATACTACAATAGTCTACAAAAATTCGACTGCTCATTTCAGCCCCAAATCCTAGTGTGAAATGACGTCACACAATAGTATGGCCAACCGTTCACGACCTTTCATAAATACACAATGACCGGCTCTTCACGCGCACCAAAACAACTATAACTAAAAATAGAGCGTTTCTACTAAAATGTTGCTTACATTTTGACGTCACACGCACAAGGTCACTAGACAGAGCGCGACCCCGTACGAACGTTCTATCTATTCTCAGCGAAACTACGCATTCCAAAAATCAACCGCTCTTCTCCTTGCAAAACTTCCGGACTAATCTTAGTGTATCATAATAAAACCAAATCCGTCCGCTATCATGTACGAACGGTAGAGAATCTCACTTAAAAGGTACGTGATACGTAACCATGATAGCTCAAAAACATATCGGATCGTTTCCAACGATTAACCGCACATGCATGCTCTCACAGAATAACACAACCACAATCGTAACACACACACACACACACACACACACACACACACACACACACACACACACACACACACACACACACACACACACACACACACACACACACACACACACACACGAACACACACACACACACACACACACACACACACACACACAGAGGTACATAATGACAAAGAAAGTAGCTACATTGGGGTATCAAACAGGTGGGTCTTTAGGGCAGATTTAAAGGCAGTGAATGCGGAAGAATGTCTAATGTCTATAGGTAGAGAGTTCCAGACAACAGGTCCAACGTGCGCAAAACAACGGTCACCTTTGGTTTTGTATTTGAAGAGCGGGACTCTGACTGAGAAGGCGCGTGTCACTACTTGAACGGAGGGAGCGGGATGGAGTGTATAGTTGAAGAAGATCAGCGAGATAGGCAGGGGTAGAGTAGTTAATAGCTTTGTAGCACAGACAGGCGATTTTGTACGAGACTCGTTGTTTGACTGGCAGCCAATGAAGTTGTTTCAGAATAGGAGTGATGGGCTGATGCTGTGAGGCGCGGACGATGAGACGTGCAGCACAATTCTGAACTCGCTGCAATTTCTGAATAAGAAACTGAGGGAGGCCAGCTAAGAGGGCATTGCAGTAATCAATGCGGGACAAGACTAAAGAGACGACCAGTTTGGTGGTAGCTTCAGTAGTAAGGTAATGACGGATAAAACTGATGCGTCTTAATTCCAGAAAAGCAAGTTTGCAGACATGATTTACATGCTCCTTCATTTGAAGATCTTTATCAAGTAAAACGCCAAGATTACGAACCGAGTCAGAAAATGAAATAGGTGCGTCACAAATGCGCATAGAGTCAGGAGAATTGGGCAGCAGTCGAGAGGCACCGACAAGAAGAGCTTCTGTCTTGCCCTCGTTTAACTGAAGTTTATTTTCACACATCCAGAACTTAACATCTGAGATACAGTTCTGAACATATGAAATAGCCTGACTGGAGCTGTTTGGAGGTGCAGATTTCCGAAGTTGTGTATCGTCCGCATACATGTGATGATCGGCTGAATTCGATGCGATAACCTGAGACAGAGGCTGAGTGTACAGCGTAAATAGAATGGGGCCCAGGACAGAGCCCTGGGGGACCCCAAACTCTAGCGCAGCAGCTTCAGAAAGAACGTTCTTGACAGAGACGTTGATCTGACGGGAAGACAGATAAGAGCGAAACCAGCTGAGAGCTTTACCAGAAATACCGAAGTAGTTTTCTAGACGTTGGAGCAAAATGGAGTGGTCAATGGTGTCAAACGCAGCTGATAGGTCTAACAGGGTAAGAACTGAGATCTGGTTTTCATCATAGGCACTTAGGAAGCCATTAACGACACAGAGGAGAGCAGTTTCAGTACTGCGCCCGGCATGGTAAGCAGACAAGCGGATGGATGAGATTGTTTGACTGTAGGTATTTAGCGAGCTGTGTCCGAACGAATATTTCAAGAACTCTCAAGATGACGTCTTTTCTTTCTATCGTGTGTTCTTTTCTGTTCTACGTTTGTTTCCATATCACCCGGAAGAAGGATCTTTGATCCGAAACGTCGTGTTCCTTGTATCTAATTTAAAGGGGTTTCAACCTCTATTTATGTTTTCCTTTCGAATGAATAGGTCGGTGGGTGGGTGGGTGAATTCATTCATTCATTCATTCATTCATGCATTCATTCGTTCATTTGTTCGTTCATTCATTCTTACAAGGAACTGTAGAGAAATTTGAATTCCTCCAAGTTTTTGGAAGGCGCGATGAAGGCGCTGTGGTTTCTGCAGGTCATCTGAGCGTCCCTGTACTCCTTAGGATCCCCGAAGTACATGTACAAGGAGCCATTGTGAGTCACCCAGATTTCTGGGGCAGAGGCTGAAACAACACTGCCGCTATATGACAAAAGCTAGTTGTCCATTGTTTAAAAAAACGAGATGTTCATGGTATAACAATGAAATCTCGTTTTTCTCAAGAATGAACACATTTGCTTTTGCCGTATAACGGCAGAACAGACTTTCACTGTGATTCGAAAGGGAGGGACCACATATTACTTAACATGAACGTCACGTAAAGCTGACGTCGGAGCTGTCACCCATTGGTCACTTAGTGGGACTTGGATGTGAAAAGATCAGTCTGATCAATAACCCATTTAGCGCCAAGGTTGCATTTCCCAAATTGCGAAGTGTCAGCTAACGACTATGTACCGGTTGCAGGATATAGATCGACCATAATAATAAAAGGGTAATGCCAGATTAGCTTGGCGCCTGATACCCTTGAATTATCATCGATTCATGGTTGACCCAGCTCTTTCTGCAGTTTAACGAAGATAAATTATTTAATATTTATTTTTTAAAATTTAAACTAAATTAGCAGCAACAACAACAAATTTAACAATCAACAAATACAACGCCGACGACAACAACAACATCACCACCAACAACAACAACAATACATAAGCACACAAGCATGCACACACACAAACACACACTCACACACATATACACAAACGCACACGCACACACACTTACCTGCCAAGAAAATAACGCAAGTCAAGCACAGCAGCAGACGTAGAGTCCTCGCCATGTCTGCTACTTGAATGTGCCGATTCTATCGACTCCGCCCTGTATCACGTGTACATCCTGCCCGTGCTGCCCTCGCGTCCCTCTGGCTATGGTCACTGAAACGTTCACCTCTTGCACTGCCGTGAAAAAAAGCTGAGCACGATGCAACCGCAAGAGGCATAGATCCTCATGAGCCCCCGCAGTTGCGGGGGCTCATGAGGATCTGATGCCTCTTGCGGACACCACTTCCTATCCCTATTCCTTGGGCGACTTGGGCCCTTTGGTGCTGAATGAAAAACATACTGATTTCAGAAACGCATCCTGCGTCTTTACTGGCAGCGAAGGAGTTTAGTGCAGAGAGTTTAACTTGTTTAACAAGTTTGTAACAAAGTTCTGTTCTGCTCACGCGGTCGTGCTCGATATTTAATAAAAACTGACGTTTTATTAACTAATAAAAAGTCAGTTAAGTATAATTGTTTATGTGTTTTCATTGTCACGTTGCTTTCCGAATATCTGGTCTAATCGTTCTTTTCAGCGTAACATAATTATGGTAATTTGTTCGGATCGTTCCGGGTGGACATCCCCCCCCCCCCCCACCTCCATCCCCCATCCTCATGCCACAACCAATCCCCCTTTCCCCATCGCTTTTTGTTTTTGTTTTTGTGAAGCCTTTTAGCTCTATTGTTAGTACATGTATTCTCTCACAACTTCTCCATCGTTAAACAATTCTAAAACTGACAGTCATACACAGCACGGTCATTCATCAGGTTTTTTTTTTTTAACTCATTCAGCCCCGACGCACTACAGCATTTCCACAATTTGGATGTTTCACTTAACGACTATGTATCGGTTGCAGTGCATGGATCGAACACGACAATTTAAGGGTAGTGCCAAATTAGCTTGGCGCCACCAGGCGCCAAGCTAATCTGACACTACCCTTGAACTATCGTGGTTGATCCATGCCCTGCAACTGATACATAGGCAGATGTGATTACGAGACCCCAATCAAAATGTCAGAGGAGGACATTTTGATTCGGGTCAAGTAATTACATCTATCGGTTATCGGGACTATATCAAGCAAAATGTTTTTCAGTAGGATGTATGCAACCAGTTCAAAACAAAAGTGTGCCTCGCGTCATTCATTATGCGGCTGACTGCTGTGTTCGGACCGAAATACGTGAATGGCAGACGACTGGATATCACTGTCGACTTAGAGGTAGATTTCGTCTGACTATGAAGACATCAGTGCTCTGTATAACCGTGCGTGTTGCTGAATAAATTCTTACTTGTAACCAGATCACGCATAATTGCGGAAAATACCCACAGGTTTGTTTATTTAGTTCTTTTCTCAGGTTGTCGATATCGCCAACTAACATCTCGTCAATTTCACTACTCAGTGCATCGACTAGCACGTTTGCTGGCCTCTGTTCTCCGTTCGTGTGTGTGTATAGGATATAAATTTCGAGCGTTCGTACACTAAGACGTATTTCATTACTACTTGACGCGGTAAGGAGCTTGTTAATGTTGCAGTATGAAAATATTTCGCGTTTCCGTTTTGAAAAATGCAAGTATCCAAGAACGAATCCTTCGTGGCGCGCAAGGGTTTTGGGAATGGAAGTATAACAAGCAAATTTATGTATATTAATTCGCTTATTATACAATAGTATCAATAAATGCCGTATGAAAGACTTTATGGAATGCCGGTGTACATACAAAAACAACTGTCCATCAATTGTGTCTAATTTGTCTGTTTGGCCGGCCAGCGTTATTCAGCTACAAGCGAAACTGATCCACAGAGTAGGCCTACATCCTTAAATATCAAATAAACTTTTGACGCTCACTGCGAGTTTGAATTATACATGTTGGGGGATACATTTTTGTTCTCCTTGACTAACAGCCTGGAAATTTAATTAGCGGTACCATGCATTATAAAACAGCAGACTGAAACAAATGAACGGGTGTATTGCACATTGTGAATACGTCACTCTTCGTGCTGTTTGTTTTAATAAGAATGGTTGCAGTCAAGCTTTTGTCAGCTCTTACATATGAGAGGCATAGGTTCTCATGAGTGCCTGCAGAGCAATAATAATAATAATAATGATAATAATAATAATAATAATAATAATAATAATAATAATAATAATAATAATAATAATAATAATAATAATAATAATACCGTTATTATATAGGCGCTTTTTCTCAATTTTTGGGAGCAGGGACTCATAAGAACCTCTGCCTCTTGCTGGCTGTAAGCCGTCTCATTTCCATGCATTTCCGAGTTTATTCTGGCAGTTTACAATGGTTCTCATAACTTCGTCATTTCAGGGAACAGCTTGAGTTGCTCTCGGTCAGAAAAAAAGAGATGAATTCTTCAGAGCCCTTGTGGCTGCATGATATGCGAGTATCTAGGCCTCCTACAGTTGAAAGGCGCCGGTTGAGAGACTGCACATTCTGTTTAACGCATAATTATCGTCATAACAAATAGGGAGAGACGCACCATGGTGTCAATATAATCATCAACCAATGCGCAAAAGACCATCAGGCCGACGTCGGCTGCCGTTGTCCCGCACACGGCTGTGCGCGGGGCAGCTGACGTCGGCCTGACGGTCGCCATTTGCGCATTGGGCAGTTGCTCATGCATGCAAATAACATATATGTATTCTTGATGGATGGATGGATGGATGGTTGGACGAACGGATAGATGGATAGACTGACTGAAGGACGGACGGATGATTGGACGGTAGGACGGATAAATTGATTGATCGGTAGGCCGGTGGATGAATGGGGAATAGCTGTACGGATATGTTCGTATTCTTTCTCCCCTCTCTAAGTCTTCTACTCGTGAACACAAAAAAAATACTCGACATCTCTCTACACTGACGGACACTGCTCAGACAGTTGTGGTGACTTTTCTATTCAGTTGTCGCTGCAAGGCACGAGGAAGTCAATACAAGCCGTTAACCCAGTTAGTCCCGACACTACAGCAGGAGACGGTTCGACTATGATAATTCATGGGTAGTGCCAGATTAGCTTGGCGCCATCAGGCGTCACGTTGAATTATCATGGTTGAAACATCTTTTGCACATGGTACAAACTCGTTTGATGACATTTCCAAAATTTGAAAAGTTGTCGTGAGGTTAAAATAAACGGGTTAACATGCATGTGACACCTTACCCCAAACCTGCGCCAAAGTCACTTTAGGCACAGAATTATTTCTTTTATAACTGAGTCGATCGTGAGGAAATTTACGTAACGTTGCATGGTAGCCTTAACTCATTCAGCCCCGCGCACGTATTTCCCAAAATTTGGAGGCTTCATCTGACGACTATGCACCTGTTGCAGGAGATCGATCTGCCGACAGGCGCCAAGCTAATCTGGCACTACCCTTGAATTATCATGGTCGACCCATCTCCTGCTGTAGTGCGTCAGGGCTGAATGGGTTAAAGTCGAAGAGCAGCTTTAAAAAAAAAAAAAAAAAAATCTCAACCTCTTGTAAATAGAGTCCGTGGAAATATGAAGTCGACTGAGACCATGCCACTGGAGCCGGCAACTGAAAAAAACAACAAACGAAAACATCAGGCTGGCAAGCGAACGGCGCGTGCGACAGATCGGGGCTTGTAAAGAGTTGGATGTAGTGTTCCAATGACTCCCCCTCCCCCCTCCCCCTCCCCCACGTCTTTCAATGACAGCGGACGCTGGCTGTGTTTTTGAAATCATTGTAAATTCAGCGTCAAATATTCACAGCCACAAAAAGTGGTTTCAGCAAGAGGCATAGATCCTCATGAGACGCCGCAATTGCGGGGGCTCATGAGGATCTATGCCTCCTGCAGTTGTATGGGGTTCACTTTTCTCATCAGTAAGACGGTTAAAAACCTAGGCATCTTGCTGACCAAGGTGGACTCCAGCAGCCCGCCCTCACATGGAGGGGTTTATTCCAAGTGTATAACAGGTATTTTCCAATATAAATAATCACATTTAACTTGTGGGAAGGCACGTGTAGCTGCGTGAGTTTGTAATCTATGTCTCCGGCTGTTTTAGATTGTGTTTGATTTTTCGACCACTGGAAGCAAGGCCGGGTCTAGCGTCGGGAGGCCTTTTGTGTCAGGCCGCAGAAGGTCCCAACTGAAACAACAGTTGGAACCCCGGCCCTGCCTCCCCTCGAGGTAACTGATCCGCCCCTGCATGTTGCTCAAGTTGAACAGTCAAGCAGCTGTATGGTGAGGGGCTGTATGATGGTAAGGCGGTGGAGCGGGATGGTGGTGGGGGTAGGTGGGAGTGGGGATGGGAGAGAGGGTCACATCTCTTGCTGCGGTTTCAGTCGCCGGCGAAGACATCGCATTGCCAGTCACGAAACCCTTCACAGGCTAACGGTGAGTTGACGCAGACTGTACGCGTTTTTGAAAGGCTTTGTTAAGCCTTCCATCCTGATACACCCATTGCTTGAAATAAATTTGACTATGAACTTGAACTAAGATGTTTGATCTATGTCACATGGCACAGTCTTAATCAGTGTACTATAGCGACCTTCATATGACAATGAAGCGTTTTAGTTCAAAATCAGCCTCAGGATGTAATGGGTTAATTCAACTGACGCCAAGATCGAAACATACCGGCAGGCGGGCCGCAGCAAGACCCGACCGGGCACTCCTAGTCCGTCACTGATGACTCGGAACCCCCGCAACTGCCGGAGCTCATGAGGATCGCCTATGTGTAAAGTTGGACTGGGATTAACTCAGCTTTTCCCCGACGCTGATTGGTTTAACCATTTGAGGCTTCACGAGTTTTTTGACAATTTTTTCACGAATACAACTTAAAATATGGGATCACGAGGAAGGTCGGCAATCAGTTACACGGCCGCGGCTCAGTACGGCAGTATTTGAGGCGCACGACTGACTTCAGCGACATATCAGTCAGTCCTTCCTCATAAGTGGAGCATTAGTCCACTGAGGCCTGAAACAACAAGATATGGATCGACCATGGCCGGTAGTTCAAAGGCCAAATTAGCTTAAAGCCTCCAGACGGAGTCGTCGCCCACACTGTCGGCCTGGAACCCCGGCCTTGACTCTGAACCGTGGCCGGTCTTGGCCCGGTCGAGTCAGCGGTCTCTCCGCTTGAATTCCGGCAGTGTTATCAGGCGCCAAGCCGCCGGACAGTTTCCGAGTGAACTATCCACTTGGTGTCGCGGCCTGCCTCAAGTAGTAGTAGTAGTAGTACTGTATTGTGAGGACAAAATAGGCCGTGAGGCCTTTATAAATGTCCTTTCTTTCTTTAGTTTCTTTATGGGTCTGCTATGCATGCAATTTTCCTATAAAATCATTCATCATAGGAATAAAAAAATCTCTTTAAATTTTGGTAGTTCGTCCAGCTGGTTCTAAAAGAATTTATATTAGGTGCTCAGTTTTTTTTAATAAAACTGGTAACATTCCAAACAATGGCAACTCTGTTAGTAAAACAAAACTTCCGCAGGTTAGTGTTACAGTGCTGTACAAAGATTTTCCCTTCAGAATTTCGGGTTCTGTCACACAATGGTGTTGCAAAAAAGTCGTTCCACTTGAGGCCGTCGATGCCATTATAAATTTTAAAAACTTGGATTAAGTCTCCACGTAATCTACGTCCGCGTAAGGAGTGTAGTCCAAAGTATCTGAGTCTGTCTGAATAAGTCATATTTCTACATTTTTTGACCAGCTTTGTTGCTCGTCTCTGTACCCTTTCGAGTGCAGCTGATTGTCTCTTCAAACCTGGGTACCATATTCTAAATGTGGTCTGACTAGTGATTTATACAGTTTACTAAAAATGTCCTTGTCCAAATAATTAAAAGCTCTCTTAATTACTCCAACCATTTTGTTGGCCTTATTGAAGCAGTTCTGAATGGGGGTCAAAAGATAGAACTTTGTCGAAGACCACACCTAAATCTCTTTCCTCCTCACAAGATACCACCTTTTTAATGTTGCTGTTCACTTTCATCAAGTAATCGTGTTCAGGATTGTTCCGCCTTCCAGCATGTAAGACCTTGCATTTCTCTACATTAAAATGTAAGTCCCATGTCAGTGTCGGACCACTCTTGCAAGTGATCCAAATCGTGCTGCAACACGTCTTTATTGCTCGATTCATTATAGATTTTAGTATCATCTGCGAAAATTTTGCACATGCTATTAACACAATCTGGCAAGTCATTTATAAATATCGTAAATAATATAGGTCCTAAGATGCTACCTTGAGGTATGCCGCTCAGCGGTACCTTTTCGGCGATTTTGCCCAACCTTTACCATTTATTCTCTTGCATGTAAAAAAAAAAACTTCTTGTCCAGTTGGAAATCGGTTTCCACATACACCATAGGCCTCTAGTTTCTGAAGAAGCCGTTCATGAGGAACAGTGTCGAATGCTTTTCTAAAGTCTAAGTATATGATGTCAACCGCCCGCCGTTTTTTTTTTTTTTTTTTTTTTTTTTTTGTCCAGTAAGGAGGTTATATCATCCATAACCTGTAGTAGCTGAGTAACACTTCACATGATCGTTTCCTTCTAAAACCATGTTGGCATTCAGTGTACATATTATTCACTCAAATGTGCATGCCGCGGTCTTCAGCCGCAGGACATATACACTGATGCGCACCGGCCACCAAAGTGCAGGCCCTAATACTGAACAACGGCTGAACGAGAATACTAATAACTGACTACTAAACCGGCAATAAAACAATGATAAATAAATAAATAGACTAAAGGCACAGGCAGTATTATTCGTGATAAATGTAAACGTGAACTAAAAAGAAGAAAATAATTGTAATACACAAAGGAGTGGTATGTTGCTTGGGGGGAAACTTATTGAAAAAGTAAATCGCATTATTAGAGTTAGCAACAAAGTACCCGGATGCTATTCATGATCACGTGATCGTCTCCTGTTCGGTCTCTGCACACTGTAATGGCGAACCCCGTTTAGGAAAATCTTTGGGGGTCCGAAATGTCGCACGAAGGGGTACAAATCAGGGGTAAAGATGGCGGCGCCCACGCAGTACCTCATGAGTCCAGTTTTGACGAAGGAATACTGTGTTTGACGAAAGATTCCTTCACCTCGGACATCAGAGAGATTTCTGACTCGAATTCGCTTCAGCTCTCCCAAGATGGCGGCGCTACAATCAGTATTCGCGGCTTGCTGGCTGGGGACGGCGAGGACTTGGACAGCTTCGCTTACGACCAGACTTCTGTGGATCCCACCGAATGGATGAAGTCACGTTGTAAAAGTCTAGGAATTGAATTCGACAGTGTAGGAGAGGAAAATGTGGGCGACATTCTCGGTCTAGACCCAGAATCGAAAGACAATCTTATGACAATGGGTGGTCAGTTTCTGAACGGTGCAATAACGGAGGACAGTAGTATCATTCTCTGCACAGACGGCGTGAGTTTAGTGAATCCTATCTCGGCAAGTAACGATTCCAAGTGTTCTGATATGATCCCTATTTGCAGTTTAGCGGATGAGTTGAGTTCACGAACTAAGCAAGCGCTTTGCACACCCGATTCTCAGTCCTCGACAAGCTTACTCCACACGCCAAGTTCTAGTGTGTTCAGTGACCTGACTTCCTCTCTGTCAGTTTCAGAGAGCAGCAGTCTAGGTTTTCAGTTGCACGATAGGACACGAGTCAAACTTGAAAGTGTGACAGACCTAGAATCTCTCACACCATCACAAACATCTGTGCAGAGTATACTTGGTACAAGTTTTGCCCCTAGTCCGAGTCCTACAACTTCACAGAGTTTGCTGGGCAGTGTTACAAATGTGACAGCAGCGTCTACAGCAGACAGTCCAGTCACTGGTATTTTACCAAACTTCCTTGGGATTGACAGCACACTTTCAACACCATCAGAAAATGATCTTGAACTTTTGGGAGATGGCAGTGGGGGCTCTGGTGTGGACAGTCTTCAGCAAAGTGTTTTTCTCGCGTCGGGTGGAGAAAGTATGGACACGGAAATGGTCTCGGCAGCAGCGGACAGTGACTCTCACATCAATCTCGGTGATCCTGGGAATGTTACGCTCGCTACTATCTGTGTGTCAACGGATAAGGAGGCCAACTCCACGCAGATTCTTGTGAACACATCTCAGGGCCAACAACTGTACATGATCAACACTGCAGACTTGAACCAAGCAACAAATGCCATCATGCCCCTCACTCAGGCATCTGACGGACAGCAGTCAGTACAACTACAAGCATCCACAATGAATGTTGCTCCACCTGCAGGTACAGTCTTTTAGTAAACGTTTACTGTTCACCACCCTTGTGCATGAAGCCTCTGGTACTGTTTACAGCATGGGTGACTGTAACGTAGTGTAAAGGGTTTATTTAACATCTTAAGACAAAGGTAATAATTCCTCAAATTTCAAGGATGGTGCCTGAATAGTTTGGCATCAGATTATTCTGACATGCTCTGGCTATTCTGTTAACGTCGATAAATGAGCCATTCTCAAAAGGTGAAGGCATCGAACAGTGACCAGGTTTGTCACTCGAGCATTAATGTTACACTGACACATTCCATTTTACACCAATGTGTTGTAAATATTGAATGAAGAAATATATATTGAATGAAGAAATAAAATTCTTCACGTCCAGATCGACATTTTTAAAAACGTCTACACACATTCTCGCCAATATTTTTTAAAATTCCTGCAGACCTTCATGAAGAGATTGACGTATAATCTTTCTAAGGTATTGTACAATGTGACGGCCATGTTTACTTAGCAAGGAACCAGTTCCGAGTTTTGGTATTGTGTCGATCAAAAGAAAAGTTGTGAATGACAGAAAACGCTCCTTATGACAGAATAATGTCCAATCTCTTTCTGTGCGTTTATTGCAAATTTTGACAGTAGTGGGACACAGTTATGCTGATGAGCTTGTCAACTCCTCTATTGATCTAGATGTCCATGTGTCTGGGTCACTCCTGAAAACTGCTCAGAATTGTGACATGGGTGATCAAAAATTAAAGTGTTAGTAGTACTAGTAGTAATAGTATTTATTTTTTGTTTGCTTTGTACTACAGCCCAATGACCCTACTTTACAAAAATGAAAAAAATAAATTGAACATGTTGGTGCTTGTGGGTGTTTTAGTGATGAAAATGCCATACTGCTGTGTGTCGTGCATGTAACCCATCACACTCTTTATGCCTTTCTTTCTGATGTAACAAGAAACAGAAAAGGTGTAGAGCAGTTACAATTTAGCCAAAATCATTGTTTTAATTTAAAGCGCATTGATCAATCTGATCTTGTAGTTTTGTTTTGTAATGCTCAAACATAATTATGCCTGGCTTCAGATTGTGAGAGTTACGTGAGGGGACAAAATTTCTCAAAATCAATCACTTTTCGTAATTTCTTTCTGGTAATCTCAGTCCACTCACTGTCAAGTACATTTATTACCACAGCACATGTCGTCTTACTGTAGCTACATACTAATATTCAATTGCATTCAATTGTTAGAAGAAACACTGTGACTGACGCAGTCGTAACGCCAACACCAACACGGTGGTGTAATTTCCCCTTAAATTACGTTTGAGTCATGCTTTTTGCAACAAGAAATTTTACACAAGAAACTTGACTAAAAAGTCTGACGCAAATGTGAACAGCTTTTGAAATATAATTCTTATATAGCTCAAGTATTTTTAAATTTAAAAATCGTATCCTATTATTTTCTATGATGACTTTCACTTTTCCAACGTCACTGTACACCGCCTCGCGCATAACACGCTGCTCCGGGGTTTACACCATGCAGTATACGTACGCTCGATCAACTGAGAAACAATGGAGGCACCCAAAAAAGATTGCGGATCGCACAGCCCGCTGTGGTGTATGTATACATTATATTCATCCACGGAAGTTGAGCAAAATCATTAAATTCATCCGCAAAAGAATTCTCAAAGTGTACTCGCAGGTTACACAATTATGATCACACCAGACAGGTTTCTTTACTATTGTCTTCATAAACAAGCTTCATTTGTTCTTTATTTCTCCAGGGCTAAGTTGTAAAGGTACTGGTTAAAAAATAGGTCATATTTTCGTATGTGTTGGTACACACGTCTTTACACTGCATGTTGTGCAACGCATGCGTTGAGGGGAGCATTGTTGTGTTTACACCACGTGTTATGTGTGGGAAAGCAATTTTACTGATGTATCTTCGCACAAAAGCCTCATTCTGTGAGATCCAACCTAGATCTACTGTGTGGAAATATAAATTATCTTCACTTTATTGGGGTTTAAAATATTAATTCTGAGCAAGTGCGGTGCTTTGTGGTAGGTTCTTTAAACCACCATAGCCATGTCACACACCAAGGTGCCGGAAAACAGACCAGTCAAGGAAAACACGCTTTACCCTAATGAGTTTATTCATAGTAAAGTCAAACAGTAGCAAAACTGTAGTGATATAACAACAGCGTTGGTTTTTTTGTATTTGAAGAACATGCATTGCAGCTGAGCAGTTTTCAGGAGTCGGTGACCCATCTATTGACAGATATTTCATTTCTGACAGTGGGTTTTGCACTCAGATTTCCATGTTATGTTGCAGATTTGATAAACAAATGAAAATCTGTTTTTAACTAAATTTAAGGTGAAGAGTATAATGTAGTTTATTTACTATAAAATTTCTTGATTTATTTTCTTTTTGTTTGTGCATCTGCAGTAAATCAATGACAATTTTATTTTTACTAAGCACACATTCTGGTTTTTTTTTTTGTTTGTTTGTTTGTTGCTGAGGCGATTTTGCTTTTAAAACTCATTCAGCAGACGGCCTTATTTCCCAAATTTTGGAGGCGTCATCTAATTTCTATGCACCAGTTGCAGGAGATGGATCGACCATGATATTGATAATTCAAGGGTAGTACCAGATTACTAATTAGCTTCGCTGACAGGCAGCAAGCAAAACTGGCATTACCCTTGAATTATCATGGTAGACCCATCTCCTGCTGTAGTGCATCAGGGCTGAATGGGTTATGTGACATAAAGAAATCAGAATCTGAACTTTTGGAGGTTACTGATGACACGACATTTCTTTCAAAATGCATCTTAGTAAACGTGTGTACAATTTGCTGGTATTATTTTTAATCATAGTAAACTATTCTGTCTGTGCTGGATTTAAAAGATGCACATATTTGTAAACTTGTTGTACTAGATAATATTACCTGTCATCACCTCAGTAACCTCCATTCTCCTCAGATTTTGGACTCCCACCCAGTCTGCCCTGGGGGACTTCGGTGGGGTTAACTACTTTTTAGTTCCCAGGGTCACCCTGGTCAGCCCCACATGTTGAGTTTTCCCCTCTATTCTGGTGCATGTGTATAGATCTGTCTACCTTTGGTCCATTCACCTGTATTTTCCTTTTTTTTAAACCCTCCCTTCTGTATGAGCTGCCTGTAGCTCTTGATATTGGATGTGTGTTGCTAAATGGTCTTAGGTTTATTTAGCATATTAGACCAGCTGGCGACATACATTCAATATACTGACAACTGTTTATGTTTTTTTTTTCCTCACAATCAGTGCAGGCATGTCCTGAGAAAGTCCTGTTGCTGTCAGGACGTTAAGCAATGTACTGAACTACAACCCATTAGTCCATAAGCTAGCCAGGTCTGCCGTGCCCCCAGTACTTACTCAATAAGATGGGTTTCAAAATGTACCTTAGTAATAGTATGTCCTGAGATGTTTAAGCCATGTTCCCCAAAAATCCTTAGGAACACACCAGAGATATAGCCGATGGAGCAAGGGTACCCCCCCATTCACGCTTTTCGCAGATGCTAAGAATTTTAAGATCAGGTTGAGAAACATTTTCCTCTAAAGTCTAAATAAAACGGAATTCATTCCAGAAGCCCAAATCAGGCAATATTATGTTAAGGCATTCTGCATCCTCTGCAAAAAAAAACAGAATGAAAACATATTGAATCTCTGGCTCACAGTGATTGAGTGAAGGTATTTGTGCACGCAGATTTGGGCTTCTGGAATGAATTCTGATTTATTTAGAGGAAAATGTTTCTCAACCTGATTTTAGCATCTGTGAAGAGCGTGAATGGGGGTACCCTTGCGCCATCTGCTGGTGTGTTAGGATTTTCGGGGAACATGGCTTAAACATCTCAGGACATACTAAGGTACACTTTAAAACCCATCTTATTGAGTATTGGGGGGGAGGGGGGGTGCACGGTCTTCACCTTTTCAGAATGGCTGATATTTGTTTAACTGTTTGTCAGTAACAGTGATATTGTAAACTGTGTAAGGCAAAACTTCGAAGGAAAAAAAACTTTTAAATTTAAGGATTATCTTCAGTTTTAAATGGACCTCACTGTCTTACTCAGTTACTGTCTTGTAGTTGTAACATCTATTTTTACTGTTGTAAATTTGAACAAATGTGTTTTAAATTTCGTTTACTTCATGTGGTGTTTGTTGTTTGTTTTTCTTCACAAGACATTTGTAATATTTTTGTTTAAATTTCTCCATTTTCAGGCTACCTTTTGCTGCCTGTAGTGGAGGGCAATGTGGCGGGGAATGCTTTGCAAGGAGTGACCTCATCTGGCGAAGGGACATCAAGTCAGGTAAAACTATGGAGTTTTGTACATTCTAAAATCTAACACAAACTAGACTTTAGGGTAGCGGCTGTGTTAGTGTTATGTCATGTTCTGCTGCATTCTTTGACAAGGCAGGTAATCTTTATGAACAAACAATGTTCAAATGAAATGAAACTTCGTTTCCCAACGGAAGAAGCAGTTAGCATGTATGTCATTTTTCACGCTTGCCGTTGCCGCTGTACTACAAGCACAAAGCTAGCTCGTATAAACAAATGCACATAAGATATCAAGTTAAAATAAATGGATGAGCAAAATGGAGGACAACGGCTACAATGGCTGAATAATGTGAACAGTAGAAAGATGTGGTTGTGTTGTCCTGTGAGAGCATACATGTGTTCATCGTAGGAAACGATCCGATATTTATTTAAGCTATCATGGTTATGATTCACGTACCTTTTTAAGTAACATTTTCTTTCGGTCGCGCAGAGCGGAATTTACTTCGTTATGATACGCTAAGTTTAGTCCAGAACGTTCTAGAAAGGTCGCACTGTCTAGTGACCTCATAATTTTTATGTGTGACTTCGGTAAATTGGCGACATTTCGCAACAAGTTGTTTACTGTGCGCGTGAAGTTGTCAGCCGTTTTCTTGTGTGTTATGCAAGATCGTGATGGTTCTCGAAGTTTCCGACTAGGTTGTGAACTGCCTGCCATACTTTTGTGAGATGTCATTTTACATTAGGATTTGGAGCTAAATTGAGCAGCCGAATTTTTGTAGCCTATTGTAGTTATTCCAGAAAATTCATTCTTTATTAATATTTATGAGTTTGAGTTACGTGTTCCATTCTGATTGGTTGCGTTGAATGATTTTCTTGGATTATTTTAGAAAGTTGTCTTACTAACGTTGGTGCTAGGAAAGCGCGGATACATTGTCTTGCATTGTCACTTGTAGAGACACACAGTTTATTGTAGATACGTGGCCCGTATAGGGGTGAGAGACACAGCGTAACAGTGGTGTACGTCATGTGAGGAACTTTGTGTCGCCAGTGTGGACAAGAAGAGACTTTGTATCAGTGTTGGTGCATTTGGAAATGCATTGTGTGGAGATCGCATCGCTGAATTAAATTATTGTTGGAACTGTTACTCCAGTATTGTCTACATCCTTAAGCCACGTGTGACGGGTTGCAGCTGAATGAAGTTTATTTAAAAGAACCTTACGTGCGTGCGTCTGGTGTGTTTATCATACTACGACTACGATTCTACCACGTAACACTGCTGTCGCTGAAAACATGCATGCATTCATTCACGCGATCCTGCTTGAGGTAACTATCAAGGCATGAGGTGATGGGGATAGGGGATGAACATCCCTGGTGCTTCGCCTGTGATGAGCTGTTTTGGTGAAGCACTTCTTGACATCATGTGCTGACCTAATCGATATTAGGTGGAAACACTATACAGCAGACTCTGATGGTTTTGTTTCGGGACGTTCCCCGGGACAAATTCTTCAGCTTTCTAAAAGAAGCCAATTTGTTTTACAAAATTTGAGTCTCTTGAGAATCTGTTCTGATGAACTTTAGAAGTCTGTAGCATGTACGATTGATGTGCAATTTTAGCCAAAAATACTTTAAAACTGTATTTACATCATGTTTTAAGGCCTTTCTCTTACTCTTAGTATGGCTGACCAGACTTTTACCCTTCTTTCCGTGAGATGGCTTTAGTCGCCTGCTCGGCGTTAAATCCCAATAACTAACCTAACAAGTGAATCAGCTGTTGGATAACAAGCACCGAACAACACAACTATTTGCAAAGGAATGCTTTTAATCCCTCTACTGTTGGCGGTATTGCATGGTGGAAAACTCGTGATACTTTGCGTGTCTTTTCCACGGAGTAGTGTCATTGTTGACACTGGAAGTCAAGAGGCTTAAGGGCGGTAGGTCATGCCTACTTTTGCCAATTTTATCTCGTTTTATACTGTGACACCGATTGTTCAAGGTATCAAGCAAACGGTAATGCAATACTGTTAGGCCAGATTATCTTTGTCTGAGATGCCAAGCTAATTTGTCACTACCCTTGAACTGTCATGGTCAATCAGTGTCCCACATCAGAGACTGAAGGATACATCCGTCTTTAAACATCTGCATTACGTTGTGTACTTTTATATTTTATTTTAGTGTGTCTGTTGATTGGTAATTTGAAATAATTACCAGGCATTATGTATTTTAACCCTTGGGCTGTTGGCAGCGTCTTTTGTTGCGATGATTCCTGCTGAGTGCTGGAATCTTCCTAACAAAATCACTAGCGACAGCCAAACGGTTTAAATTTTGTGTCTTTCTAAAGCAGAAGCAGGCAAGTCGTGAGATCTGGCTGTGTTCAGAGCGAGGCTGTGGGAAGGCATTTGCGAAACTGTCCAAACTGAAAATCCACGCCATGCAGCATACAGGGGAGCGTCCATTTAAGGTAACCTGTCATATGACTTGAAAGTTCTGAAACAAAAGTAGAAGTTTCAGTGAAATTTATTGATTTATATGGCCATAGCTCAGATTTACCATTGAGAAGTTGTGACTTTCAAAATCCAAATTGAATTCTATATTTATATTTTGTTTTGTTCAATTAATGAAAGGTTTTGGGTCAAGAAAAAATTGCTGTAAAACATTGACCTTTCATCTGAAAGTGAAAGAAGTCGTCATTACTTTTTAACTTCAACAGTCTAAAATGCCTTGATCTCATTAGCGGGTGCAGAAAAGGGCCTTCTATGGTAAATCTGAGCCATGGCCATATTCGATGCGATGCTTGTTTATTTGTAATATAACCTTACCTAGTCACTGCGGACACAATTTAACGAGACAAACAAACGTTTAGGGCTTAACATCTTTTGCCCACCACGAAGGTGATTTCAAAGACGGGGCACCGAAATCGGGTCTGAACAAATTTTTACCCCAGCTGGATTCGAACCCGGGACCTTTCAGTCGAGATTCAAACGCTCAACCACCAAGCCACCCAGCTCCCCAATTTAACGAGACAGGATTGATCATGAGCAAGTGTGCATTAAAGTTTAACTTTAAAAGCTTTTTTAACGATTCACTTTTAAGTTATTCCACTTGTTTGAGACATGCTTCATCCAGGTTCATGGCATAAAGCTGCATATCTGAATGCCTAAATGTGTTAATAACATGCTCAAATTTAGAAACAGCTCGAGTCCGCCTCGGTCAGCAGAAGCAGACATTCTTATTAGCCTCTGATTCTCTTGCACAGTTAACATTTTAAAGGAAATGACTTGTGCTATTCTTATTTTACCCTATTACTGTCCGTAGATGCCGATTGTCTTTTTGAAAGCATTGTAAATTCAACTTCAAAGATCCCCAGCCATCAGAGGCTCATGGTACAGATTGGTTTTGCGAGAGGCATAGATCCTCGTGAGCCCCCGCATCTGCGGGGGCTCATACCTCTTGCAGTTTGGCTGGTGTATAGTAACAGTGAATGACTAAGTTTTGTTTCTGTTTGTGTCCTCCGCCGTGAGATGGCCTTAGTTGCCTGATCAGCGCTAAACCCAAATAACTGTTTGTGTCCTTTTCAGTGTTCGAAACAAGGGTGTGACTGGGCCTTCACAACAGCCTACAAACTGAAAAGACATGAGGAATCTCATGAGGGGAAGAAGGAATATGATGTGAGGATTATGCTTTTCTTTGAGTCGCCAGGTGCATTTACAGAATGTTGCTTTCAGTTCATTCGCTTGGTCAGTTTTGTCTGTTATGTAGCTCTTTGTCTGCGGATGTCAACTTCAGACAACGCAAAATTACTTTCCCTTAGAACACTATCAGTGGCAAGATCCACCCAGCCAGGGTTCACTTGCACTGTGTGCTTGACTGTTTTCAATGCTAAGTGTATTCTTACATTCCAAGCCATTATTTGGTGTGCATAAATGAGTATGTAATAGTAAAGAAAGAGTTAAGTTAGTTTTTATCTCGGATCAGTGATCAGAACTTGTAACCTAATTTAGGTTACAACTTTTTAAAATCCGCAATGCTTGTGTAATGTACATTTCACTTTCTTTCTTTTTACAGTGTGACTATGAAGGCTGTAATCGTAAATTCACCACCATATACAACCTAAACTCTCATCGACGTTTGCACGAGCGCCCATGCACCGAACACTGTCCTGAGGATGGCTGCGATCAGAGTTTCCCCACCAAACGTCAGCTGGAAATTCATCTAAGGGTCCACACTGGAGAGGAGAAAACTTACAAGTACGTGAGGATTTGTCATAGTGTCACGTGCGGCAAGGTATTGCATAGTGGGTGACAGTCTTCAGTCCTAGAGGCTGATGCAGCTTTTTCAAAATCCAAAAAAGCTGAAAGTCAGCGTTTTTGTTTGGATAGAAGTAAAATACGAAGTCCAAGACAACAGAAAAGTGATTGGACATAGGCAGCTTCGAGGCAGTTATTAGGTACTCCAAGCCTTCTTTGCATTCTTCTAAATTTCACCCATTTTCCATCACTGATGTTAACCAAAATAATCTGCATATATCAATAAAATGTATACTGGGTTGTAGTATGGTGTCTTTTGTGGGGAATTTGTGTTTGGCTTTGTTGGGGTGATCAGTCCCCAGGGTTTCACACTTGCATTGCAAAAGTCTTATTTGAAATTCTGAATTTTAGTCCCAAATCTGTATTTCCCAAATTTTTGAGGTGTCACCTAATGACTATGTACCAGTTGCAGGAGATGGATTGACCATGAAAATTCAAGGATATTGCCAGATTAGCTTGGCACCTAAAAGCACCAAGCTAATCTGGCACTACCCTTAGATTATCATGGTTGATCCACCTTCTGTTGAAGCGTCAGGGCTAAATGGGTTCAACTTTTCATTGTTTTTTGCAGGTGTCCACACCCTGGGTGTAAGGCATGGTTTTTCTCACCCAATAGTATGGGATCCCATGCCCGCATGCACAAGGATCGGCCCCAGGTCTTGCGTTGTGAGTTTGACGGTTGTGGGAAAGAGTTTGATCGTCTGTGTCGACTTAAACAGCATGTCCGACAGCACACTGGAGAAAAACCTTACATCTGCCATTTTGAGGTGAGTAAATGAGATCCTCATCAGCAGGTACAGGTAATTAATTAGGAATTGA
This sequence comes from Semisulcospira habei, assembly GCA_036245525.1. Taxonomy (NCBI): domain Eukaryota; kingdom Metazoa; phylum Mollusca; class Gastropoda; family Semisulcospiridae; genus Semisulcospira; species Semisulcospira habei. Next base: position 62,741,005 of record BTPG01000006.1, read on the forward strand.
GTCACAGGACCATTGTATGCCACAGTTGTTGCTAAATATTGGTAACTGTAGGGTAGGTGTGTAGCATTTTATTCTTACTTCTAGAAAAAATGCACATTGTATATAAAGCGTTTAGGTAGTAATCACTAGCAGGCGCACATCCACTTCCATTAGTTCCAAGAAAGCACTTCCCAAAATTCAACATGGCAAAAATGAACAGAAAACACACTTCTGTACAGAACAGCTTTAAAAGAAAAACAAAGCCTGAATTCGGAAATTATTTTGTCATGTGGATGAGCAAAACAAAAAAACCCGTCCAATTTTGACACAATAATTGAATTAAACAGTATATCACGTTTTGTCTTCCCTTTTAATTCAGTGATTGTGTCAGATTTGTGCATTTGGTGACCTATTTTTTTAAATTTATCAATTGCGGGCAAGGGTAATATAGTGAGGAAGGACTAAAAGCTGTAATTTGTATTGGGGCAGTCATGATGAAAGTGCAGGGGTCCTGAAAACAACCATGCTTGTGGGTTGTCTCCCCTCTCTCAGGTTGCATGTGGCGACTTGAGGGAAAGTGGAGGAGAAGCAACACTCTGAACTGCCTCACAAAAATCTCCACCGCAGATGTTAATTTTCATCACAGGACCAGTCATCACTTTTAAGCGTGTAACCAGACTTTACCAGCAATTCGTATTTGTCATAGCAAAAAATAAGGCCAGCATTTTATTTCATCAAAAACATTACCGATGACATGACAAATGGGAGTGTCTACTACGTGCTCAAATTCTAGCCTACGAACCCGTTGTGTGCACACACAACCCGGGAGGCACTCGGGGAACCCTCCAGAGGGGCCAAGAGTTGTCTCCCGGACCTGCCTATCCGGTTCCGAGTCACCTGACTCGCCAGTCAGCTACGTAGGCTCACGACCTTCGGACGTGTTCTAGCCTCGCGCTCCCTTCGACCGGTCGGTCTTGGTGCTCGAGTTCGCCGTGACTTTGGCTTCGCCGGTTGCTTCGCTTCTGCTTCGCTTCTTGCTTCGCTGCAGCTTCGCTTGCGCTTCTTCGCTTGGCGTCCTCCTTGGTTGGCTTCGCTTGGCGGACCTGCTGGTTCCCGCCATTTCGCCGGTGGCGACATGGACGTCTCTTCTCCCGCTACCGCTTCGGCAGAGAGGTAGGATAGTTAGTTGGGCCCGAACCCGGTCCCCGGGCGGGGTACCGGCCTGTGCCTTTGGACTCTACCTTGTTCGTGTTGTTAGGTTTCGTTGAGCGGGGACTCTTAGCTCGGCGGGGCCCTGGTGCCCTCGCCTTTCCCCTTTGGGGTGAAATTACTGGCTTCCCCTGGTAGCCTTCGGGGAGCATTGTTTAAACCAGCTGCGGCGCGTGGCTCATGTTGCATCTCCGGCCTGGCTGGGGTATGCTTGTTTCGAGAGCGCACTCTTAGCTTAGACCGCTACAGCATTATTGCCTGGGGGCACGGCCTTTCGTCCCTATTGTCGTTTGGCCCGCCGTGGGATGGCCTTAGTCGCCTGCGCGGCGTTAAACCCAAATAACTAAACTAAACTAAACCTATTGTTGTTTGGCGCACATTCCTCTCCAGCCTGGCTGGGGTAGGCTTTGTTCTAAAGACGCAAGCTTAGCTTCGGGCGCTATAACAGTATAGCCTGGGGGCACAGCCCGTTTGTCCATATCGTTCGGTACGGTTCCCCTTGGTAGGACGAGCCCTGTTGGTCTCGACCACGTACCGGCACGTTGTTTGTTTGGTGTGTTGCAGTGCCCTCCTGATGACCTGCACGCAGTGTGGAGGTTTCCAGTGGCCCTCGGATTCGCACAAGGTCTGCCTGCCGTGTGTCGGCTGTACATCTGAGCGTTCTTGTGACGTTTGCGCCGTCTGGCCGGAGCTCCGCTGGGCCCAACTTTGGAGCTTCTACCGACGTGAACGCCCGACACCTGTGCCTGTTGCAAGACCTGCGGAAGTGCCGGCTGTCGTCTCTGACACACCGACCGCTCTTGCCCCCGATGGCCCCAGTTTGGAAAGATCTCCACAGCGGACACAGCAAGGTAGTGTGCGGAGTCGGGAGTTCGAGGCGCGAATTCCCAGGAGGGAACGCGCTTGGACCAAGCCTTACGACAGGCAGAGAACCCATCTCGAGACAGAGGTCAGTTCGGAGAGACGTGCCTCGCGCCGTCCATGGTCAACCGGTCCCCACTCGTCTCCTAGGAAGGCCTTGGATCCCCCTCGGCCGCTGCGAGCCCGCCTCGCCACAGAGTCCAGCTCGCGGAGACATTCGCGCACACTCACCACACCACTACCTGTGTCCAGTTCCTCCTTGCGATCGAAGTCGGACCACCACTCTCGCGCTCCTTCGTGTGAGCGTCGTGAAGTTCGGGATTCTTCTCGTCATCTGGACCATGGACCTTCGCGCTCTACCTCTTCGCGGCGTTCGTCCCACGTTCCCCGCCGTCTGCCTCGTCTCGCCTGTTCCCCTTCCCCTCGCCCAGCCTCCTTCCTTCCTCCTCGTTCCCGAGGATCACGGTCTCCAGCTCGTAGTCGCTCGTCTGGTCGCCGCCGCCATTCCCGCTCCTCTAGTGCGTCGCGTCGCCGTCGCGGACGTCGCTCTCCCCTGCGTGCTTCGGCGCCTTATGGCTCCCCTCGTCCTCGTCGAGCTGCTCGCTCTCGGAGTCACGGTCGCCGTCCCTCTTCGACGGCTCTCGGCGGAGTGGACGACGATTCGTTGAGTCTTCTCCCGGATGATGCCATCTCAGTTCTCCTCGGAGGTCTCAGCCGCTCTCCTTCGCCGCTCTCTCCTTCGGATGCGTCGACAGCCCACGGGTTTCCGGCCTCCTCCCGCACAGAGGTTCTTCTGGCCCTCGACGAGGTCGCTCGCCTCATCTCCGCCACGCTTCCGGCAGCGGACTGCCCTCCATCCCCCCCCCTGAAGAGGAAGCCTTCTGCCTTCGTCGACGCGGGTAGACAGGTAAAGAAGTTCAAGACTCTCCCTCAGCCCCCCTCCTTTCGTGAGCTTCGGGATGTGTTCTCGGCCCACCTGTTGTCTGACTCAAGAGACAGTAATTTCTTCTCGGACCACAGATGGCCTCCGGACCTCGATATGTACTTCCGCCAGCAGTGGTACGCCGGCCATTCCCAGGCCTTCCTCTGCCCTCTCCCTCCGGTGGATCCAGCCGCCGTGGTTCAGGCGGGTGGGGCCTCTGCACTCAGACGCGCGCTCCCCGCGGGTTTGGACAAGACGGCTTCGCTTGTCAGGAATTCCTTGGCCTGCGCCGGCTTCATGGAGCTCCTTACGCAAGCCTTCCTCCGGCGCGTGGAAGATTCGTGGCACCCGTCCCTGACCCCTCTTCTTGGCGACCTCCTCGTCCTCGCTGAAGCGGCCAGCCGCGCCGCGTATCACTCTTCGGTCAACGCTATGGCTGCAGCCGCCAATTGTGATTTACTCCGCCGCGACGCTGTCCTGCAGGCCTGCCGGGGAATGCCTGCCGACCTGAAGACCCAGCTGCGTCGGGCCCCCCTCGGGGGACCCCTTCTCTTTGGTGACACCTGGCAAGCCGTCAAGGATTCCAATGCGGACAGGTGGCCTCCCAAGTCTGTTCCTCGGCGCTTTCAGGCAGCCCGCAAGGCCGTGGGTCGCCCCCTGCGGATCTCCAGACCCGTCGCCCCGACGTCAACAACCCAGCTGCAGTCCCTGCGTCGCCGTCGCCCCGCCTTCGGTCGCCCCGGCCAAGCTAACGCCCCCGCCCCCGCTTGGCCCCGTCCCGCCCGTCGCCCTGGGCGCGGGCGGGCTCAGTGACTCCTCCCCTCCTCCGCCTCCGCCGGCCGTCTCGGGTCCTCCAGTCGGCGGCAGGCTCGCCCTCTTCAGCGACGAGTGGCGATTACTGATTCCAGAAGACCCGTGGATTTTAGACACTGTTTCCAGCGGCCTACGGATCTCCTTTCGTTCCCCTCCTCCTCTGCGTACGACTCCGCTGTGGACCGAGATCCCCGCAGACCCGCTCAAGGAGTGCGCCCTACGGGGGGAAGTCGACTCTCTCTTGAGGAAGGATGCCACAGAGGTTGTGCGCCGCGCAGACTCGCTGGGATTTTACAGCAGACTTTTCGTCGTCCCCAAGCCTGGCGGCAAGTGGCGCCCAGTGATCGACCTCTCAGCCCTAAATCGCTTCATCGTGGCTCCTTCCTTCCACATGGAGACGGCCCGAGCCCTGCGTACCGCGGTGCGACCCATGGATTACGCCGTCAGCCTGGATCTCTCCGACGCTTACCTACACGTACCCATACTTCCGGCCGCCCAGAGGTATCTGCGCTTCGCGTTCGATGGAACCGTTTACCAGTTTCGAGCCCTACCCTTCGGCCTCAACCTCAGCCCCTGGGTCTTCACCCGCTTGATGGATGCAGTTATGGCCAAGGCACGGCAGTCGTCTCTCAGCCCTATGTCCAACTACCTCGACGATCTCTTCCTGAGGAACCACGTCGAGTCCGTCTTGGAAGAGGACAGGGATACACTGATGCGTCTGCTGTCGCGACTGGGGTTCCTTCTCAACGTCGGGAAGTCAGATCTCACGCCCTCGCGCCGCTTCATTCATCTCGGAATGGATTTTGCCACCGATCTCAACGTTGTTCGCCTCCCGGATCCCCGGATTCGGAAGTTGGCCACCTTCGCCAACCAGCTAGCTCAGCAGGAAGCAGCTCCCGCCCGAGTTTGGCTTCAACTCCTCGGACTGATCAACGCAGCGGCGGACCTTCTCCCCCTGGGTCGCCTCTACGCCCGCCCCCTTCAGCTGCACCTCCTGCTTCTCTGGAGACCCTCTTCTGGCGACCTTACCCACCTGGTCCCGGTTTCCCCCTTGGTTCGCCCTCACCTTCTACGCTGGACCGACACGGCTTGGTTGGCTTCGGGAGTCCCTTTGTCCTCCCCTCCCCCGCACCTCTCCCTGTGTGTCGACGCGAGCCTCTCGGGGTGGGGAGCCCACCTGCTTCCTCAATTCTCCTCGGCTTCCGGCCTCTGGCCCCCGGAGTTTGCGGACAAGCACAGCAATTGGTTAGAGCTGCAGGCAGTCTGGCAAGCCCTCTTCGTTTGGGAGAACCAGCTCAGGAACCAGCGGCTTCTCGTCCTCTCCGACAACTCGACGGTGGTGGCCTACATCCAGAGACAGGGGGGCACCCGATCTCCCGACCTCTGTATGCTCCTCTTCCGTTTGATGCGCTGGGCCGAGGAACGCGACATTACACTCCTCGCACGACACATTCCTGGCCACTTGAATGTGTTGGCGGACTCGCTCTCTCGCCGCGGCCAGTTGCTCCACACAGAATGGACATTGCGCCCGGATATCTTCCGGATGATCTGCGCCCGTTGGGAGACTCCCTTAATCGACCTCTTTGCTACGAGGTGGAACCGCCAGCTTCCCCTCTTCGTCTCCCCGATTCCAGACCCGCTGGCCTGGGCAGTCGATGCCCTCCCGATTCCTTGGGACGGCCTCATCGCTTACGCGTACCCCCCAACAGTCCTCATTCCCAAGGTCCTCCACAAACTTCGAGGGAGCAACGCAGTCCTGCTTCTGGTCGCCCCGCTGGCTTGGGCCCGGTCCTGGACCACCGACCTACTCAACCTCGCCACCTCTCCTCCCCTGCGCCTTCCCACGCCCCGTTCCATGCTCAAGCAGCCCAGGCAGGCTCTCTTCCACCCTTGTCCCGAACGCCTGTCTCTTCACGCCTGGAGGTTGTGCAGCGCGCCCTCACCGCTCGAGGCTTCTCTGGTGCAGCAGTGGAGGCAATCGCTGCAGCCCGCAAGCCTTCCACCCGGCGTGTTTACGAAGGGAAGTGGCGCGTCTTGTGTGCCTGGTGCGACGCCCGTCGCCTCCTACCCACCGGACTGACTTACCCACAGCTAGCGGACTTTCTCCTATGGCTCTTCGAGGTCCAAGGTTTGGCGCCCATCACCATCAGGGGATACTTATCCATGGTCGCAGACACGTACCGTCATCTCGGCCTTCCAGACCCCGGCGCCTGTAAGGACCTCTCCGACCTCATGTCCAGCTTCAGCCTCCAACGTCCGACTCAGCGTTCTCTCGTTCCTCGCTGGGACCTACCTTGGGTCCTGACGTGGCTGAATTCTTCCCAGTTCGAGCCACTCGCTCTAGCCCCTCTGGCAAATGTGACACGCAAGACCTGCTTCCTGCTAGCCTTGGCCACCGCGTCCAGAGTTAGCGAGCTACACGCTCTTTCTACCCGCCCAGACTGCCTCCAGTTCAGGGCAGATCACTCCGTGCAGCTCTTAACGGACCCCAGCTTTATTGCCAAAACAAGGTCGCCCCTAACTGCTCCACAGATCATCACCTTGCGGCCCCTGGGAGGGCCTGCCTGCTCTCCGGAGACTCGGCGACAGGATCCCGTGCGTGCCCTACGCATCTACCTGCGCCGTACCAAAGTTACCCGTAGAGGGCGCTCCCGCCTCTTCCTGCCCATACGCCAGGGCAAGACTGATATCACAGCCCAGACGATCTCCTCCTGGCTGCGCTGGGTAATACGATCGGCATACATGGATCTCTCCCCACGCGTAGCGCAGTGACTGAAGATCCGCGCACACGAAGTACGCGCCATTTCCACGAGCGTCGCATTCGATCGGAACTGCGCTGTCAAGGACATCGTGGCCGCGGTGGGCTGGCGAGCAGAATCTACCTTCGCTCGTTTCTACCTTCGGGATCTGGCGGGACAGCGAGACAACCTCGCCTTGTTGCGGGACCTCACGGTGGCACAGCACTCCCTCCCGGCGCTGCAGGCGCCGTAGGTACGCACCTAGCTCGTTACCTGGGAATTAGCAATGGGAGGACGATCTTGGTCTCCGGTAGTACCGGGGCGGCACCCTCCTCCTATTCGTGATTCTCCCATTTGTCATGTCATCGGTAATGTTTTTGATGAAATAAATGCATTTTTCTTTAAAAGGTATTTTTTCGAAAAATACTTACCGATGACATGACACGGAGGACCCTCCCACCTGCCCCGCTTGCCGCTGGTGAGCCTAGTATCTGACTGGCGAGTCAGGTGACTCGGAACCGGATAGGCAGGTCCGGGAGACAACTCTTGGCCCCTCTGGAGGGTTCCCCGAGTGCCTCCCGGGTTGTGTGTGCACACAACGGGTTCGTAGGCTAGAATTTGAGCACGTAGTAGACACTCCCATTTGTCATGTCATCGGTAAGTATTTTTCGAAAAAATACCTTTTAAAGAAAAATGCATTTTTCAGAAATATAATATTCCCTTCAAAAAGTAATTATTCCAGCAGGATGACATGAGACCCAAACTTATTTTGTGTTAACCCTTTTTAGCCCCATGGTCCCATTTCTCCAAATTTGGAGGTGTTGCCTAACAACTGTGTACCAGTTGCAGGAGAAGACTTGACCATGATAATTCAAGGGCAGTGCCAGATTAGCTTGGCGCCTAAAGGCGCCAAGCTAATCTGGCACTACTCTTGAATTATGGTCAAGGCATCTCCTGCTGTAGGGATCCAGGCTAAAAAGGTTAAAAAATAAATTTGTTATGAATGTAGTAAGTTATACAGAGTGCAGTCAGTAGTCGGAACCTGTGAAAAGGGGTGTTATCCTAACTTTTTTATGCAGTCTTGTTATGTGTGAAGTTGACTGAAACAGCAGTATAACTTTGACTTCTCCCCTTGTCTTGCAGGGTTGTACATGGGCGTTCACAACAGCCAGCAAACTGAAGCGTCACCAAGCTAAACATTTGGGTCTGCGAAAATTCCAGTGCCATCTATGCAGCAAAGGCTTCATGCGAGCCGAACATCTCAAAGGCCATCTCATCACTCACAGTGGGGTCAAACCATTTGCATGCCCTGTGGAAGGTATGAGCAGATGGTTGCTGTAGAGATTGTTAGATGCTTTGTTTCGTCTTTTTCATTTTCAGAATTATATACAGCAGCAGCTGTTTTGAGCGACCACTCATATTAGAGATCACTCGTCATTGAAGACAATCATTTAGATGGCTACATGCATGTAAATGATGGTCTTTAATGACAGGTGATAATGTTTTGTCCTTCAAGACTTCGTTTGAGAGACTACCTGTCTTTCTAGACCTCTTGCTTCTTACAACTAAAGGTGGTTGCTCAAAATAGGTTTTATTGTAATTAACACCACAGAATACTGCATGGAGGAAGGAAAGATGTGGTCTTTTGTCTGCACATGAGTGAGAAATTGTTGGATGGACATTGTAGATGAACAGTGTGCTTGTCTGTCGTGGGGTAAAAAGTGCACGAGTCATCGGTCAGTCTTCAGTCCTGAAGACTGATTCAGCTTTTTCAAAATACCAGCAAGATGGATTTCAACCATTTGGTTCAGACACAACAGTCTTTCAGACAGTCTGTTCCATCAGCAAGAGGAGTAAATTTTCATGAGCCTTCGCAGATGCAAGGGCTCGTGAGCATTTATGTCTTCCTAACCATGAATCTTGGGGCAAAGTTAGTCTCTCAACTGTTTTCATTCATTTCAGTTTTGTCACTGTCACCCATGATGAGTGTTGCATGGAAAATGTTTGATCTCAGAACTGCTTGGTTGCAGGATGTGATGTGAGCTTCACAGCCAAGAGCAGTCTGTACGTCCACCTGACGAAACACGACAAAGATGGAGGCAAGATGACCTTCCACTGTCCAATGGAGGGTTGCGGCAAGAAGTACAGTACTAAGTTGTCGTTGCGCAATCATATCTTTAAACACTATTTGTCCTCAACTGAAGGTAAGCATCAGGGTTTAAGGAACCTTTTATGGGGTGGGGTATAAATTCATTGTGCATGCAGCCACCAGTACTGTTTACAGCGCTGACTGCTGCATACACAAGGGGGGTTAACCCATATCATACTGAGGCTAAAAGCTTCAAATTTGTACACTTGCCATATGCAAGGTACATTATAGTACTTACAGATAAGGATATAGACCAATAACTTTAGTTCAATGGTACCTAGAGGCGCCAAGCTATTCTGGCACTACCCCAGAGGTGCCTACCTTACGCGCTAGCTCGTAATTTTACGCATTTTCGGCTCAAATTACGCGAGTACGACCAGTTCTTCTAAAATACGCAATTTACGGGGGGGGGGGGGGGGGGGGGGGGGGGGGGGGGGGGAGTGGCTGGCTAATTGTGGACAGAAGATCGGCCGCTTTATAGGCTCTCAGCCTCTGGAACCAGAGACTATGTCTCTGAGCTTTGCGCGTGTAGTCCGGCCGCTACACACTGACTAGCCAAGGCAGCAAAAATACTCGCACACAGCGCGCCAAGCGTTCACTGAAACTCTGACTCACGGGTAGTAACTAGCGATAGCAGGGGGGCTCCTCTGCTACAAATGCATGCAACGCCGGTGTGCAGAAAGAACATAGGTGTTCCTTATAGTGGTGCGTACAAAGTCGCAGTATGATATTCAAAGACATTTGGAGTGCTGGGCACAAGGCCGAGGCAGTAGTACATCCCAAAGCTGACATAAAGCACTCTTCAGCCCGGCAAACCGCTGTACTGGTTGGCGGTCTCGTATACCGTGCAGCCCGGAAAACCGCTTGAGCGGCGTCGGGTGTTTTATATCGCGCACCCGGTGATGCGCGAGCCTCGCCGTGCATGTGGTGACTTCGCACTAACATATGTTTACACTAGCATGAGGATCCTGACAGTGCGTGCGTACTTTTGTACGTTGTATGCGGTCAGCTTTGCAGCGCTAGCATGCGTATTACGGTCAAAATGGCGAGTGAATGTGTAGATATTCAAAGTGATAAAATTTTGTGTTTGGAGACATGGTTTCAAAAGCAGATAGCTTTGATGTATTGGGACACGTGTACCCACCTACTGTGTGGCAACATAACCACGTGTTGGGCCGCGGCAGTGTCTGTCAGCTGGAGCGATCGACGGTTGAGGCACTGACAACGGCAATGACGTACAGCTTGATTCTGAAGCTGAATTTGGAGGTTCTAATTGATATTCCGTTCCTCTGATGCTACACCTTGGTGCACATGTAGGTGACTCTGTGGACACCGACACACATTGGTTACACGTGTAGTACGTGCATTGTCTTTACAACACTGGTACTTCCACCCGATCGTGTATGAGACACAACATCGTTCAATGCCGCTTCTTACATGTTTAGACTGGATATATCGTACAGTCCTCGCGCTGGGACCATACGGCGTTGAGGCGCGTCCCCTGGGTGGTGGATAGGGGGTCCCTCGTGAGAGGGGTGCACCGAATGAAATAAGGTGCCGTGAACCAACATGGTCTAAGGGAAGGTGACCCCGACAGAAAACCCCTGGTCCTCCTAGTAAGGGGGTTGGGCGTGGGGGTAGCTTCCCCACCCTGCAAAAAAGGAAATAGCTACAAAAACGCCGACAAAAAGACTAACAGTAATTCCTTTCCTGGAGGAGGAAGGTTCTTCTACTAGAAGACTTATGACGTCCTGTGGTGAAAGCCGGAAGTCTTCGGAAGCCACAGGACCGAGCCGCCTCTCTCTATCCAGGGATACAACCATGGGCACATGGAACGTCAAGACCATGTACCAGAGCGGCAAGGCCGCCCAGATAGCAGCGGAAATGCAAAAGTACAACCTTTCCCTGCTAGGCATCAGTGAAGCCAGATGGACGCAGTCTGGCCAGAAAAGGCTGTTAAGTGGGGAGATGATTCTGTATTCAGGTCATGAAGAGGAGAATGCCCCCCATACAGAAGGAGTAGCACTCATGCTGTCACCAGTGGCACAGAGAGCGCTGATGGGCTGGGAACCTCTTGGGCCAAGAATTATAACAGCAGCCTTTAGAACCAAGAAAAAGCTCAAGCTGAACGTCATCCAGTGTTATGCGCCCACAAGTGACAGTGACGAGGAAGAGAAACAAGAGTTCTACGACCGACTCCAGAGTGCCGTGGACAAATGTGCGGAGCGAGACATCACCATCGTCATGGGCGATTTTAATGCCAAAATAGGGGAGGACAACACCGGATACGAAGAGGTGATGGGGAGACAGGGACTAGGCTCGGAGATGAGTGAGAACGGGGAGAGGTTTGTAGACTTTTGTGCTCTAAACCGACTTGTCATTGGAGGCAGCATCTTCCCACACAGAAGAATACACAAAGCAACTTGGGTCTCACCTGACCATACAACAGAGAACCAAATAGACCATATCTGCATTAGCAAGAAATTCAGAAGATCCCTTCAAGATGTTCGAGTGAGGAGGGGAGCGGATGTCGCCTCAGACCACCATCTGCTTACCTTAAGAATGAAGCTCAAGCTAAAGAAAAGCCGCACAGAGACAACAAGAAGACAGCGCTATAATGTAGGCCTCCTGAGAGAAACTGGAGTTAGAGAAGAGTTCAAACTGGTGCTGTCCAACCGGTTTCAAGCGCTACAGGAGCTAGTAAATGAAGAGGAGGCGGTCACCACAGAGCAGCAGTGGAAGGCAGTTAGAGAGGCGCTGAACTCAACCTGCAAAGACACTGTAGGGCTCAGGAAACACCACCACAAGGACTGGCTGTCGGCACAGACCTTGAAGAAGATAGAAGCGAGGAAGCAGAAGAAAGCAGCGGTCAACAACAGTCGCACGAGAGCAGCCAAAGTAAGGGCACAGGGGGAATACTCGGAAGCCAACCGCGAGGTGAAGAGGAGTATCAGGGCAGACAAGAGGGCCTACACAGACAGCCTGGCAGCAGAGGCAGAAAAGGCAGCAGGCAGCGGCAACATGAAACAGCTCTACGACATTACCAGAAGATTGTCGGGTAAGTATGGCCATACAGAAAGACCAGTAAAAGACAAAGAAGGCAAGCCTATTGCAGACAGAGCAGACCAACTCGACAGATGGGCCGAGTATTTTGAAGAGTTACTGAACAGACCTAGCCCACCCGACCCCCCCGACATCCAGCCGGCAGAGACCGACCTACCCATCAGCTGTGACAGACCCAGCCGGGAAGAGATCAGAAAAGCAGTGGCATTTTTGAAGAATGGCAAAGCAGCAGGGCCAGATGGCATCCCAGCGGAGTCTCTGAAAGCAGACCTAGAGACAACAGTTGAGATGCTGTACCCACTGTTTGGAAAGATCTGGGAAGAGGAGGTGATGCCGGCTGACTGGAAGGAGGGGTACCTAATCAAGCTTCCCAAGAAAGGCGACCTCAGCAAGTGTTCCAACTACAGAGGAATCACCTTGCTGTCAGTACCAGGAAAGGTCTTCAACAGGATCATCCTGGAGAGAATGAAGAGCTCCGTTGACCCCCAGCTGAGAGACCAGCAAGCAGGATTCAGGAAGAACCGATCATGTACAGACCAGATCGCCACTCTCCGCATCATCGTGGAACAGTCTCTGGAGTGGAGCTCCCCGCTGTACGTCAACTTTGTGGATTATGAGAAAGCATTTGACAGCGTGGACCGAGAGACTCTGTGGAAACTCCTACGACACTACGGTGTACCCACAAAGCTCGTCCGCCTGATCAAGAGCAGCTATGATGGCATGACATGTCGCGTGATCCACGAAGGGCAGTTCACCAGAGAGCTCCAGGTCAGAACTGGTGTCAGGCAGGGGTGTCTGCTGTCTCCGTTCCTCTTCCTACTGGCCATAGACTGGGTCATGAAGATGACCACAGAGCACAGACGAAGTGGAATACAGTGGACACTGTGGACACAGCTTGACGACCTCGATTTTGCAGACGACTTGGCATTACTGTCCCACACTCATCAACAAATGCAGGACAAGACCACGAGGCTTGCTGACATCTCGTCCCAAGTGGGCCTCACCATCCACAAACAGAAAACAAAGACAATGAGGCTGAACGCAACCAGGGAAGAACCAGTCTTGCTTGCTGGCACCCCGTTGGAGGAGGTGGAGTCCTTCACCTATCTCGGGAGCATCATAGACAAAAAAGGCGGCACTGATGCAGATGTCAGAGCACGAATCGGTAAAGCCAGAGCAGCCTTTCTCCAGTTGAAAAAAGTGTGGAGTTCCAGAGAGCTGTCACAACACACCAAAGTCCGGATTTTCAACTCCAATGTAAAAGCAGTTCTCCTATATGGAGCAGAGACATGGAGATTGACAAAAACCACAGTCAACAGAGTACAGACCTTCATGAACAGTTGCCTTAGAAGAATTTTGAAAATCCACTGGCCAGAGAAGATCAGCAACGTCAGACTCTGGGAGAGAACAGAGCAGATAACAGCAGAGAATGAAATTGGGCGAAGAAGATGGGGATGGATCGGTCACAGTCTGAGAAAGCCAGCTTCCAGTATCACTAGGCAGGCATTGTCATGGAACCCCCAGGGAAAGAGGAAAAGAGGTAGGCCGAGAAACACCTGGCGTCGAGACCTCCAAGCAGACATCAAGAGACTGGGAACCACCTGGAGTAGAATCGAAGGAGAAGCACAGGACAGGAGCTGCTGGAGGTCTCTCGTCGACGGCCTATACCCGGGTAGGGGTGACAGGCGTAAGTAAGTAAGTATCGTACAGTGGCAGGTGTAAACATTGCGGCTGGTGACAAAGTAGGAGCCTTACAGTGTATCGGCAAACTGGAGCTGCATGGACACTAATGTGTCGCAGTAACTGATGCCCTTTTTAGTTACTGATGCATATTAAGTAACAGCGATCTGTCATGCACGAAAGACATTTTTGGCTCACGTGCGAAGAAAAAGTGAGTCTGTTCCGAGCCAGCGGTCGTCCGTCCGCCGTCGTGCATGGTAAACATTAACGTTGGCATTTTCTCGGATACTATTGAAGCTACAGTCTTCAAACTTGGCCCAAGGATACTTTGTGCCAAGACCTTTCTAAACATGCCAATTTTAGTGACAGTTTCTCACAAAGGTCAAGGTCACAGAGGATCAGGAAATATATCAAAAATAGACATTTTGGGACATAATTTCTTTTTTCTCAAATCAAACTATTCACAACTTCAAACCCAAACTTGGTACAAAGATACCTGATAAAAAGACCTATATATGTACACTAATTTCGTTGATTCCTCGGAAAAGTCAAGGGTCACAAGAGCTCAAGAAAAATGTCCAAAATGACCATATTTTTACAAAAAAAAGAGTTTTTTTTTTCTCGCAAATACTATTCACAACTTCAAACCCAAACTTGCTACAGCGATACCTGATATTGTGTGAATAAAATAGCTAATAGTGGGGATAAATGTCTTTATTTTTAATTTGTTTGCTGTGGTGTATTTTTTTCGTTGCGTGTTGCGCTGAAATGATTACACAAAATACACATTTTTAAGCAGCCCATTACACAAAATGGTCTAAGAGGGGTAGGCACCTCTGCTACCCTTGAACTATTTTAATTAAACTTGTTTCACACACTGGTGTATCCCGAATGATAAGGGTTAAAGTATGAGGGATTAAAATCGCCAACAAAGAATGAAACATGTTTTCATTACTGCTGTGTGTTTCACATGATTGGTAGTCGGTCTTTTATTTGGAATTTTAAAATGCACGTACGTGTCCATTATCTCGCTTGCAGTTGTAATTACATGTTTTAAATTAAACAATTTAACCCTATCTACTAACATGTTAATATATAATGCAGGTGTGATATTTGTTTAATTTGTCATAAATTCTGTGTGTTCTATTAAGGTCTAAGTAATTTTTTATGTCTTCATATATTTTCATTTCATTTGCTTTGTCTTTTTTGTTATTAATTGAATGGGAACTGCAAGATAATTATTCCTTTTGGGACATTAGAATCATGTTGATGTTTGGTCAGCTTGTAAGTAAAGTAACTGGTGTTTTTGTCAGACTTTTGTGCATGTTCTGTTTGAGTACATTTGCCTCGATGACACTGAATTCGTTTTACATTATTACCAGATAACCTGGTAGTGGTAGGAACATGGATGGCAAGGCAGCAAGCAAGAAGCATAAATTCTCATGAACCCCCACATCTGTGGGGGTTCAAGAGGATCAATGCCTCTTATAGTTGGCTGTCTGCATCGTAAAAATTTTAATCTTTGTTTTGTTTTTTTTGTTGTTTTTTTTTTTTTTTTGGGGGGGGGTCAGCACTGAGGGTAGGGGGCGGGGATGTTACCATAATTCACCAATAAATAAAAGCTGTTGTCACCAGGCGGCAGCATGACAGGACAAGAGATAGCACAGTTACTGCTGGGTGTCGGTCCAGACAGTGACATGCTTAAAGACCACGACCTGGCTGGCGATGAAGCTTCAAACAGTAAGGACACTTTCATTGTGATACAGCTGTACATAGAAAATTGTGTGTTTTGTTTTGTTCTCTTTTCAGAGGAAAATGTGTTGCTGTATGGTTTGATAAAAAAGGTAACGAGCTTTGAATTTGTTGTAAATCAGAAAAACCAAAAGCGGAACAATTTAACTCATTCTACCCCAGACACACCACAGGAAGATAAGGATCGACCATGATAGTTCAAGGGTGATGCTAGAATAGCTTGGCGCCTATGGGCGCCAAGCTATTCTGGCATCACCCTTGAACTATCATGGTCGATCTGTGTCCTGCAACTGCAATGCAGTCTTCAGAGGACAACAGCAAAATGGAAGGATTTCGGTGTTGGGGTAGAATGAGTTAAGTGAACCTGTATGTGGTATGTACATGTATTGTGTAGCATATCCAGCCTTTGTGTGTTTTGTAAAATAATTTTGTATAATTGAATATTTTGCAGACTGATAATATGAGGTTCGTTTGTGTTGTGCTGCTGAATGAAATGTCTTTCTTTGTTTTGTGTTTTTAAATCTCCAGTGTATTGTGTATTATTCACTAAACACATGCATTATCTTCACAAGCTCAGGCGGTGATGTTTAAAAACAAGAGAAAATCTGTTAAACGGAAGCCATGCTGGTAGGCACTCGCCAGAAACTCTCCCAGCTCCCTCCCTCTCGCCACCTTCAACTCGATAGCACCCCCATCTCCCTCTCTGACTCGGCCAAGAACCTCGGCGTTATCCTCGATTCCTCTCTGTCCATGACCAGCTTCGTCTCCGCCACGGCCCAGGCATGCTATTTCCACCTCCTCCGCATCAGTCAGATCAGAAAATACCTCACTACCGAAGCTGCCACCAAACTTGCTGTCTTTCTCATCTTATCTCGCATCGACTACTGCAACTCTCTCCTTTCCGGCCTCCCTCACTCCACCACTTTCACTCTCCAACGCATCCAGAACAATGCTGCCCGCCTCGTCCTCAGAAAGAAAAAATCCGACCACATCACACCACTGCTCAAACTCCTCCACTGGCTCCCCATCCCCCAACGCATCCAATACAGAATTCTGTCTCTGCTACAAATCCCTGAACAACTGCGCTCCTGCCTATCTCTCCAACTTACTTCACCCCTACACACCTTCCCGCTCCCTCCGCTCTGCCTTCGACCCTCTTCGCCTCCACATCCCTCGCACCAAACTCAACACTTTCGGCCCCTGCTCCTTCTCCGTCTACGGTCCATCCACCTGGAACACTCTCCCACTCTCTCTTCGTCAGAAACACTCTCTCTCCTCCTTCCAGTCCGCCCTCAAAACTCACCTGTTTGAACAGTTTTAGCACTATATCACCACACTCCCCACCGCAAGCTGACCGTCGTAATGTATTTTTCTATTTGTGGTATGTGAGTCATTGTCCAAAGCGTGCGCGAGTTGTGAGTGCACGCTTAGAGTTATAATTATTATAAGATAAGCGCATTACAAATACCTTAATTATTATTATTATTAAGTAGCTTTGTAAAGACAAAAAAAAAATCTCTTCTCATCAGGCATGTCAGACTCAGAACCATCATCTCAGCTGGACGAGGGAGGGGTGGAGATCAGCTCAGACCAGCTGACCAGTGCCACAGTGACTCAGCTCATGTCCTCACCAGTCACCATTGATGCAGGGTCACCATCTGCCTCACAAGCCATTCCTGGTTCTAGCTTGCCGAAAATCACACTCGGTGAGTGCTTTTGACATGAACAATCACAGTCCTTCATTCAGCCTGCTTAATGTCGGGGAAAAACCAATTGTGCCCCAAGGTCGAATCTCCAAATTTTGGAGTTGTCCTCTGAAGACTGTATTACAATTCAGGAGACAGATCGACTGCGATAGTTCAACATGGCTGTGTAGAACCACACTTTTAGTTAGGAGCGGACAAGTGTCACTGAGTGCAAGATAAGCCATCTGTGGCTGTAGCCGGGCGTGGGGGCAATTAATCATTAGTACACGCCTAGTCAGGCAGACTATAAGAGCTGTTCATGGTGCTAGGAGGGAGTGTTCTGCCATTGCCCTACTACTGTGTGTACCTGCTGACAGTCGCAGTGCTATCAGTGCCGGCGCATTGCAGCGGAAATGCTGAAAAGTGTTAGTAACTGAACATTCACAAAATGCTTTTTTTTTTCTCAAGTCATTATAACATGAGTAAATTGGTAGCTGTAAAAATTTGCTTCCTTTTCATACTAAGCATACTCAAACTGCTTACTACCAGCACACCTTCAAGAGCAGTTACTTTTTATATTTGCAATACAGTGAACATGAGCAAATCTCAAAAGGTCAGAGAAAAAATATTACACAGAGCTATAATTTCATCTCATTTTGAGAATTGATTTTGATTTGATTGCATGTATCTGACACTACTGAAACAGTATCCAGCAATTGTTTTCTTTTTTGTAACATTTTTAAGGAGCTGGAGAATAATTTGTATTGTGCTAAGGAAGGTGTCATGCTACAGTCAAGGTGTCCCCTGCTAAATAATTGTTTTTGACTCATTTTAACGGATAAAGCTCGTTTTCATGTGGTTATGTTGCTTTCGTGATTATGTACCTTTAGCTGTATCATCTGTTGTACTCAACTTTCAAGACTACTATGACCGTAGAGGTAACACCCGACACCGTAATTTTCCAAA
This sequence comes from Semisulcospira habei, assembly GCA_036245525.1. Lineage (NCBI taxonomy): Eukaryota > Metazoa > Mollusca > Gastropoda > Semisulcospiridae > Semisulcospira > Semisulcospira habei. Next base: position 62,758,822 of record BTPG01000006.1, read on the forward strand.
TCAAATTATAAATTAGAAAAGAATCATCATCAACCAAACACTTTGCCCTGTCCATGTACTTTAATTCCCATGCAACACACAAACAAAATTTACTTAAGTTGTCTTCCGTTTCAATGCTGAAGCTTCCTTATCAGAGATACCTATTCTGTGTAATGTTGTTTTTTTGTGCCAAAATTCTTGTGTTTTTTTAATTTAATATCATCTCACAAACAAACCACTCAAAAGAATGACACACAACTTGGTATAAGAATTTCTTTAACTCAGTTCAGATGCAGCTGCAAAAGAAAGCAAATTTATATCTACATTCAGCGAGTCAATACAAACTTGTTTCTGACCAGGGTTTCATACAAGCGACCTTTTGAGATTTGCTCACATGCAATGTCAAAAAAAAAAGCGTTGACTTTCAAGCTCAATCTGTTGTGCATGTAAGTTTTCTGTGGGATGTAAAGTTGATGTATCTACATAGCATTCTAGCCTCTACTGTTACCACTTATTAAATTCCGGTTCTTTTCCTGCTGGAGCAACACTAGCGTCAGAAAGTACACCACTGCTGAGAAGCTGGTAAGCTCGTAATACGTTAGGTCCATCAAGACGATCAACACAAACATAGTGATCCCTAGCTGTGCGAATTTACTACACACAGTGCAGTCAGAGGTGTTGAGTGATGGATCATAAGTTGTCCATATCTTGTTCAATTGTATTGTATTTGCAGACTCGAGAGAGTGATCAGATGACATTTTTTTCTGTTTCATTAGTCTTTTGTAACGTTTCAAACAAAACGAATTTAAGTAAAACAGTCCACTAGTTTCATCTACATTGTTTCCATGTATTTTCTGAAGTTCAGCTACATACATTTCACACAGTTTGATTGGTTTTTCATCTAGTGTTCGTTTTGACCGTCCTCCACATACTCTACATAGATAATTAACCTTAAGTGAAATGCTTCTGTGTATGCAAAAGTTTCTTGTGTATGTTTTATTCCCGCCATAACTGTACTGTCTTTTCCTTAGACTACACCATTTGGAATAAGGGAACCAGGATAATATGAATGAGCGGACAACAGTTAGTACCTGATATGTGACCCTCTCTCACGAAACCAGTCTTAACTCGCAGGGAGCCGATCAGCACTACACGCAATTATATGTGATGGGAGTCAATCTGGGTCATTTTCACGACATTTTCACTTTTTTTGCAGAAATGTAGTCTACATACACCAAAATATCGTATGGTAAAAATCTTTATCATGAAAAATGCCTTTAAATAGGGTTAAAATGATTTTAAAAGTCTGCCCTTGGCCCCAATTATGCTGCACACAGAAACTTCCCAGGCTGTTTTCTAAAAATGGCCACCAGAGGCTTTAACAACTTTAAACACTAACAACTTCTACAATTTTTGCACTACAGCATACAGTCATATATCACAGTAATCAGCAAACATTGTAGTTTTCAGAAATGTATATATGTCAAAACATCCAAAATGCGAGTTAAGACTGATTTTGTGAGAGAGGGTCACATATTATTAAACAGTATCATCAATAACAGTAGATGAAGCTTCCATTGGTTTGAAACATTTAAATAGAATAAGAATAAGAGTACTTTATAATCTTGAAAAGAGAAATTCATTTGTGGTACATTTATAACAAATAGTACAAACAAGACGTTAAAATATTCTAACATAATTATGTACATTTTTTTCCCTGCACTTGCACAGCTACAAATTCCAAATGGACATAAGTATACACTACAAAATCTTTACACATAACTCTTACACACGGGTCAGCCCCTGGGTGTGATAGTATTACAGTAGAATTTATGAAAATGTTTTGGGTTCACCTGAAGGATCTTGTGGTGGACTCGTTGAACAAAGCCTTTGAAAATGGCGCTTTGTCTCCTTCACAGACCAAAGCAGTCATTACTCTAATACATTTTACATTTTTTGGAATTGATAATGTAAAGAACTTGAAAACATTAAGTCGACCTTCTGGAGAGACATCGTAATGTCATGGTTGGGTACTGTTAAAAACAAACCCAGTAGGGTCCTGTGGAATAACAAGTTATTAATGTACAAGTCTAACGTTCTGTTTTCTAATGACTGGGTCAGAGCAGGCGTCTATCGAGTGGAAGACGTGAAGGAAGATGGCGAGATTATGTCGTTTGAAAATGTCTGTCACATTGTTGGAGATTCCCCGGGGAGGATGCTGGAATACAACGTTGTGAAAAGTGTCCTTACCTCATACATGCTATGCCATGCCTTAATAAAAACATTGACTCCATGTCAGAGAGTGTAACACCAACTTCAGCAAAGGAGTATAGGACAACATGGTACCTGTCTTTGTCCTCGGCTTGCGCCCTTAAAAAAAACGTAACCGGAATAATACCACAAACATAGGAACCAGCAGACAACAGTACACACGTGTGTCAAACGGTTCTATGGAGAAAACTTTTGAAGATGAGATAGGGAACATTAAACATGGGCATAACACACCACACATCAGTAGTCCGTTAAGGCCCCACCACACGGGCCGGTTGTGCCCCGATTTTTGAAGCCGATTCCGATCCGTTTGCGATCGGATGACGTCAATTATCCGATCCGGTCCCAATCGGCTGGGAATCTGATGACTAGAACCTGCTCTATATTTCCGATCCGAATCGGTCCCGATCGTAAGCTTCAACCAATCAGAGCGCGTCTCGCAAAGCATGTCATTTCAACACGGTTTGCAAATGGCCGAACACGCCTGTTGTTATCAGTACCACCGCCGTTGCCGCTGATGTTTCGCATGCCTCTTCCCGAATATGATCCAAAACTGCTGATAATGCAAGCACATCATCATCACTGTCAAAACTAGCAGTCATTTTGCAGAACAGGTACGACTTTGATCTTCGGTTCAAACCGGTCGGCTAAACTTGACAAGTCGAGAAATGTCAGTGTGGCACTGCTGACGTTTCTTAATCCGGCCCGATCACCTACCGATTCGAAAACTGATCGGGAATCGGCCTCAACACCGGGCTTGTGTAGCGGGGCCTTTACAGAGATTAGAGAAAGAATAGTTGATGCCAGACAATGATCTAGATAACCTGCTCGCAGTGGGGAGTGGCTGCCGCATACCATGACAGCAGGTGGCTGGCCAAACTAAGGACTAAGAAATCGGGCTAACTGCACAGCTGTGTCAAGGGTGGTGCCAGAACAGCTTGGCGCCTATGGGCACCAAGCTATTCTGGCACTACCCTTAATAACTGTCATGGTGATCCATATTTTGCTGTGTTGTCAGAGGTAATACAATACAATAATACTTTATTAAATCAGTTAGTCTGCTTTTTGTTGGTGAAACATTATCCCTTTAGCTGTTGGTAGCACTTTTTGTGGTGACAAAAGGTACTTTTAACCCTTATCATTTGGAATACACCAGTGTGTGAAATAAGTTTAACTAAAATAGTTCAAGGGAAGTGCCAGAATAGCTTGGCACCTCTAGGCGCCAAGCTATTTTGGCACTACCCTTGAACTAAAGCCATTGGTCTATATCTTTATCTGCAAGTACTATACTGTAACTTGCATATGGCACTGTACAAATTTGAAGCTTTTAGCTTCAGTATGATATATGGGTTAACAGCAAAAGTGTTCTCCCTTTGGCTCCATACTGATCATACCGCTCGGCAGTCATGCATCTTTTCTGCAATATTAAGTATGGTTGCTAGCAGTTGAGGGGTTAATGCTGAAGGGTAGTGCCTGACTTGTGGGAGATACATGGATCATGGTAAAGATGGGTGAGCCTGGAGTGGCACAGAAGGCATTATGCACTGCACATGACTTGAATTTATGTTGGTGTGCTAAGCTGATTAACTTTATCATGGTCCATTCATCTCTCACAGTCCTGCAAGTCATTAAATCTAAATAATTTAAAATTTGAACTGTATGAAATTAAAAGGTAGATTTTTTTAAAGAAATGGTGCAGCAACTGAAAAAAAGACTTTTTGTCTACCGTATTGAAAATACAGTAGACTTTGAAATCGGGCTGGCTGGAGTGCATTCCGGAGCTTGCACATGCCGTTTTTGGTGTGCGGGTCAGAAATTCTGGCAAAGAAGGAACAAGACAAAAATTACGTTACGACTAGCTACGCAAACCTAGCTAGAGAACGTCCTTTTGCACCAGATTGCACAAATTGTAATGTAAATTTTCAATATTTTCACAGGGGGGGGGCGTGCCCCCGGACCCCACTAGTCAAAATTGGTTTTCCTCTTTTATCAGTACGGGTAATTCCATGCTCTGCTGAATGTTTCTAAAAGATAAATGCATGTGAGCTCCAAACAATGTGGTAGGTGTGGGGATGAAATCCTCATCTTGTTTTCTTTCAGACCAGCGTCAGTCTCGCCTGCGACTTGAGAACCGCAGTGGCAGCGCCCGTACAGACTACCAGAGTAACCACCTGCTGAGCGACCGAGCACGTCGGCGCTGGCACCAACAGCGTGACCACACGGCACAGAATGTGTCCAGCCTTGATACCCCTCTACTGTCCGTCCATATACAGGGTTGGTTGCTTTTGTTTGTCTTCCATTTCTGTGTTACATGTACTTTGGGGGGTGTTACTGTTAACATTTAACTCGTTCAGTCCTGACACGCCACAGCAAGACATGGATTGAGCATTACAGTTGAAGGGTGGTGCCAGGATAGCTTGGCGCGCATAGGCGCTAAGCTATTCTGGCACTACCCATGGAACTGTCATGCTGGATCTGTCTCTAGAATTGTAATACAGTCCTTCAGAGGGAAACTTTAGACTTTGGGGATTTTGGTTTTGGGACTTGAGAATCCACGCCTCTTGTAGTTGAATAGTGTTCCCTGGCAGTGAAGGGGTCAGACACCCTCATGACGGGATTTTTTGTCTTCAGGTTCAGACCCCCACCCGGGTCTGCCCTGGGGGACTTGGGTGGGGTTAACTACTTTTTAGTTCCCAGGGTCACCCTGGTCAGCCCACAGGGTGGGTTTTTCCCTCTATTGTGGGGTATGTGTTTCTGTCTACCCTTGGTCCATTCACCTGTATTTTCCTTTTTTAAACTCTCCCTGTTGTCTGCGCTGCCTGTAGCTCTTGATATTGGATGTGTGTTGCTAAATGGTCTTAGCTTTATTTAGGCCCTATGTCATAGGTTTATTTAACGTATTGGACCGGCTGGCGACATGCATTCAATGTTCTGTTTAGTTTTTTTTTCACAAGCAGTGCAGGAATGTCCTGAGAAAGTCTTGTTGCTATCGGGACGTTAGCAATGTATAATCAATCAATCTTCAGGTTCAGACAGTAGCAGCGAAAAGGACGTCAGCCTGATGAAGCAAGATCCAGACTCGTACATCAGTCCTGACTCCTCCTTGTCTGGTCTGACGTTCACAGACCCCGAAACAGGCATCACATACGTACAGACGCAGTTGTTGCAGGTGAGACCATTGCAGCGGTTTATCTAAGTTGAATACTATTTTATACTAATAAATTATTATGACATAATTGACATGTTTATGTCAATGTATTGAGTGACATTAAACCCTTGGTTAGGTGTGTGTGACCATGTTAAATTGTGTTCACATTCTTGTCAGTTAACTCATTTGAGATTTGCTGCATACAATACGCTGCATTTTTGGTGCGTATCTTTATGTGGTACGTCTTTAATATCGAGTTGTTAAGAAAAATAAGTATTATGCAGCACTAGTCGCAATAGAAGCAATTAAAAACAATCTTAATTTTAAAAGTAAGTTAATAATAGGTACTCCAAAGTGATTTTTTAAGTTACATGATCATATTTGTAAATATGTTTTTCAGATAGGTCTCATTTTTCTAATTGCAATGATATCAAGTTGAAATAATCGGACAATTAGATCAAAAGTTATGAATTAATTTGTTTATTTTTTTTGCATGCCTTTTTGGCAACAGTGAAAATTGAATGATTTGGCATTTTTGGAATTTCACAGAACCAACCTTATAGTGATAATTGTACTAAATTCTACTATAATCAACTCTTTTTAGTAATCTGTGACAGCCTAGTCTTTTTCGAGGCTCTTGAACAAGGGCATCTTGCTGAAAATGATCCTCAAACTTATTAAAATCACTGATCTTGATGGCTGAAAATCAACAAAACACAAGAAAAATCATATCTTGGGTTGTAATTAAGATAGAAACATGATTTAAACATCAAAATGGTCAGGATAATGAGATCTGAATAATGGAACAGGATAGATTACAAACAAGAGAAATTTTTTTTGCCATCAACCCCCCCCCCCCCCCCAATAAAATATATATATATATAAAAATTGACAAACAACACAAAATTTATCACCAGCAATTTCAACTATTTAAATTGTTGAATTATAATTTTAACACGTGTGTGAAATTTGCTTGTCTATACAAATCATGGACAGAAAACTACACACTGATCTAAAAAAAGAAAGTACTTCATCATACTGTAGTAGTAGCAGACGAAAAACAAGGTCACGTGACTTCACAAAAATAACTTTATCTCAAAGTCTACGACCGCCAGAAGATGATGACTTAAATATAAACATACCTTAACATCTTTCATAAAGTAATAATGTTTAATTCATACTTTCTTGTGAAAGAGAAAATTATGTTCGGTATTTCCGACGATAACCCAACACGCTTTGTTTACCTCGCAAGACAGCACCGATGCTTGCTCAAAAGAAACACTTCAAATACAATTGAAAAGCAAATGTAAAAACTAGCAATGTACAGATCAATCAAAAATGGTATTACATTTCGGTATTTTCATCTGAAGTCGGTAGATTGGTTAAATCTGACGATATATTTTCGTCGAAGCACATGGTACAACTACAGCCTCGCTATCGTTTGTGCACGCCATTCTCTGAACACGCGTTAGCTCGTACACAGAGGCAGCGTGTGCGCTCTTTTGCTTCGCGTGCGGAGTCAAAGTAATGAATATATACGAAACTTTGCAATAATATAGAAAAATGATTGACAATTTTAGGTATATATTTTTCGCTCCTGTCTGTTTTGTAGAAGAGTGAGAATATTACTTTGAAACTTTTCTACTTGAAATTTGAATACGTTCCCGTGATCGTATGCAAAAATAAATTATACGAAAATGAAGGGCTAGCTCTACTCTACCTAAATGGCTAGCTATTTTTAGCCTGTGTTGCTTCGATGCGACACGCAAGGCGATTGAAAAGCGTATGTGTTCTGTGAACAACGCGCGCACTCTGTGCCGCCGCGGCAAGTCATGAACAACAGATACGCCAGTAAAACACAAATATAAGTACTAAACATGTAAAATAAGCACAGAAACACACATGAACACAAAGAGTAGACACCATACTACAACCCAGTATACATTGTATTGATATATGCAGTGTATTTTGGTTAACATCACTGATGGAAAATGGGTGAAATTCAGGTCGCGCTTAGTCATGCAAAGAAGGTTTGGAGTACCTATTAATAAACTACTATAGAAATACAAACTTCTGCCTTTTGTAGTGAAAAAGCAAAAGAAAGTGCTGAAAATACATATTTAAAAACTGTTTTGGTTATGCCTTTTTCAGGACGATCCTCCACAGACTGTGTTGTTCAGCAATGACGCGGTGGGACTGGGGGGAGATGGAGGGGGATTGGGGGAAGGGGGTACTGCCGGAATAATGGACATGGTCTCAGCGTCCCATTTTACCGGCACTACCATAAACCTACAAGATCTGGTGTAGACAGTGACAGTAAATTATACAGTCAGACCCGCTTGTCTGAAAGGTATATATTCTCTTGAGCTCGTACAGTTTTGCCGAGACTTGTGAGAGGCAAATATTTCCTGCTTGCTGCTTTTTAATACACAGAGCCTTATGGTGGAAATATTTGCCAGATTTTGGAGTTGTCTTCTAAAGACTGCCAGGTTCAGGAGGTAGATCGACTATGATAGTTCAAGGGTGGTGCCAGAAAGCTTGGTGCCTGTTAAGGCCAAGCCATTTTGGCATCACACTTGAACTTTCATGGTCAATCTACATCTTGCAGAATACCAGGCCTCAATGGAAAAAGTTTACAACTCTATAGCGATGTCTTACGTTGGTTTTTGGAGTGGGAGTTGGACTGGTTTGTGTGTGTGTGAGGGGTTAGGGGGTATGTGGAAGGTGAATGAGAACTGTTAGATGAATGAATGACTAGGTGGATGTAAATACCCGGTGCATACTGGTATGTGTGAAAAAAATGGGCTTACTGGAGTCAGTAATTAGGAACTGTAAATATGTGGTGATGAGTATGTGTGCATATATTGGGTTTAGATTGGGCTGTGTGTGCAGTTTGGCTCTGTCCTGAATTGTGATTTATTGAAGAATCAACTGGTGGAAAAAAAAAGCAATAGATTTCTGGCTGCAGCAAACTTTTATTTATATGCTAACTTCAGTGTACTCTTAAGCCGTACCTGAGCACATCAAGCAACACCTAAATGCAAGAGGCATAGATCCTCATGAGCCCCTGCAACTGGCTGGCATCATTCATATCCTTTAGCCCCAGGCTGACAAGTGAATCATAGATGGTTTAGAGACACGAGTTCCAGCACTTACCAAGAACGATATTGGGCATGGTTCCTAGATCAGAATCCGGCCAAAGGAACAGCACGATACAGGTCACTCACCCAGCACAATCCATCAGCAAAGACATAGTCATGAGCCACTGCGGACACGGCTAGATCGCTAGCTCATTTAACACCGACATAAGCCTGTCAAATTATGTAGATAGACTTAAGACATCTGTGAACGAGTTCCCGTAGTCTCAAGGTACCTAGTGAACAGATCTTCAGCAGCAAGAGACACAGATTCTCATGAGCCCCTGCAATTGCAGGGGCTCATGAGAATCTGTCTTTTGCAGATGAATCTCCTATCTGTATCTTTACCCCGATTCTTGTGTAGGAGCGACTGTTAGCAACTTGCACTGTGCATTGCCTGTTTGGTTAACTGAAAAGAATTTAGTAGACAGAATGTTGTTTAAAACATTGTGAGGGAGTTGTTTGTTGAAAGAGTATGTGTTGAATGAAATAAAAATGACGAGAAAATTGTTTCAGACCTGAACAGCTTTTCAGTTTAATCTGTGTGGCACAGAAGCACATTTGTTGTTTATCTTCAAATACATGAACAAATGTGAACACGAACGCACAATAATACTGACGCATTCACACAAGTGTTCATCTTGATTTTGGAATAATAAGTAAGAAACGCATCTTGATCCTATCAAAGACAGTATAATATACTGTCTTTGATCCTACTGACGCGTTACAAAACCCATCACAAAGAAATGATTGGCTAGTATATGTGCGATGTTACGTGTACTGAGAGTGGGGAGGGGGGGACGGGAGGGATGGAGGCTGGGATAGGGTTGGTCGCGGCATAAATGGTGGTCAGCATGGTGAAAATGACCTCGGTGGTGGTGTAGGGCGAGGACTGGGTGCTGCACCCCACGTCCCTGGTCAGTGGACTTAATCTGGCGAGTCTTGGACAGCAGATGTGTCTGTTGTGGTGTTGGCTTGGCTGTCGAGTGTCGGGGTACTTCCTGACGCCTGGTACTGTTGGTCTTGAGTGGATTCTCGCTTTTGAGTGCGTTGATACCACTGACCTGATGTACCGGAGTTCACCTCAGCCTGCCGTGAACCGGTTGGACAATACAGTCGCAGGGCCCTGCAAATATTCCCAAGGGTGTATGTACTGCAGCGGGCCTGATTTATATCACTATCAGTGCGCACTCCAATAAAGTACCCCTGTATCTTTCTACCCACGTCTTCAAAGGAAGTCTCTTTGGTTCCCCAGGACTCTGTGGTACAAACTGATATGACTCGGGGCCGGTTTTTTTGTAAAAACCTACTCCATGAAAATTGTCAACAGCAACCTCTACCACATGCAGGTTTTTGTTTCGTATATTATTTTGTACGTGTGGAAAGTTGACACGGACCGGGCAATGAGCTGTGTCGGACAAGGACAGCCACATCATTTCTTCGCAAACCTTGCTCATAATTTTAATCCTCAGTTCATTGCATTGTCGTTCCGTCAACGTGATTCCCTCACAGATAAACCTCCCTGTTTTAGTTTCGTGCTTCAAGGGGACATCACCGTCTCTGGCGATATGCAAGACTCCTGATCCCGATTCATCTTTCCAAAGTCTCCAGTCTGGATCAGTCACTTGTACAATTTGTCTATAACGTGCAGCTTTGACTTGTTTCCACTTCTTGTCACCTGTGACCTGCTCTTCGCGTATGCCAAAATATACAGAGCCGCCATGTGGCAGTTTGGAAAATGCTGAAATGTAGTGTGGCAACCTCAAGTCTTTCCAAATGCAAGCAGCCAGCTGTGTGATAGAAATGGCTGTAGTTTTCTCGGGTGGGATTCTCTTCACTTGAACGCTGACACTTTCTTGAAAGACACCATGGGTGACTTTTACTGGTTCATTCGAGATAAAGGTTGGAGTTTCATTTCTGCTTCTGTTCTGTGCACTCAGTTTTGTACGGTCTATGACGCCTTGATGCAGTTGTTGAGAAGTGAGTTCGACCCAGTACTGAGTTTGTGCGTGTGTCAGCTCTTGAAAACCGGTGTTGCATAGCAATTTCGAATTGACGGCGTAAGTGCTGAGAGGTCTGGACTTGTAGGTTACCCTTATCAGGACATGGTTATCATCCCAAAAGAATCGTTCAAAGTTCTGGTGGAACAGAGAATTGTCCGAGATCAATGCAGTGAGTCTGCTATCACTCTTGTGGTCAAACAATCCCACTAAATAAGGATTACTTGTATGTATGCATAATGTTCCGCCACCTGAGTTGAGCAGTGCGTTTACACGTAATAGCAGAAAGTCCAACGCATCCTTCGCCTCGGACTGTGGTCCATAGACTATGTCTTCGATGTTCACTGGGATGATCCTGGCTGAAGAAATCACTTCCTTGATTTCAGCGCACTCCACACACCGCGCTGAAACAATAGGAATCAAAGTAGTGCGTTTGCAGTGATCATGAACCTCGTGTGTCTAAAGCAAGTCGAGGACTACAGAACTACAGTCGACGACACTTAAGAATAATATAGACAAAGTGTCTATATATATATGAAGTGAAAGAGGCAATTCAATATTAACATACACGGAAGGACATATCAAGTCTGACTTTGAAGTTCAAAGAAAAGAAAGAAATCGGTATTCACGAACATAATAAGCTTTCATCCACACCGTCAAATATTCCTCAAATGCCTGTATGTGCGCGCGTGCGCACACATACACATGCATTTAAGGAAACAAATCATTTTTACGGTAGCGAAATATACCTGTAAATACAGCGATACATGCCAATCAGTGAAGTAAATACTAGACTTGCACCAGAAATTGTTGGAATACAAAGTCATTAGTACACATTTTGAACGCATTCACCCTCCAGGTCATACACCTGATTCTATCTAATTATGGAGCAATATGCAATTGCTCCTGTACACTCACGCACCGCACATGCGGACACTCACGTGCATGCACATACACGCACGCACGGATGCGCGGGCACACGCACGCACTCCCTGACAAATATACGCATTTTCAAGATCGTTACTTTGCCGACTGAGTGGTTGTGATATGGCGGTCAACGGTGATTTACAGGCTGGACTTGAAGTGTCCTTCGCTTCGTGCCGTCCTCTCTGTGCGACCAATTTAGCGTTGCATACCGAGACTATAATGCACACCGAAACAAAACATACACATATTCACACACACACACAATCACACACACATGGTGCATTGTTTTTTGGTGTTCAAAGGTTTCTTTTCAAGATCACGGGTTCTTACACAACAATACTTGTGTGCTGGTCTGTGGTGTTGGACCTTACGATTTGGGGCCTTGCTGTCAAAATCACAAACTAGCACAAGCTCATGCAGTTTAACTTGTTTGCTACAACTTACTTGTCTCCATGTCAGTTGTTCTTTTTGTTTCCAGTGTGTTCGTCAGTCACCTGAAAAAAAAGGTAAAGATGAATCATCCGGTATATTTTTTGTTTAAAATCATAATTTGTTGTCATAATCACGCTCCGGATGGTCTAATTAGAGGACAGCCGAAAGAACTAAGTTAAAAAAAATTTTAAAAATTGATAGAGCGACCGTTGTCGTAAACGGCGCAAAAAAAGAGTTTCTTCTCTTGATGAGAACTCTCAAATGAAAACAGGCATGTCAGGTGTTTGTCCATATCGCTCAGCGGTTCAAAAGCACGCTGGGAATCGGATGGTCTGTGCTCGGTATTTTGACAAAATCACAGTTTGTGCAGTCTTCCTATGCAACATATCAACATTAAATTACGACAAGGGCCAGTTAACCAACAAGTCAGCATGACAACAGAGTACAGAGTCGAGTATTACCCATGCTCTGCCAAATGGCACGTTTTTCAGTAAACGCTCTGACACGCAAAGCAGACGACTTCGAAGAGCTAGATGTAATGCAAAATCTGGTGTAATACAAAAAGCTGTTTTTTCTCTGCGGTGTGTGCAGTGTAGTTGGCTTCGTCCCCTTACCAACTGCTCGGTATGCTCACGTTTTTTTTTATTTTTTACCTAATCAGGCTACACACCATTGGAAAGCTTGTGGTCGTGGCGATCTAACGTAAAGTGTGCAGTACTAGTGTGTACTTTGCTTTTATCACTGACTGCACCAGTAGACAATGATACAAGCGGGTTTGAGTTCAAGTTAATCCAGTTGTTTTGAAGTTGCCATTCTTTTTCAGGCTGCTTGGTTCAACTGAGTGGCACACCAGAGAATATACTGAACTCATTGAGAAACACACAGACACTGAGACAGAGAGAGAGACACACACACAGAGAAAATCCAGTGCACCGCCATGTATAAGCTACACGAGCCCGGTTTTGAGGCCGATTCCCGATCAGTTTTCGAATCGGTAGGTGATCGGGCCGGATTAAAAACGTGTGCAGTGCCACACTGACATTTATCGACTTGTCAAGTTTAGCCGACCTGTTTGAACCGAAGATCAAAGTCGTACCTGTTCTGCAAAATGACTGCTAGTTTTGACAGTGATGATGATGTGCTTGCATTATCAGCAGTTTTGGATCATATTCGGGAAAGAGGTGTGCGAAACATCAGCGGCAACGGCGGTAGTACAGGCTGATCACAACAGGCGTGTTCGGCCATTTGCAAACCGTGTTGAAACGACATGCTTTGCGAGACGCGGTCTGATTGGTTGAAGCTTACGATCGGGACGGATTCGGATCGGAAATATCACTGACTTTAGTATCCATGGGAAATATAGAGCAGGTTCTAGTCAGCCGATTCCCAGCCGATTGGGACCGGATCGGATAATTGACGTCATCCGATCGGAATCGGCTTCAAAATCGGGGCACAACCGGCCCGTGTGGCGGGGCCTTAAATAGACAAACAATCGCATGCACACTCAAAGGACTGAACTAAGATGTATTTTTAACATTTTTTTAACATTTTTATTTTGCCGCAGTACATATTCCAGAAATAAACAGGTCGCTGTCAACGTTCACATTATTTTTCAAATGGTAACTGCAGTGGCTGACAGGAAAATGATGCTGGAGCACATTTTATGTGTGTGGCGAGGTGTGTGGTTGGGGAAGGGTGGGGGGGGGGGGTGTATTAATGAATAGGAAGATTAGCTTCAGTGCTTTGGGAGGTCAGTTTAGAGGCGGGGAAGCATATGACATAGAGGCCCGTCACGTGACATTGTAAACCGGGGATAGATTGTGTGGCCAAATTTAACTCGATCCATGCAAGCGATCACACGACCTAAAATGTCCGGGACTAAAATACATGACAATCAGAACAAACTTAAACCGGACTAACTTTTTGTGATCAATAAAAATCGATGTATGTTGATCACATGACCTACTAAACTAATCTAAGAGTAGTGCGGGTCCGCTAACCCACCAACGGAGGTGGGTTAATTAGCGACTTGTCTTGATACCATAGTCAGGTAGATGACAGAGGATGGCTTTCTCAGTTGTTGACAAGTAACACGATTTCAAGGCATTTTGCATTGTAACCGTAGGAAAGTTTTGACGTTGTTCAGCTGGTGATTTTTACATTGTTCGGGCGAATCGTGAAGTATATTAGACTGAGTAGGAGAGAGTGGAGTGTACAACTGGATGCATGCAGATGAAGAGGGAGAAAAGAGGGGCGGATCTGGCCGGGTGGCCCAAGCTTCTTGACTTCTCCACCCCCCCCCCCTCCCCCCTCCTTCCCAAGTTGACACAAACACACACACACACACATCGTCGTTTGATTTTACGAGTCATAAGGTTCTTTACCCCACCATCGCCCCCCTCCCCAAGGCAACTAAAAACCAGAAATTTACACGCTATTATGTTCCCATGAAAAAGAAATTGTCCGTACATGGGCTGAGGGAGTTGTCCTCCCGGGACCTGCGATTTTCAGCAATACCATCATATCTATATTATATCAACCGATTTATTGACAAACCAGCAACTCATGCATTATGATTTCATCATGCCACGAGTCCCTCCTTCATCCCCTGCTTGCACAACATTTCAAGGGACTCGAGACACCACGTATTTTTCGTGTGAAAATTGTCTCTGGCCTGGTTGTGAATGTCACCTATTCATATTTGCATTTGAAAGACTATCAAAACCAGGCTTTCAAACTCTTTGGTCAATCAGTACAGCCAAACGGCCCACACCTTACGTACATAAGACCCAAACTGCCTATACAAGTAGCTCGAATTTTCATGTCACATTCACTGGGGTTATTTTTTTTTTTTCAAACACCAAACGACACACTATAAATTACTTTGCGCCTCGCTGTCAATTTCAGAGTTGTGGATATAAGAAAAATACAAGAGAGGAACAGAGAAAAGACAAAAGCATGCAAGCATAAACATTTTTTATCTTCATTATCATGTGCCGGTAACAAGTGCACTACGCATGCAGTAACTTGACAGGTGGGCCTAAATGAGGTATCACACACGTACACTTTTATAGATAGGTTCAAAAAGGCGAAGGATGGCACAAATCAAAATGAGGTATACTATACCCTTTCCAACCCCCCATCCCGCCCACCCACGACACACACACACATACACTCAGGTTCCAGCGACACTGAAAACCCCTTAGGGATTGGGAGGCGGGGGCCTGACCCCACCCCACCCCCCACAAGAAAAAGTGGGGGGAGGGGGAGGGCCAGAGTATTCACCCCACACCATAATTTTAGAGAGAGAAAAAAAAATGCGAGCAGTATTTTTTTGTGAAAAAAAAATGTCAATATTGTAATATATATATATATATATATATATATATATATATATATATATATATATATATATATATATATATATATATATATATATATATATATATATATATATGGAGAAAATAAGTCATACGATTGGGATTTTATGTTTTATTTTTTAAAATGTTGCACTGTCGCTTGCCTTTTTAACCCCCCTCCCCCTCCCCACACACACAAGGTTATTTTTCTTTAATAGGCTAGAAACTAACATGTCACATATACTCCTCCTCCCAACCCTATACTGAGAATCTTTCTACGCAACTGCTCATTGATTAACAATCTTTCTTTTTTTTTTAGGGTGTGGGCGATTGTGGGGAAGGGAGATGGTAGTGGTTGTAGCCGTGTATGTGTGTGTGTATAGGGGGGGGGGGGGGGGGGAGGGTGATAGGTGATAGGGCGGGTTTAGTTGTAACTACCGTCTGTTTGGTACTTACATCTTTGCATTGCATGTCGCATTTCCACCACTTCTTTATTGAAATTTTCCTTCGAATAAAATTACTTTATAGATCTGACTTTTTCAACAAAATTGTGATGACATGCTAGTGTCACACAAACACACACACACACACACTCACAAACACACACACTACACACACACACACACACAGTACTTGAAGCCTTAGAATTTCAGCTGCTCAAAATGTTCGTGTCATTATTATATTTTCAGCTGTAATTCTTGCCATCTATCATATTAAAGTAGCGGGACAAAACACTGCTCTCAACCCTATCTCTTGCTCTTCATAAAACGTGCAAAAGTCTGAAAGAGGCTGAAGCTTGTAATACCTGAAAGGGACACAATCTGATCACTTCCCTTGTTTTAGATCTGTTCTGTTCTTGTGTTGTCAACGTTGGAATCGTGCAGCACTCCAGTATTTAATTTTGCTCATGGTTAAAACTCTGAAAACAGCGCCTGCGACTGTAGCATATTCTCCAAGTTGTCCCCAATCCAATTCAATTTTTTTTTTTTTCAAAATCGAGTCTTACAAAAATGAAAAAAGAAGAAGATACTATACCATACAAGTGACAAAATTTGTTATTTTTTTTTTAAACAAAGCGCACGAGCACCTCGAAATCCACCCATCCGTAGACTTTTAAATCTGGCTTAAAAGGCTGGCCTGTCACTTGCCTCTTCTACTACCCCCTCCCCTCCCCCCTTATTATTGATAGAGATTTTGTTCCTACCTATATTGCCTACTGTATGATATTGCTTGCGTAATGCTTTTTTCAAAGTTCACGGAATGTTATACGGCAGCGCCAAAGGAAGATACTTTTCATTAGGGGGAGCGGGCGGGGAGGGGGGGGGGGGAAGGGGGGGATCCGGGAGTGAATACTAAGTACACATTTCATCTTGCCATGTGAAATATTCTCCTACATTGCTTCGTCAGATCGTTACTTTTGAATCTGAATCTGGGTCAGTCAGATATCACAGGAACCTTTTAGGCTTGACGTCAAAAACATTTCCTACCGTGCGCGCGCACACACACACAGCGCGCGCGCGCACACACACACACACACACACACACACACACACACACAGACTGTTAACTATTATCCAGCTATATAAGGTTTTGAATTTTAGTAGATTAGCACGGCGTGTGTTTTTTATTTTTTATTTGAAAGGTTGCTGCTCTGCGAATCATATAATTAACGTTTGTAACAAGACAATAATTATTTCCCTCGGCATTCTCTTCTATTTTCCATTTTGATCAGATGCACAAGTCTATGCATACACGAACGTTTGGTAACTTTGCAAAGCCTATTACTTCCCCTTGATTGTGGATACAACAGCACTTGTGTCTTGCGTATGTATATCAGAATCCATAATTATTACTCTGCGCGAAGTAATGAAGACACATGTTTTCTACTTGCAACCCCCCTCCCTCCCCGACACACACACACCCCACCCACCCCTTCCCCCACCCCCCCCCAAAAAATAAAAAAAAATAAAAAATAAAATAATAATAATAATAATAATCCAAACAGGTCAAAAAGATAGTACTATTTTTTGATACAGCGAAGAAGGGGATCACCCCTCCCCCCGTCACTCCCCCCCCCCCCCCCCCCCCCCCCCCAAGAAAAAATAATATGGGGGGGGGGGGGGCAGAGTGTAATTTTGCAGAAAAAAAATATAAAAGGGCAATTTTAGTGGTTAAATTTTGCTAGGGGTTTGACTAAAACCGCAACAACACAACTGTCTGGCTTTAGACATTATCAAACTGCCGTTTTGACTATCCTTTTGTAAAGTAGTGATCAATCCATAAGTACACAATATTTGTAGGTCTCCTTGTCAAACCTAAATGTAAACACTAATGTTACCAATTGACCAGTCATTCGCGATCATCATCCTCAGAGCGAGTATGGGATTGTCCTCTTTGGCACAACCAGTCTTACCCGCACAAAAATAACTGTGCGTTATTCACGGTCGTTCCTAAACAACACATAAGTTAAGTTCAATTCTAATATAGTGGCTACTGAGGAAATGTAGTTCAGTGTTGATACAAAAAGGTTTGACCAGTGTGTACCAGAAGGTGTGGACAACACTCCGAACATCTCCAAGAGGCAAATATCCTCCGGGCTTACGAGGATCTATGCCCTTTGGCGGATGATTTACGCCTCATTGGAGATGTTCGGAGTTCGGAGTTTTGTCTATGTTTAGTCTGCTTACAGTACAAGACAGTTATCCGCCATTACCGTGACTTCACTCTCGTTTGTTGTTGGGAGTTGTTTGTTGCAAAAGAAAGCTCATAATAATGCTTCTCAGGGCGTGTATCTCCCCCATTTGGAGTCAAGACATGACTGAACCCTTCCCACTAAACGCATTCAGCCCAACGCACGTATTTCCCAAATTTTGGAGACGTCATCAAACGAGTACGCACCTGTTGCAGGAGATGGATCGACCATGATAATTCAAGGGTAGTGCCCGATTAGCTTGGCGCCGGCAGGCGCCAAGCTAATCTGGCACTACCCTTGATTTATCATGGTCGACCCATCTCCTGCTGTAGTGCGTCAGGGCTGAATGGGTTAAATTTTATGTTCACTAGTAATTGTTATGACGTACGGACGGGGTAACTTGGGAACCTATAATCTTTACAACAATTACAACAAAGCATGGGGGGCTAACTGAAATATCACGATCATCTTCCAGACAAGGAGGCTAAGCCTATGAATAAAGATACTTCTCGTCGATTGTAAA
>BTPG01000006.1:62782289-62814789 GCA_036245525.1 Semisulcospira habei
TGCGGAGGCCAATCCGAGACAGGCAGGTTCGACCGCAGTGGCTGCAGGGGAAGGTATGGCCGGGGTTCTGAGCTGCGGCATCTCTGTTTTTTCTCCTGAGCCGCTTGTCCTTAAGGCTAGCTCTGTGAGAGTCCTCAAAGGAGACAGCTGCCTTGTAAATGGTGGAGCGCCAGGTGTCACGGTCCGCAGCAAGCGAAGACCACTGGTGGTGGTCGATTTGGCAGGCACTAAGTGACTTCTTGAGACAGTCTTTGTATCTCTTCTTTGGTGCCCCTCTGTCACGGTGTCCAGTAGCAAGCTCGCCGAACAGGGTGATCTTTGGTAGGCGATGATCCTCCATCCTGGAGACATGCCCCGCCCAGCGGAGCTGTGTCCGCAACAGCAAAGCCTCGATGCTCACAGTTTCAGCCTGTTCAAGGACCTCGACGTTGGTGACATAGTCACTCCAGTGAATGCCCAGGATGGTACGCAGGCAGCGCTGGTGGAAGCGTTCGAGGAGTCGTAGTTGGCTGCGGTAGAGGGCCCAGGACTCGGAACCATACAGCAGGGTGGTGAGGACCACAGCTCTGTACACGCTGATCTTGGTGCCTGTTTTCAGCTGTTGATTGTGCCACACCCGCTTGAAAAGTCGCCCGAAAGCGATGTTCGCTTTTGCCAGCCTGCTGTCAAGCTCCTTGTCCAGCTTGGCGTCCGACGTGATAATGCAGCCAAGGTAAGTAAACTGGTGCACTGACTTTAGTTCAGACTCGCCAATGGTGATGTGAGGAGGGCGATACACTGTCTTGGGTGCCGGCTGATGGAGGACCTCTGTCTTTTTCAGACTGACCTCGAGTCCAAAGAGCTGGGCAGCATCTGCGAAGCAAGACGTGATGCGCTGCAGGGCTCTCTCTGTGTGTGCAACGAGGGCAGCATCATCAGCAAAAAGCAGCTCACGAATCAGTTGGTCTAGGGTTTTCGTGTGGGCCTGCAGTCGTCTGAGGTTGAACAGGCTGCCATCGAGACGATACCTGATGTACACTGCATCGTCATCATCAAGGTCCACTGTGGCCTGCTTCAACATCATGCTAAAAAAGATGGTGAAGAGGGTCGGTGCCAGCACGCAGCCCTGCTTTACGCCGTTGAGAATAGGGAATGGTTCTGAGAGGTCATTGTTGAGTCTGACCTGGCCTTGCTGGTCCTCGTGTAGCTGGACAATCATGTTGAGGAACTTTGGGGGACAGCCAAGTCGCTCCAGGATCTGCCACATGCCTTGCCTGCTCACAGTGTCGAACGCTTTTGTTAGGTCGACAAATGTTACGTACAGCCCTTTGTTCTGCTCGCGGCACTTCTCCTGTAGCTGTCTCAGCACAAAGACCATATCGGTGGTGCTCCTGTTTGCTCTGAAGCCACACTGGCCCTCTGGGAGTTGGTCTTCAGCGATGGCAGGTACCAGCCGATTCAGGAGCAGCCTTGCAAGGATTTTCCCAGCATCGGGGAATTACCCTGCTGTCCATTGCTGGGATAGTTTACGGTAGTGTTTCGCTATCCACATTTTCTGTCCTATACTTCAAACCCGAAGCCTTTGGGCTAAGTACTTATTGAGTTATGGCTCTTTTTGTAGTACCTAGGAAGCACAGATTTACCCATTCTTTGGTCTATCTGGAACCACTTTTTGGTCCGCGCCATGAAGTGCTCTTTGTGGCTCGCGCAGCCAGTATTTAAGCCCCGTAGGAGCCAGTGCGGGATGTCTTGTCCTAAACGAGTCGCCCCACTGACCGTATAGTTGCCATCACTCTGCTTATTTGATAAACCGCAAATAAAGTACGTCAACGCGACCTCTGCTTATTTCCCCCAACCTTATTCACCCACCAACACCGGGTGCACACCCACGTTACATCTGGCGCTGGGAGCAGGATCGGGGTAAAGACGTCTAAAACAGCACGGAGAGAGCGACTGAAACAACAACATGGAGAAAGATGGAAACCAGCAAGATGCAGTCCCTCAGCAGGCTGTTGACCACCAAGCCGTCCAGAGACATGTCCTGATAAATGCCGTGGCAGACCAGACGGCACGTAGCATCGTGCAATCTGCACCAGCAGTAAGACTTCCCAGATTTTCAACGTTACAAAAAAACTTACCCGTGGATGGAGTCCCAAGAGGAAGTTGTACGGATTTTCGAAGATGGACAAACCTCGCAGCAGGCTGCAGCACGCCTGGTACTAGCTTCATTGGATGACCCAGCTAAACGGGAAGTTTTGTCCAGGCCAACCGAGCAAAGACAGACAGTGGAGGACATTTTGAGAGTCCTCGACCATTGATTTGGGGACCAAAGGTCCCATAGCGAGTGTTACGTGGTGAAGTCGTAGTCGTAGTATGATAAACACACCAGACGCACGCAAGTAAGGTTCTTTTAAATAAACTTCATTCAGCTACAACCCGTCACACGTAGCTTAAGGATGTAGATAATACTAGAGTAACAGTTCCAACAATATTTTAATTCAACGATGCGATCTCCACACAATGCATTCCCAAATGCACCAACACTGATACATTCTCTCTTCTTCAAATGTCAACACTGGCGACAACAAAGTTCCTCACACAACGTACACCACCGTTACGCTGCGTCTCTCACAATGCACACCATATACGGGTCACGTTCCTACGATAAACTGTGTGTCCCTACAACTGACAATGAGTGACGATGTACCAACGTGCTTCCCAGCACCACTGAATCTTTTATAGTGCAACCAATTTCTAGAATAATCCAAGAAAATCATACAACTCAACCAATCAGAACGAAACACGTAACTGAAATCATAAATATTAATTTAAAAAATGAACTTTCTAGAATAACTAAACTGGTCTACAAAATTCGACTGCTCATTTCGTCCCCAAATCCCAATGTATAGTGACGTTACACAAAAGTATGGTAAACCGTTCACGACCTTTCAAAACACCCACTGAACGGCTGTTAATTTCACGCGCACAGTAAACAATTATGACTAAAATAACTATAGTGTAGCAAACTGTTGCTTACACTTTGACGTCACATGTAAAGAGGTCACTAGACAGCGCGACCCTGCTCGAATGTTCTGGTTTTTTTCCTTACCATTGCTCCCCCTCCCCCAACACACCCGTAGGCGTTGGTCCTATACATGTATTAATCTAATGTAATTGTTGTGTTGTAGATGTAGCAACGGCAGATTTGAAAAATGGCATTGCCTCTGGCATTGTTAATATCTTTACCGTTGTAAAATAAAATAAAATAAAGATTCATTGATTCATTGGTTCATTCTCAGCTAATCTACGCAAAACAAAAATCGACCGCTCTTCTCCGTGCGACTTTGCTAGAAGCTTCCGGTTAAACTTAACATAATAACAAAGCGAATTCCGCTCTACGCACGAACGAAAGAAAATCTTACTAAAAAGGTACGTGAATCGTGATAGCTCAAATAAATATCGGATCGTTTCCTACGGTTAACACATGCATGCTCTCACAGGACAACACAACCACAATCGTAACAGCGAGCTTATGGCTGCGTTCTACGCCCGTAGGATGAGTGTCGGCGAAGACGTCCTGACGTACTCGCACACCCTGGCTGGGTTGGGAGCAAGGATCAACACACTGACACCCAACGCCCTCTCGGACACCATGTTGAGGGAGCGGCTGGTCAGCGGGCCACACCGTCAACTAAATGGTGCTCTGCGGCTGTTTATACAGATCAGGCCGACCAGCGTGTTCCAGGACGTGGTGGACGAAGCGCTGCGGTGGACTCGCGAGGACAGCAATCGGTGTGTCAGCGTCCAAGCGCACACTGCTGAGTCCAGCTCTGAGACTGAGGCCCTCCGAGCGCAAGTGGCTGAACTGCGTGCCCTGCTGCAGCACAAGCTAGCAGCGATGGGAACACCAGGAAATGCTTTGCGCCCATTTCAGGGAGCTTGTTTCTGGTGCCAGCAGCCTAGACACAGAGAAAGTGTCTGCTAAAGAGCGGTACCACAATCGTCGCCGACCAAGACCGCCCCAGTCTCCGAACACCAGCCAAGCCACCAGCCGTAACTCTGCAAACCAGGGAAACTTCTAACCCCCGTTGTCAGTAGCCAGACAACGGGGGCCAATGAAGTGTACATGGGACTTGTTGGACGATGCCCTGTGGTTAAGGTGAAAGTAGGTGGCAAGCAAGGACAGGCGTTGATTGACACTGGAAGCAAAGTGTCCACTGTGACATCATCGTGGGTGGACACCCACTTGCCTCATGTCCCAGTGCAATCTGAGAACTTCTTGACTGTTCGTGCTGCAAATGGACAGGCAATCCCCTGCAGAGGCATCATTTTGTGCAGTCTGGAAGTGTTGAAGGACAGCCTGCAGTCGGTGCCTTTCCTTATAGTGAACGATCCACAAGACACTGTCACCCGGCGGCGCAAGAAATAGACCCCAATTCTGTTGGAAATGAATATGTTGAGCTAGCTTCACAATTCAACCCAACAGCCTTCAGCCCTGCCACCAGCTCTTCAAGCCTACGTCCGAGAAGTACAACTGGACAAATCCTCCGTTCGCGGGCAAGCTCGAGTTGCTGATGGATGCTGCGTGCCAGCCAACTCCCTCATCAACGTCCGCATTACAGGAGTTCAACAGCACCGACCTCTGTATGCATCCCCACTGGCTACCCTACTCCCAGGCGGTCTGGTTGTCATCCCCACGTGGTGAGCGCAAACCGGCATCAGCGATACATACGACTGGCCAACCTCGGCACCCAAGACCACTTGCTGAGGCCGTGAACGCTACACAGCACTACCTCATGCTGTGGATGCAGTTGAATACGATGGCATCTGGGTCACCACAGACTGCCGGGAGATGGCTGTCACCATTGAAGAGATCTCTACAGCATCGTCCCTGCACCCCCTCCTGCTTCCCGTGTTCCCCTTCCTGAGTGTGGCGGAGATGATTTCCAGAGGGCGCAGCTCCAGCAGCTTCTATCGCAGTATTCCCATGTCTTCGCCCAGGGTGAACACGACCTCGGGTACACAGACCTGAAGCAGCACCGTATCCCGACTACGGACAACATCCCCGTCGCACAGCCCTAACGCAGCATCCCGCCAACGCAGCTGCGAGAAGTACAGGAACACCTCAAGTCGCTCATCAACTCCCGTATCGTGGTGGAGAGTAGGTGCCCGTATGCTGCACCTGTGGTGCTTGTGAGGAAAAAGGATGGCAGCCTGCAACTGTGTGTGGACTATCGCATCCTGAATTCCAAGACGGTCGGCGATGCATACCCACTCCCTCGCATCCAGGAATCGTTTGACTCGCTTGTCGGTGCGCAGTTCTTCTCCACATTGGACTTAGCCAGTGGATACCACCAAATAGCTATGCACCCAGACGATCAGCACAAGATAGGGTTGTTCGAGTACACGAGGATGCCGTTCGGGTTATCATCAGCGCCTGCTACCTTCCAGAGCCTGATGCAAGCGACGATGAGTCAGGAGCTGTTCCAGTTTCTACTGGTTCACTTGGACGAACTTCTGGTGTATTCGAAGACATTTGAGGAGTACCTGGCCCATCTGGAGAGAATTCTGAAGCGCCTGTCTGACCTTGATTTGAAACTGCGGGTAGACAAGTGCCAATTTCTGCGTAGGCAGGTGACATAACTTGGACACACCATATCTGCGAACGGGGTATCCTGCGCCAGCGAGAAGATCAAGGTTGTTCAGGAGTGGCCTTCGCCAACCACCACGACAGAGCTGCGCAGTTTTTTATTTTATTTTGGGTTTTGTCAGCTACTACCGACGCCTCATCCAAGGGTTCGCGAAGTTGGCTGGTCCTCTTCATGACCTAGTAACTGAGAGCTGCAGTCCAAGAAGAAAGTGGGCAACCTCACTCGACTTTGGGGACAGCCACACGACGACGCCTTCAAAGCACTGAAAGAAGCTCTGACATCTGCTCCTGTCCTGGGCTACGCAGACTTCAATGAGCCCTTTATCCTGGAAACTGATGCCAGCCATGATGGTTTGGGTGCGATCCTCTCTCAGAAGCAAGGCAAACAACTACAGGTCATCGCATATCCCAGCCGTCGCCTGCGTCCCACTGAGAAGAGTTACCACTGCCAGAGTTCCAAGCTCGAGCTCCTTGCCATCAAGTGGGCTATCACCGACATGTTCAGGCATTACTTGCTTGAGGCAGAATTCAAGGTTCTCACTGACAACAATCCATTGGTTCACCTCAAGATAGCAAATCGTGGTGCACTGGACAGCACAGTTGGCACAGTTCAGGTTTAGTGTTGAGTATCGGCCTGGACGAGATAATCGAGCAGACTCACTATCCTGCCTACCTGCAAAAGAAGTGGCTCTTTTTGTAGTACCTAGGAAGCACAGATTTACCCATTCTTTGGTCTATCTGGAACCACTTTTTGGTCCGCGCCATGAAGTGCTCTTTGTGGCTCGCGCAGCCAGTATTTAAGCCCCGTAGGAGCCAGCGCGGGATGTCTTGTCCTAAACGAGTCGCCCCACTGACCGTATAGTTGCCATCACTCTGTGCCATCAGCTTGTCTTTAACTGTATCTCCACTGGGATATCCGTGCTGTGTTTCTGCTTATTTGATAAACCGCAAATAAAGTACGTCAACGCGACCTCTGCTTCGGCTTCTTATTTCCCCAACCTTATTCACCCACCAACACCGGGTGCACACCCAAGTTTACACTATCAAAACAGAAATCCCCAACATCACCAAAAAAAAAAAATGACCCACATCGACAAAAAGCAATTACCCTAGAATACCTAGAATCTAAGTTCCCTCATGCCCTCATTGCCTACACGAACGGATCTATCAATGAGACCGGCAGTGTACGATGCGTCATATTTATCCCCTCTTTGGGAACAAAATTCTTATTAAAGCTTAGGTGAGGACTGGTCCATATGCACGGCAGAGGTTACTGCCCGGCATTTTAATGGCTTTAAACCATGTTTTAGCCCTTCCGTTGCAGCTGTACCAGTTCCTTATCTATATCGACTCTAAATCGGCCCTACAGAGTATCAAACTAAAAGATAACTCTGCACGTCCAGATATTGTTATGGAAATAAATATGGTAATCCATCAATTAACCAGTAGAAGTATCGAAATTGCTCTCCAGTGGATTCCTTCACATGTTGGCTTCCTAGGTAATGAAACTGCAGATAGAGCCGCCCGAATGGGCGCTGCAGACAGCCCGGGCTCACAACCCATCCGTCTCTCTTTGTCTGTAAAAGAAATGCAAACCAAACTTAAAAAGCAAATAAATGATAACTACTTGGCAGAAAAAAATTCCCTTGCACTTGAGTACTCGGGCGTCCTTGCCTATCGCTTAAAGAAAAAAAACACTTTATTTATAATCTACCTACTTCGGAAGAGGCTATTGACCTTTTATGCACAAACAGCTGGAGGGTCCAATGGTCTGACCCCGTCTGCCTCTGCGGCGAGGACTTCACCCCTGATCATGCGATCTTAGAGTGTCGAGCCTTCGCCTCAGAGCGGGGGAGATCATACTCACACGCGGACTGCAACAGCTATACACTCTATTTTAGAATCGGCCAACCCTGACACTATTACTAGACTCAGTACGATACTGAAATCTCGCTGTCTAGCAACGATGATATGATTAATGCGTGCGTTTTCGGCACTCTTCCTTGATCCTAACTCAAGATAACGAAAAAAGGAATAACTCTTCAAGACTCACTTTCCCGCTGGTTGGTTGGTTAGTTCGGGGTTTAACGTTCACCGAAGTGATAATGGACGGCCCTGATGGGCGGGTTATTGGGGGACAGGGAAATCTATTGCCTATGGAGTACGACCTGAACACTGATCAACTCAGGCGCACTCCAACTGTGCCACTTTGATTTACCAGGACCTTTCAACGCCGGACATCATGCTCAGTACAGAACAAGCCCGTCTTTTCCCCCTGGTTTGCGAGTCCAGCTACCGGGGCTGGGACGGGGATTCGAACCCACGACCCGGTGATTCCCTTCGCTCTCCTGCTCCGACGCTTAACTGCCTAAACTATTTCGGACTCTCACTTTCCCGCTGATATTCACCACCGTTTATAAATAACCGGCTGTAGTCCACCTCTATCCAAAGAGTCCGAAATAGTTCAGGCGGTTAAGCGTCGGAGCAGGAGAGCGAAGGGAATCGCCGGGTCGTGGGTTCGAATCCCGACCCTGCCCCGGTAGCTGGACTCGCAATCCAGGGGGAAAAGACGGGCCGCTTGTTCTAATAACATGTCCTTTGAAAGGTCCTGGTAAATCAAAGTGGCACAGTTGGAGTGCGCCTTAGTTGACCAGTGTTCAGGTCGTACTCCATAGGCAATAGATTTCCCTGTTCCTTATAACCCGCCCGTCAGGGTCGTCCATTATCACTTCGGTGCCGTGGACGTAAACCCCGAACTAACCAACCACCTCAGTCTATCCAAACACTCAACTGACCGACTTCCGCGCACATTCCAATCTCTCTGCTCATGTGCGCTGCGCGCTAGTTTCCTGGCGAAGCGCTCGGCGTTCTCGCCGTCCTGCCTAGCTGCAATCCCCTCGCTCGCTTAGCCACCCACTGATACACTTTGCGTTGTACATATTTTTTATCACCATGAATTTTTAACCCCTTAACTCGTTTTTACATTGGTGGTCCTGAATTTTAACCTTGATTTTAATACATATATTACATTGACATAATAAAGAAACAATCTTTCTATTAGACACAAGGGCCGTTGTTGGTTGAGACTATCAAACTAATCAAACGCACGGTACGGCAGCTTTTCTAACTAAATTATTTTTATTTTTTTAAAAACCAAAGTACAAATGCTAGTCCCCGATCACCTCGGTGCCAGCGGGACAATAAACTCGAATTAGTAGTACTCATTCTCAAGTGAACGAGAGTTCACTTGTCACACCGGCGTTATGTTATGTTATCTTATCTTCACAATCTGTGTAACAGAGTTTTTCTGCAGCCCCTGACGCAATTCGGGGAACTTATCTGCTTTCGAAGGAATACTTCATAAGTTAAATTTAGCCAATTTGTATTATTGTCAGACAGACTTAAGACCATTGAAGTGTGGATGGAGATCTGTGTATTTAAAGAGATCTTAATCATGGCAATATAGCTGCTGACAAATCGTTTAGTTAACAACAAGGGACTTGGGTGGGTCAGGTCGTAGAGCATAGGACTGTCGATCGTAAGGATCTGGGTTCGAGCCCAGGTCACAGTGGTGTCAATATTTGTACAGACGATATAAATATATTATTAGTTGTATTTCGAATTAGGTTTTGCCAGTGGTTCTTGTCGCCTCTCAGGTCCGGTCGGAGGACGGGTGGGGGATGGGCGGGGGGGGGGGGGGGGGGGGGAGAGGAAGGGGGGGGGGGGGAAGGGGGGTGGTCATAATTCGTCCTATTAGAGCAACAAATGTTTATCTGAAAAAGGATGGTTTCGAGAAAATCGTGATTGAAATTTACAGTTTATCCTGTTCATCTCATAGAAGACCCATATTTATGCTTTTTTAATCTGAAAAGATTGTCATATTGGGCACTTCATTTTTTTGGGGTCAGAACTGTAGCTACTCATCAAGTTAATTAATCTTTTACTTTTGAAACTTGAGCTGTTGTTGCATATCAGCTTTTGTCCAGGTTTTAGTGCAACAACTGCACAACACTGATTTGTACACTTCTTGCTCTCATACATCTATGTTGAACCCAGCTCTTTACACACAAAGTATAACTGCAGTTGTGCAGTTGTTGGTCTGTTTGGAAAGTGACACATTAGTACTGCAATATATGTTCTTGTTTAAGCTAAATGTTTGTTGCACAGCCATAAATGACTATTTTCGTGGAGAGAATCTAATGTACGCTTATAATTTGCATTCTGTTTCTTATAGTACTGCTTGTATGTCCTGTTTATTACCCAGACACAATAATCTGACCGCCAAATTATGTATGTTTTATGCAAAATACAATTAGGTAAATTCACAACAAGATTGGCACATTCGTGATACTGAAGCATGTCGCTGGTTTAACTGGAAAACATTTTTATCAGATACACAAGACACACACGTGGGTTTTAGATAAGATGTTTCCAAGTTGAAGCAGGTTTAAATGTGTGCCGTTTATCAACATTCACAAAACAACGAGACTGTTACTGTCAAAGAAAGTACTTTATTTTCAACTGTTTCTTCTCATACGTGATGCATTTTCGTCATATAAACTGATATGCTGTGTAAAGGAACTTTCCAGGCCACGTAGCGTCAGTGGAATCAGTATAATGTGTAAGAACAATCTTTAAAAATGGTTTGTCTTTGTGCACTTTAAAGTGTTTTCATGCATTCTCGCAAGCATTCCATACCATCATACTGTAGGGCCTACATCACAGCTGAAGAAATACATGGTGCTGTTCATGACAGCCTGCCCCAAAATACGTAAAATCATCATGCCATCACGTTTTACCTGATTATTTCTGTACGGTTATACAAGGGTCTCCGGTTCCATTAACACAACATTAATACAGAGCATGATGGCATCAAAGCAAAACAAGAAACAACAAGAAAGGCAAAGCCATTATGGCTCACGTGTATGATTGATTTACATATGTGTGACCTTTGTCACAAGGGCTGGCTTTCGCAGCAGCAAAATCCAGGTTTTCTGAAAATGTAAGCATTTTTCACTCACCTGTCAACCCCCAGTGACCCTTGACCTTTGTGGTGAGTCGACTACATTAGTATGCATAGGAAGGTCTCATCATCAGCTATGTTTGTGCCAAATTTGGATGAAATTTTTGAAAAAATGTGGATAATACCAAAAAAAATCAAAAATGGGCATTTTACACACATTTGCCAGCCTCTTGTGACCCTTGACCTTTCCGAGGAATCTTCCAAATGAATATGCATAGATAGGTCTTACCACCAGGTATCTCTGTGCCAAATTTGGGTTTGACGTTGTGAATAGTATTTGAGAAAAAAACATCTTTTTGTCAAAATATGGCTATTTTTTTACCTATTTCCTGAGCTTTCGTGACCCTTGACCTTTCTGAGGGATCAACCAAATTAGTGTGCATAGAAAAATCTTCCCATCAGGTATCTCGTTTGCAAGTTTGGGTTTGATGTTGTGAACAGTATTTGAGAAAAAAAAAACATCTTTTGTTAAAATATGGTTATTTTTCACCTATTTCCTGAGCTCTTGTGACCCTTGACCTTCATGAGGGATCAACCAAATTAGTATGCATAGAAAGGTCTAATCATCAGGAAGCTTGGTACCAAGTTTGGGTTTGAAGTTGTGAATAGTATTTGAGGAAAAAAATAAATTATGTCAATATATAGCTAACATTTCCTGATTCAATGTGACCTTGACCTTTGTGGGAGAGCACTGAAATTGGTATGTTTAGAAAGGTCTTGCCACAAAGTATCCTTGGGCCAAGTTTGAAGACTGTGGCTTGAATAGTCTCCGAGAAAATGCCAACGTTAAAGTTTACTACGGACGACGGCCGACGGACAACGGCGGACGGACGCCGGACGAACGACCACTAGCCCAAAACATAGACGCACTTTTGCTTTGCACGTGAGCCAAAAATGTAAGCAAAATCAAAATAGAATCCCAACAGATTAAACAAGCAATAATAAAAACAAATTAAAGCAACGATAACACCGGCCTGCACCATACAGCATTCTACAAAGCTCAACTTTTGCAGCACTCATCTTTTTTGTATATTTTATTGTTCAAGACACAAGTCGGAGAAACTGCCAGCTACAAAGGCTGACATGCACAGTTATGAATGAAGCTGAAACAAAAGTAGATCTGGTGCTGAATGATACATAAATGACGTAAACATACATGTAAGTGAAAGCAAGTTAAGCAGTTATGACTTTACATTTTGTTGGCGAGTAACATTTGCAAATACATTTATACTACTTTAAGGGAACAGAAGAAAGGGCTGGTTGAGGTGTAACGGAGGGGAGTCTATCATTGCTTAATAGTAACGCTGCTCGTTACAAACTTGGCGGTCCCTTAATTTCTTTGCTTTGACAATGACAGCAAGGCCGGTGTAGTATATGAGACTCGAACCTACTTGGCAGCAAGTTGTAGTCATCAGTGTCATTGCAGTCTTCAGTGTCCGATTCTGGAAGACAGCCTGGCGTTGACTGACTGCTCGGAAGGAATTATGGTACTCTGGTGGAATTACGATTTTGCAGAGGTCAAGCAATCTTTTTCTTTGCTTCTGCAAGCGGCAGACTTGCTTTGTAACGATGTGATGGTTCACTGATCTGTTTGTGTTGCCTTCCCCTTCTGCCGCTTCCGATGTTAAATGTTTCAGTATAGTATGTATTGCCTTTAGTTACCCTCATCCTTGATCAATAGCGGTTGTTTGGTAGACTTAACGTCATCCTACATGTCCTGAGACACAAGCATGAACTGCTTGTGTGAGCTGATGTGTAATGTATTCCTGGCCGTTAGTTATTTAAACACTATTGTGACTGTAACGCACGCAGACTTGCCCAGTCGCACGTATAGACTCTCACGCAACAGACGCATACACCGCCACTGACTCAGACGGGCGCATTCATGCGGTAAAACACAACACACGGGCTCCCTTTCTAAAGTGACTTTTATACAATAAAGGAAGAAACGCTTAAAAGATTATCAGACTATATACACTCCACCTTCCCCACTGCATCCAAATCACATACACATCACAAATCACAATATCTTTGCCAGGCTAGGTTTTAGTTTCACACTGTCTCCAACCTGTTTGATGTTATTGCCTGGTTACGTTGGTCCTTCTCACGTCTAGGCGTGAAAGTCCTTCGTCGTACGCTTCTTCTTGCCGTCCTGTCTCTTTGGCACGGACGTCCTCGTTCTCGCACGGTAGCGCAGTTCTCGTTGACTCGGGTGTCTTGGTCCCGGTCAGACTCACTCTCAGTGAAGAGCTGGAGGGATGACCTCACGTTAGGTCCCACCTGTGACTCGACGTCTCGGCGAAAGTCGTTCCACTCTTTACAAGAACTCTGAATAGACAACAAAAGTCCCAACGTAACACTTGCTAAACACACAACATATTGGATCAATGAGAAACGTCACGTAACCTGGCTGATACAAATAACTCACACGCTCATCCACACACACACACGTGCTTCATAAACTGTCTACCTCCGTAACACCCCCATAGCTGTCACTGTTTTGAAACAAGACTATAGCCTAACACTCTTGCTATACACTATACACTGGAAAAGACTATGCTTAACCATCCACGTACTACCTTCATAGCGACTTAGACATACACACCTCACTACATTCTTTTAGTTATCCATCTCGGTAAATAACTGTATACCAAAAACCCCGGTTACTTCACTGAATTCTAAACCAACATAACTAAACCAAAACCGGTCAACACTATGCAACCAAATTACTCTTAGCAACGCATACTGTCTTTAACTAAGCAACTATCAATACAACATATATAGAAACATACCTGAAATCTAGGCTTCAGAGTCTTGGAATGCGGGCTAAGGTATCTCGCATAACGTCTGTCCAGAATGACAGTCAAACCCCGCACTAACCAAACTAGACCTCTGACAGACACAGCTTTTGCCTAAAACTCACTAAACAGAACTCACCAAAACTCCGTGCTAACCATGTCTTACAGATTCCACATGGGCAGCAGGCCCCACGGACTATCGGCACAAACAAACCGTTAACATAAACCGTACCGTATTTACCCTAATGTATGAGCACTATGCACGAGCATAGAGCTTCATCACAATTCCCCCTTCCTCGGGAAAAAAAGAAACGATGGAGTTTCTTTTTAAGACTACTCGACGTACACTATCACAAACCAAGACTAACTTCGACTATCTAGAATACTTACTTATGCCTGTCACCCCTACCCGGGTATAGGCCGTCGACGAGAGACCTCCAGCAACTCCTGTCCTGTGCTTCTCATTCGATTCTACTCCAGGTGGTTCCCAGTCTCTTGATGTCTGCTTGGAGGTCTCGACGCCAGGAGTTTCTCGGCCTACCTCTTTTCCTCTTTCCCTGGGGGTTCCATGACAATGCCTGCCTAGTGATACTGGAAGCTGGCTTTCTCAGACTGACCGATCCATCCCCATCTTCTTCGCCCAATTTCATTCTCTGCTGTTATCTGCTTTGTTCTCTCCCAGAGTCTGACGTTGCTGATCTCTGGCCAGTGGATTTTCAACATTCTTCTAAGGCAACTGTTCACGAAGGTCTGTACTCTGTTGACTGGTTTTTGTCAATCTCCAAGTCTCTGCTCCATATAGGAGAACTGCTTTTACATTGGAGTTGAAAATCCGGACTTTGGTGTGTTGTGACAACTCTCTTGAACTCCACACTTTTTTCAACTGGAGAAAGGCTGCTCTGGCTTTACCGATTCGTGCTCTGACATCTGCATCAGTGCCGCCTTTTTTGTCTATGATGCTCCCGAGATAGGTGAAGGACTCCACCTCCTCCAACGGGGTGCCAGCAAGCAAAACTGGTTCTTCCCTGGTTGCGTTCAGCCTCATTGTCTTTGTTTTCTGTTTGTGAATGGTGAGGCCCACTTGGGACGAGATGTCAGCAAGCCTCATGGTCTTGTCCTGCATTTGTTGATGAGTGTGGGACAGTAATGCCAGGTCGTCTGCAAAATCGAGGTCGTCAAGCTGTGTCCACAGTGTCCACTGTATTTCACTTCGTCTGTGCTCTGTGGTCATCTTCATGACCCAGTCTATGGCCAGTAGGAAGAGGAACGGCGACAGCAGACACCCCCTGCCTGACACCAGTTCTGACCTGGAGCTCCCTGGTGAACTGCCCTTCGTGGATCACGCGACATGTCATGCCATCGTAGCTGCTCTTGATCAGGCGGACGAGCTTTGTGGGTACACCGTAGTGTCGTAGGAGTTTCCACAGAGTCTCTCGGTCCACACTGTCAAATGCTTTCTCATAATCCACAAAGTTGACGTACAGCGGGGAGCTCCACTCCAGAGACTGTTCCACGATGATGCGGAGAGTGGCGATCTGGTCTGTACATGATCGGTTCTTCCTGAATCCTGCTTGCTGGTCTCTCAGCTGGGGGTCAACGGAGCTCTTCATTCTCTCCAGGATGATCCTGTTGAAGACCTTTCCTGGTACCGACAGCAAGGTGATTCCTCTGTAGTTGGAACACTTGCTGAGGTCGCCTTTCTTGGGAAGCTTGATTAGGTACCCCTCCTTCCAGTCAGCCGGCATCACCTCCTCTTCCCAGATCTTTCCAAACAGTGGGTACAGCATCTCCACTGTTGTCTCTAGGTCTGCTTTCAGAGACTCCGCAGGGATGCCATCTGGCCCTGCTGCTTTGCCGTTCTTCAAAAATGCCACTGCTCTTCTGATCTCTTCCCGGCTGGGTCTGTCACAGCTGATGGGTAGGTCGGTCTCTGCCTGCTGGATGTCTGGGGGGTTGGGTGGGCTAGGTCTGTTCAGTGACTATCTAGAATACAAGAAAAAAATTACAGCCTTAAGCCTCAACGTACACCCTCGGATCGCACAGCGACAGCAAAACAGAACTAACGCGTTAAAACCTCCAGAAATGAAAACGATCCAACGGCTGCCCACACACAAAACACACAATCGCGAGACTACAACCTCCGACCTACCTACATATTGGGAACTAGCCTATTTCCGGCGAATCCGACGGGGAAGCCAACCATCCGGACCGCTTTTCCTACCCATTCCGGCATAGCCTTGTCTATAAGGCTGATTATCCTGACAAACGACGCACGATCGACAATACCGCGCGACGTCCGCCGCCACACCCGGCCATGAACCCCGGAGACGGACGCGAGCCAGCGTTCGTCTAGTGGTGCAATGCCCAGCTACCAACCCGTCATGGGCCGTCGATATAACCTTGGCACGCAGCGAAGACGGCACGGCGATCTGTACGGCTGTAGGAACGGCCAACGGTGCGCCCTCCTTCCAAAAACGACGCCGTAATAAGCCGTCTTCAATCACAAACTGGTATCCGTTCCATCCACTGTCCCTGAACTCGCCCTCTGCGGCTTGGTCAAACCAACCCTGTAACGATCTATCTGCCTGCTGCAACTCAATAAGCGCGGCAGGCGAGATAGAGTCCAGAGGCGAATTGTCCACAGCTGATATTGCAACGCATGCAGCACCTTCCCGATGGACACGAAAACCTTTAATCGCTCCGAACATCCCGACGATTGGCTGGACACCCTTCATGTTCCCGACGATCAAGTCGACGATCGGCTCATCTATGACAACAAATCAACTCCCATACAAAGAACGGAGTTTGAACGTGGATCTTGGCTAAAGGGAAAGACTCGACCCTTCCACCAAATGAAACCACTTTCTGCGTCTCCCCTGTGAACTGATCCGCCCGAACGAGGCCACGTCTAACCCCTGCGGTGGTGGCCCCCGAGTCGCGTAGAACTGAAACCAGGAACCCATTTACTATACCCTTCCCTACCGGTAAGTAACCCCCGCCGTCAGCTGAGCACAACACACCCAGCTGAGGCTCCTCTACTGGCACCGCAACAGTGGCCGTGTGAGTGAGCTGTCCAGCGCCATCTACCCGACCAGTGTCGCTAGGACCCTGGTGAGCAAGCTGCCCGTGTTCCTGATAACCAATATACTGCGCGCCTGCACTGTGGTAAGAACAGTTCCGACTGAAGTGCCCGTACCCACGACAAGAAAAACACTAAGTGTCCGAACTCGCAATACGACCACGACCATACCCACGACCAGATGTTTCTCCTCGTGCGTACGGATCGCTACCGCCATTGCTGTTACCTCGATCACCGCGTCGAAAACGCAAAGTACCTCTACCGTTAACCCGCTGGGCTCCACGTAAAGTATTGATGCCCCGGTAACCCTCAGTCGTGTCAGCAGCGACCAACCCGACTGGCGGCGTCTCGGTCCTACGCGCCAGGTTTTTCGTAGGATGCGCCATCCGAAAAGCCTCCGCGTTCTGTACTAACTCGTCCGTAGTCTTGAGGTTACGCTCTCTCAAGAATACCGCTAGATCATGTCCTTGGAAACGCTACCAAAGAACTGTTCAGCCAACATGAGATCGAACAATGCTTCGTACGTGTGGTCGATCTTTGACAGTTCGACCCAACGTACGAGCAAATGGGACAATCGTTTGCCAAACGACATAAACGATTCCCCTGTCTCTGGCCGACAAGTTCTCAAGCGTTCTCTAAAACCCTCCGCATTACACTGAAACTGCTGTAAGAGACACTCCTTCAAAGTCTCGTACTCTATGTTCCCCGAAACGTTCAAGCTATGGTAAAGACTCAAGGCCTGACCCTCAAGCACAGATGAAAGCAAAACGGGCCAGTTGGCAGAAGGCCAACTCAACGCCTGCGCATGAGACTCGAAACGACACAAAAAAGCGTCAATAGAGTCCACGGACTCTTTAAACATCGGCAGTCTAGGAAAATTCCGTATGCCCCGGCCTACTGAATCACTATCTGCTTTAGACCCCGCATCCCGAGCTAACTGTAGTTGTACCTCCCTATCTTTCTCTTCTTTCTCTCTCTGGTACTCTAATTCTCTCTCTTAACACATGTTCCCTCTCGTCCTCTCTCTGAAACGCTAGAGACTTCTCGTCCTTCTCTCTCTGAAACGCTAATTCTTCTTTCTTAAGAGCTCTTTCTTTCTTTCTCTTCTCTCTCTCTCTCTCTCTCTCTCTCTCTCTCTCTCTCTCTCTCTCTCTCTGTACTTCTAACTCTTTCTCCTTTAGCTCCCGATTTCCTCTTAAGTATTCTGTCTTTCTCTTCTCTCTCTGAATTTCTAGCTCTTTCTCCTCCCTCTGTATCTGCATTTCCAACTCTTTCTCCTCTCTAAGTCTACGAATCTCCAACTCTTTCTCGTCTTTCACTCTCTGAACTTCTAACTCCTTCACCTTTAATTAAGGCTTTCTGAACCTCTAGTTCCTCTTTCTGAAGTACTCTCTCTCTCTCTTCCCTTTCTCTCTGAGCTTCTCTTTCTTCTCTCTCTCTCACTCTGAGCTTCTCTTTCTCTCGCCCTATCCTCCCTATCCCTACATTTCTCGACATAATCAAAACGTTTCTCGTCCTTAAGACCTAACCTCTCACCCTGTTTAATATAAGCCTCTACCGGGTCTACCTCCATGTTTGCTACAACTTCCCAAAACTTGAAAACGTAACTATACAAATACCACAACCAAACGGAACGGCAAAAACTTAAAATGCAAACTCACAATATCAACACCCTACGCTCATATCAACTCTTACCCTACAATCGCTACCCACTAGCGCCCGCAGATACTTTAACCTACCGCTAAAACAGGGTCACCACTGTAACGCGCGCAGACTTGCCCACAGTCGCACGTATAGACTCTCACGCAACAGACGCATACACCGCCACTGACTCAGACGGGCGCATTCATGCGGTAAAACACAACACACGGGCTCCCTTTCTAAAGTGACTTTTATACAATAAAGGAAGAAACGCTTAAAAGATTATCAGACTATATACACTCCACCTTCCCCACTGCATCCAAATCACATACACATCACAAATCACAATATCTTTGCCAGGCTAGGTTTTAGTTTCACACTGTCTCCAACCTGTTTGATGTTATTGCCTGGTTACGTTGGTCCTTCTCACGTCTAGGCGTGAAAGTCCTTCGTCGTACGCTTCTTCTTGCCGTCCTGTCTCTTTGGCACGGACGTCCTCGTTCTCGCACGGTAGCGCAGTTCTCGCTTTGACTCGGGTGTCTTGGTCCCGGTCAGACTCACTCTCAGTGAAGAGCTGGAGGGATGACCTCACGTTAGGTCCCACCTGTGACTCGACGTCTCGGCGTCCGTCGTTCCACTCTTTACAAGAACTCTGAATAGACAACAAAAGTCCCACGTAACACTTGCTAAACACACAACATATTGGATCAATGAGAAACGTCACGTAACCTGGCTGATACAAATAACTCACACGTTCATTCACACACACACACGTGCTTCATAAACTGTCTACTTCCGTAACACCCCCATATCTCTGTCACTATCTTGAAACAAGACTATAGCCTAACACTCTTGCTATACACTATACCCTGGAAAAGACTATGCTTAACCATCCACGTACTACCTTCATAGCGACTTAGACATACACACCTCACATTCTTTTAGTTATCCATCTCGGTAAATAACTGTATACCAAAAACCCCGGTTACTTCACTGAATTCTAAACCAACATAACTAAACCAAAACCGGTCAACACTATGCAACCAAATTACTCTTAGCAACGCATACTGTCTTTAACTAAGCAACTATCAATACTACATATATAGAAACATACCTGAAATCTAGGCTTCAGAGTCTTGGAATGCGGGCTAAGGTATCTCGCATAACGTCTGTCCAGAATGACAGTCAAGCCCCGCACTAACCAAACTAGACCTCTGACAGACACAGCTTTTGCCTAAAACTCACTAAACAGAACTCACCAAAACTCCGTGCTAACCATGTCTTACAGATTTCACATGGGCAGCAGGCCCCACGGACTATCGGCACAAACAAACCGTTAACATAAACCGTACCGTATTTACCCTAATGTATGAGCACTATGCACGAGCATAGAGCTTCATCACAGTGACCTTCGGCCTTGCCTGGACATACGCAAAAGGCAGAAAACAGTTGCTAAAACATCCCAGTGATTTCACTGGGATGTTTTAGTCTCTTTGTAGGCAAACACAGCAACTCAAAAATATCTCTGACTATTACACGTTAGAAGGGAAAATATGCAAATATGCATGTGTACGAACAAACGCACAAGCAGCAAATTATGCAAATAACAGTCTCAGTCTCAAATGAACACTCAAACAACAAATTCTGTAAATTCATTATACAATATTTTCAGTTGTGCGGTATGCTCAGAAAACTAACTCTCACAGGATTTAAGCGACTATGTTGAAGTGCGGTTGCCATGGAAACAATACAGAATCCGCGATGCCCCAGGTGTCAAAAACGCTGGATGACTACAACTGTGCAGAATGTCGGAAAGACAACTTCAAAATGCACAATTCACGTATGAATTTTCCGTAAGCGACTTGAGTAAATGGAAAGAATATGGTTAAGGCACTGAAGGAGTAACTCAGTGGGATGTCGATTTTCGACTTGATGACTTCAGCAGCCTCATTTATTCATTCATCAATCGTTCGCTCATTTGTTGGTTCGTTCGTTCTTTCTTCCTTCCTTCCTTCTTTCATTCATTTATCCATTTATTCAGTCAGTCAGTCAGTCAGTCCAGTCAGTCCTTTACCTTACACCTTTTTCTTTCAGGATAAAACATGACCGCTGTCAAGTTATCTGTGCAGTCTACTGCAGACCGCATGACCAAATGTAAGTTTTCTATCACACACAAACACGCTCGCTTGCACACACGCACACACACGCGCGCGCACACACACACACACACACACACACACACACACACACACACAAACACACACTGAAACACGCACTACTAGTACACACATGCGCACGCACGCACACACACACTTGTTTGGTAGTGAGCAAAGAAGATTTCGCTGTCTGTCAAATTTAACAAATCGACGGATACATTATTAATAACAAACGAGTTGCGCCAAAACTGGCAGCGTCGAAAAGAGAAGGACTACAAGCTATGCTTTTCTCTTCTTGCAGATGACCGAAGAGACTACATCAGAGCTGATATAAAAGGTTCCTGCCCTTTATTTTCAGCTGGTGTGTATGCATTGAAAGGGCACAAAGCAGAATTTGCTGGAGGTATGTGCAATTTGCTTCAGTGTATGTTACGTATTGTTAAAGGCTTTTCATTTTGGACAACGCTTGCAAGAGGCACACAACTCGCCGGCCGTGTCATGACCGAATTTCAGAACCTGGCGGCCGTCTAGGTTTATTACACCGTCGTCTGTTAAGAGTTTGTGAGTGCGCCATCATTTCAGAAGTGTGTGTATGTGTGTTGCGAAGGTATGTGTGTTTTTGTATGGAACGAAATAAAAGCCACCACATGCACGCACGCATGCTTGCACTCTCACACACAGACACACTTACGCGGCACGGGCACGCACGCAAGCGGCACACGGGCCGAGATACGATCGCTTCAGTTGTGAATCTAAACCAAGATCATTTAGCAGTGGAAGGGATAGTTTGCGCAAATGGGAATAAATGCACACCTGCAAACATGTTCAACACTGAGTTGCCGCGAAAATCAGGGCGTGGTGCTCTGACCTTGACTGACCGTGTCTTTGTAAATATTATCAGTAGAGGAACAGTAGTGTGTGTCAGTGTATGTGCAGACCCTTTCTTTTCGGCTAGCACGTTTCAGCGAGGCAGGAATGTCGTCTGTCCCGCCTCCCCCTTTTCCCCGCGGCCCCGCTGCCCGCCCTGCTGTCCGCTTGCTGCCCGCCCTGCTCTGCCCACCCGCTGACCGCCCTACCTCCCCGCCACATTAGTGCCCTGCCCCTACGATGTCTCCCCTCGTCGGCATTTAAGGCTGACCGAATCACTGTAAAGCTGACCGCTGACCGCCTGGCCCGCCTTTTTGGCGCCTGCATCTCCGCTCCACTACACTGAGCACGGCCGTCCGCTAGAAGCATAGATTCTCATGGACGCTTGACACCTGCGCATACGAGGTACAGTATAACAAAAGTGGCACATGACAATCTATGCCTCCTGCCGCTATATAGCCGCTGAGACTTGACGACTGAGAGAGTGGCAGAAATCTTAATAATCTATAAAAAAATAAATTTCTCCTTCGGTTATTGAAACCCCATAGTAACACTGCTTTTGCTCAAATCAAAGTAAACCTGCTAGTCCCTGATCATCTCTGATGCCATAGGGACATGGAAATTTTAATTAACGAACGACTGAGAGAGTGGCAAGCTGTTTTTACTAACAAGGTAACATAAGAGGCGATAGGAAAATGTAGCTGACATTATACATCTGACTGTTTTCACCACAAAACCCGTCCTGTCTGTAGGATGTACAGATTATCATGGCATCCAGCAGCACTAAGACATGAATTATATAGCCTATAAGAATCTATACCACATGTAAGCCTCAGTGTTAATGGAAAAACGGAAAGCCCTCCCTACTGCAAAAGGTACATATACTTATGTTCTTCTGAAAGGTGTATACTGAAATTCGTAGGGCGCCTTATTCCGCGCGGGTCGCATGCATCTACGACTCTCACTGCCACGTGTCGCCCTTGTTTGAAGTAGGATCAAGGAGAGTACACAAACAGTCAAGTCATTAATGGGGGGATTAGACCGTCTCAGTCGTAAACCACTCCTGTCTGCAAGAATCCCCTGTAAAAAGCACAGAAAGAGAATCGCAAAGGACCATGAGAATCTATGCCTGTTGCTGTTATACGTCGGCTTTGTGTCGTTGAAAGGATTGAAAGGACTGATGACAAGCAACAGAATAAGAATAACATGCCGGATCGGTCGGGGCCCGGATCACCAACGACCGCGCACCCCATTGGAGGTCTCCAGGGTGGGGGCGACAAGTGTGTTACTGGAACCAAACCCACCATCAAGCTGCCCACGCAAGGAATAACTATCGGAACTTGGAACGTTCGCACACTCTACCAGTGCGGCAAAGTGAAGGAACTCACCCACGAGTTGAAGCGCTATCGCTGGGACATTGTAGGACTTGCAGAAGTTCGATGGACAGGCTTCGGAGAAACAACAACAGATGAAGGCCATAAAATCTGGTTCAGCGGAAAAGAAACCAAGCACGAACATGGCGTAGCTTTTATCGTAAGGAAAGAGGTGGCTGGAACTGTCATCAGCTGCACCCCCGTGTCAAGCAGACTAATCTCCATCCGCATCTCCGCCCGACCGCACAACATCACTATCATTCAAGTATACGCTCCAACAGCAGATCATGATGATGAAGAATTAGAAGAATTTTACGAACAACTGGACAACATCATCAAGAAAACACCTAAGAAAGACATTCTGACTGTCCTCGGTGACTGGAATGCAAAGATCGGCCCTGACGCCTACCAACAATGGGCAGGAACAGCTGGCAAGTTTGGCCTTGGAGAAACAAACGACAGAGGCCTGCGACTTTTAGAGTTCGCACAGAGTCACCGTCTCACCGTTGCTAATACCCTCCATCCACACAAGAAGTCAAGAACAGTGACATGGCAATCGCCAGGAGGCCTGGTCCATAACCAGATTGACTTCATCTTGCTGCCTCGACGATTCAAATCCAGCATTAACAAAGCACAAACGAGGTCCTTTCCTGGCGCTGATATTGGCAGCGACCACAACCTCGTCCTTACTAGCCTCAAGTTGAAGCTGGCATTGAAACGAGATAGCAAGAGCCCTCGCATCAGATTCGACCTCCAGAAGCTAAAAGACCCGGAAGTAGAAGAGCTCTTCCAAGCCCAGGTGGGAGGCAGATTTGCAGCCTTGGTTACTTTGGACTGTGACGTAGACACCCTTGCTGGAAATATAAAAGAGGTGTTACTTTCTACAGCAGAAGAAGTGCTGGGGAAGCAGAGGAAGCGCAAACAGCCCTGGGTCACCGATGACATCCTCGATCTCTGTGATGAGAGGAGAGCCTGGAAGAAAAAGAGAGGCCAAGACCTCACATCAGCAAACAAGTACAGACTTGTCAACAAGAAGATCAGGAAGAGGATGAAAGAAGCCAAAGAAGATTGGATTGAAGACCAGTGTTGTAGCGTGGAAGAGGGCATGGCAAACGGCAACAGCAAGAAGGCTTATGAAACGCTAAGGACCCTCACCAAGACTCAACAGCGAACAGCCACAGTCATCGAAGACAGCAGCGGCCAACTCCTTACGGAAAACACTGCTGTACTAAACAGATGGACTGAGTACTGCCGAGACTTGTATAACTACAAGGCTGAGCCAGACACCAGCATCCTCCAAAACAACCAGGCTGGGGCCAGGAAGGCTGAAGACCTGCCAGTGTTAGCTGAAGAGGTGGAAGCAGCCGTACGCGGCCTGAAGGGAGGAAAGTCTCCAGGTGTAGACAACGTACCTGCTGAACTGTTGAAACATGGAGGAGAAGTAACAACGAAGGTCCTCACTACACTCTGTCAAAAGATCTGGGAGCAAAAGAAATGGCCAGTAGAATGGACACAGTCTCTAGTGATCCCGCTCCCCAAGAAAGGAAACCTGAAACAGTGCCAGAACTACAGAACTATCAGTCTGACAAGTCACCCTAGCAAAGTAATGCTTAGAATCATTCTCAACCGCCTCAAAACTTTCGCCGAGGAACTGCTGGCAGAAGAACAGGCTGGCTTCAGAGTTGGAAGAAGCACTGTAGAGCAGATTTTCAACTGCCGCGTCCTGATCGAGAAACATCTGCAGCATCAGCGCGAACTCTACCACAACTTCATTGATTTCAGGAAAGCATTTGATCGCGTCTGGCACGACGGACTCTGGCAAGTCATGAGATCGTTCAACATAGAGGAGGGACTGATCCAAATGATAGAAGCGCTTTACAAGAACGCCTGCAGCGCGGTTCTACTTAACAATCAGTCAGGCGAGTTCTTCAGGACGACGATCGGTGTCCGTCAAGGATGCCTGCTCTCTCCTGTCCTTTTCAACATATTCCTGGAGAAGATCATGCAGGAAACCCTCCACGACCACCATACTTCAATCTCTATTGGTGGCAGATCCCTGTGCAATCTTCGATTCGCAGACGACATTGACCTCATGGCAGGCAGCAATAGTGAGCTCCAAAACCTGACAGACAAACTTTCAAGTAGCGCAGGGTCTTTTGGCATGGAGATCAGTACGGATAAAAGCAAAGTGATGATCAACACCACAAGCG
This sequence comes from Semisulcospira habei, assembly GCA_036245525.1. NCBI lineage: Eukaryota > Metazoa > Mollusca > Gastropoda > Semisulcospiridae > Semisulcospira > Semisulcospira habei. The sequence goes on from BTPG01000006.1 coordinate 62,807,066, forward strand.
ACAGCAGCAGCAACATTCACATGAACGGCCAGAAGCTAGAAGAGGTCAATAGCTTCAAGTACTTGGGAGCCACCCTGTCCAAAGACGGTAGTTGCATAGCAGAGATCCGTATCAGGATAGGTACAGCAACATCCGCAATGGCCAGGCTGGACAGGATATGGCGAAGTAACTCCATCAGCTTCACCATCAAGTACAGGCTTTACAAGTCCCTCGTAGTGTCTATTCTACTCTACGGCTGTGAGACTTGGACACTGCTTGCAGACTCAGAAAAGAAAATCCAGGCCTTTGAGAACAAGTGCCTGAGGAAGTTGCTCCGCATCTCGTACCGCGAGCACAAGACCAACGAATATGTACGGAGCATCGTCACTTCCCTGGTGGGCCCACATGAACCCCTTCTGGCAACCGTGAAACGGCGCAAGCTTGCTTGGTTTGGCCACGTGACCCGACACAACACCTTGTCCAAGACTATCCTCCAAGGCACTCTCGAAGGAAGTCGTCGGCGAGGTCGTCAGAGAAAGAGTTGGGTCGCAAACATAAAAGAATGGACCGAACTCGAGATGCCAGACTTGCTTGCCACCGCCCAAAATAGAACTCAGTGGAGAGCACTGTCTGTTGCTGCTGCCTTTCAGTCCCCCCAACGCCCAGTTCGGGCAAGGGACTGATGATGATGATGATGATGATTTGTGTCGTTAAATGGACCTAGCTGCGCTGTCCATGTTCAAGATCAACCGGAAACAAAAGCGTCAGTGACATCACTGAAAGCACGATTCCTGTGGGACGCCGCTGCGTCCCACAGGAATCATGCTTTCAGTGATCGGCCGCGGCGTGTACTTCATCAGACCGAGGAAGGTGCTGGGGTTTAGAGGGCGACACGCACTGAAAGAAAGCATTGTAATAGAGGGTGATGACGACCGTTGTCACTCACACGTATAGACGTTCCTGTCCCCCGGCACAAAAGAGCAGTTAACACCTGTTATCGCCGTAGGCCACGACTGATCGCTGGTGTTGTGTGTCAACAGAGTTTCCAAATTTGATTTGATCTGCTAAAGACGCTAAACAATCCCCTCCGTCGGTCCGCCTTTCCTTTTACAAGAGGCACGAAGTCCTCTGCAACCACAGGGGCTCATCAGAATGTACGTAGCTTGAAACTCACACACACACACACACACACACACACACACACACACACACACACACACACACACACACACACACACACACACACACACACACACACACACACACACACACACACACACGAACACGCACGTGCACGTGCACGACCGTACGCGCAAACTGCGCTCTGCCAAAATATTAAATATACTAGACAACGGCAAACCGGTCTTCATTCTAACACGATCACAGGCTTTTGACAGTCTGGTTAGTCGGGTATCAAAGAAACACTGATATAGCGCGGATCAAAGTAGACTGCGTATGCTTGCAATCGCCGTAAGCGGTTATTGAAAGCAACGCAACGCATGTACATGATTAATCCTCCCAGCCAACTCTGCAACACACAGATCAATGGTAAAGTTGGCTTTCCGTCCTGAGATCACGACTGGCAACGTTCTCGGTTACTCTACACTGAAAACCCTCACTGACTTTATTAACTAGTATTATACCGGCGAAATTTGTCGTTGTGCTATTGAGTGACTGTTGGTTGTTTCATTCCATGTACTGTGTGTTTTATTGTAACGTTTGTACAACATTTGATGCACCCAGTAACATACATAAATATTACAATACAGGAATATCTATTAAACGTGAAAATAAGTTCGAAGACGGACAGACTTTATCGAGTCAAGGGACACAACCACCTTAATGTACACCTAGATAGATTTAGAATTACTTGCCCCTTGCCTTAGTAGATGACCCATAGAGCGTATATATATATTGTATACGCTCTATGAGATGACCCTGTGGACCAAGCTAGCGCCCTGCCCCTCCAAAATTCTAGCTAGATGTGTGTGTGTGTGTGCGTGTGTGTGTGTGTGTGTGTGTGTGTGTGTGTGTGTGTGTGTGTGTGTGTGTGTGTGTGTGTGTGTGTGTGTGTACTGAAACGCGAGAATCTCATATGTTTGTGTGTACACGTTTGAAAATAAAGGAAATGATTTATTCAGGGGATATCTAAGAGAGCCCCCGAGCATAATTCTTGAAATTGGTTGTCTAATCTATATATAGACACATAACAAATCTGTTTCCTTGATTTTGTAATTCGTGTTTATATAAAGTGAAAGTTATTGTGTGATGTGCATTGTACGGTTTAATCGTGGGGTTTCTCTTTCCTATTGTAAAGGCAAACGACGGGAACTGATCAACAAGCTGACGAAACACAACGCTAGAGACTTAGTTGACCTTGTTATTGGACAATTTAAAGAATGGACTCAGCTTGAGACCAATACACAGTCGGCAGATGATGAGTCTGTGGCTGTTTGGGTGTCTGACACTCTACAGCATGACGTGGGCATCCCGCTTGGCCGGAAACCACCTGACTGCGTCATTCTGCAAACTGTCGTTGTCGGACGGAACCTTCCCGCTTTAGTCCTGACGCTGTATCAGAATGACAAAACATCCGGCGCTGAAGATCAGACAATTATAAAAGAGCTTAGAGCCTTCACTACAGAAACAGCGCAGCTGCTGACGGCGTCCATGATCAGGTTCTCTCACAGTGACTTTGTCATTCTCGCGTGCGTCTTGTCAATAGATGAGTTCGGGTATCAAAGTTTAAAGACGGAAATAGACAGCCGATTCCTGTTTTCCCGTCGTTATTACCGCGGCCCTGGACAACTGAACAATGAATCCTACAACGACTTAAAAGAAGCGATCGCTGCAGTTTTAAGCGCAAGCTACGTGCCCAGCCTACTGGAAGGGGACCAAAAGCAAAAGGTGTGTTAGTGCAACAACATTAATTTCTGCTGACATAAAGCCAGCAACAGAGAAAATGCTGGTGCTGATGGAGAATACCTGTAATATTGGCCGCACACCAGGCCGTAGATTCATCATTGTTTTACAGACTTAACATCTCTCTCTCTCTCCCCCCCCCCCCTCCTCTTCCCTAAACGTGCGCACACACACACACACGCACACACCCACCCACACACACACACACACACACACACACACACACACACGCACACACACACAAACCAGCAGCTTCTGTATCATCTATCTCAGTTGCTTGATATTTCTAATAAATTAAACAGAGCTGTATAATTTCACGATCGAGTGCTGAAAACAAATACTTTGTCCAAGGAATGGCTACTCCTGCTGGAAGAGTCCTGGAGAGACCTCGTGTTCCGGATCATCGAAACTGTGACACGTGATGGAGTCTGTGATCTTGTCTACACACCACAAACGGGGTTCAAAGTGAAGGTGGCGATCCTGGAAGCGGTCAGACGACTTGTTTTCACGGAGAAAGTGTGCATCACTACTTCAGACCCCGACGTTGTGTCATGCGTTCAGTGAGCTGAAATATATATATGGATAACAGTAGTCTACTGACAATGACCATGACAGTTTATATGGTTATGGCCAGTGCTATTATAAGGGTATCTGGCTCTTTGTCCAGCAAGTACCCCGGACCAGTAAGACGGTAGGAGTTTTGTCCCCTGACAGCAGCCAGAAAGAAATGCCATGTGGTATTAACACATGTAGTTCCGACACACCAGATCAAGATAAGTATGGACCATGATAGTTCAAGGGTGGTGTCAGAATAGCTTGGCGCCCATAGGCACCACGCTATTCAGGCACCACCCATAAACTATCATGGTCGATCTGTTTCCTGAATTGTCACAGTAATACGGTCTTCTTCAGACAACTTCTAAATTTGATGATTTCGACCTTGGGCCACAAGGGGTTTATTTCTGGCATAGTAGCTGCACTGAAGTTGTCAGGGAATTTTACTCGAACGGCTCTTTGACATTTGGAAGGGAAGAGCCCTCTAGCCGCTGCTGCTAGCTATTCTTATGGGCTTTTACTGACAAACTTTGTGTTCATGGCATACTGGAAACAGATAGTTTATGGACAAACTAACTTTATGGACAAACATCACAATCAACTATAAGAAATAATTAATACTATAATTATCACACATAAACTATTTACTACACACACTGAGAGAAACTTTAAAACTAAACAATTAATATCACAAATTAGTATATACACACACATATCCTCGCACACAAACACACACACACACACACACACACACCCACACACACACACACACACACTGTAACGCACGCAGACTTGCCCCCAGTCACACGTACAGACTCTCGCACAACAGACGCATACACCGCCACTGACTCAGACGGGCGCATTCATGCGGTAAAACACAACTCACGGGCTTCCTTTCTAACGGAACTTTTATACAAAAATAAACAATAAAACGCTCAAAAGATTATCAACTATATACACTTCCCCACTACCAGCATCCAAACATCACATACCCATACACAATATCAATGCCAGGCTAGGTAGTAGTATCTCACACTCCAACCTGTTTGGTGTTCTCGCCTGGTTACGTTCAGTCCTTTCACGTCTAGGCGTGCAAGTCCTACGTACGTTCCCGAGTGGTCCTGTCTCTCGTACCGTGGACGTCTTCGTTACTCGTACCGTATCTTCGCTGTGACCCAAGTGTCTCGGCACCGGTCGCTCACTCCCCGAGTGAAGAGATGGATAGATGACCTCGCATTAGGTCCCTGGTGACTGACGTCTCGGCGTCCGTCGCTCCAACCTCCGACAAGCACTCGGAATAAATAAAGTCCTAAATCGTAACACTTGCTAAACACACACACACACATTGGATAATATGAGAAACATTACGTAACCTGGCTGATACAAATAACTCACACGCTCATTCACACACACACGTGCTTCCTAGCCCGAACTACTTTCGTAACACCCCCATATCTCTGTCACTACCTTGAAACAGACTATAACCTAACACTCTCGCTAAACGTTATCCCATACGCTGGAAAAGACTATACTTAACCACGTACTACCTTCATAACGACTTAGACATACACCCCTCACATTCCTTTAGTTATCCATCTCGGTAAATAACTGTATACGAAAAACACCGGTTACCTCACTGAATTCCACACCAACATAACTGAACCAAACCGGACAACGCTATACAACCAAATTACTCTTACCAACGTATACTGTCTTTAACTAAGCAACTATCAATAATACATATATAGAAACATACCTGAATTCTAGGTTTCAGAGTCTTGGAATACGGGCATCTCGCACACGTCTGCCTACACTGACAGTAAAGCCCGTACTAACGTTTTTACAGCTCTGCCAGACTGAGCTCTCGCCTACAACTCACTAAAACTCCCGTGTTAACTATGTCTTAAAGATTCCAAGTGGCCCACGTGCCACCACGGACTATCATTACAAACAAACCGCTAGCCAAAACTGTACCGTACTAAACCTACAGTATGAACACTATGCAAGAGCATAGAGTTTCATCACACACACACATGCTCATCTACCACCATCACCACCACTAAGAGCACACATAAACACAAAACACACACTCATAATTATTGGTCTATTAAATCTAAAATTAGTCACATGTATATCATTGTATCATCATGTATATCATTTAAGACTTGAAACATTATATCTTAAAGCACATATCACTAAATTAGCAATCACAGTCAGGCATAAACATGTTTAATACAGATATATGACTGGACTTAAAACTACACAGTTCCGCTTCAGTACACTAATGTACATTAAGCCCTCGGCCGTCAGGTGCGCACTCTGCCGAGGGAGGATACTCGTGAAATCACCGCGACAAAAAGCGCCACCGACAGCCAAAGGGTTAACACGAGGCTTGGGCTAGGTGCATGTAGACCAACCACACAATTCCATAAACATACACACTCTTACTTGGTCATTCACGCATACACAAGTCCACGGCAATGAAACTCTATGATCAAACCACAACGCCCACAATCGCACGCTTATAACATAGTACTACGATAAAAACTGTTACTAAAACGGTCTGTCCGTGTTTTGTGAGCAGGGTAGCGGTGCCCAGACGGAAGAAAAAGGAAAAACGATAGTACAAGAAACAACGCATCGAAAATGAAAACATCTTCTGTTCCTTAAGACTGAAGATGGCTCACAGTTTCATTTGTATTCATCTTCTCTAAAAATGTTCACCTATTTTGATTTCAGACGAATCATACAGCAAATACAACAGGAACACGGTGCTGACGTCAGTGAGAAGCTTGAAGTAATACCGGGGATCTCTAGCCACATAAGCATCGCCTGCCCGGGCAGAACTTCAACAGATACAGACCAGATACCTCTGAAAGAAACTGCTGCTCTCTCACAACAGTGTATGTTCCCCCCCCCCCCCCGCCCCCCCCCCCCCCCTCCCAAGCCCCCCCCCCCCACCAACCCCCCCTCCCCCCCCCCCGCCCCAACAAGCAAAAAACAAACAAAAACACCCCCACCCCCCCACTCCCCCATCCTTAAAACGGATCCCCCATTCACGCCATCCTTAAGACATTAGACAGAGGTAGCAACCATTTCAGCGGTTAGATTGTATATACATACATACCTGTATCTCAAAGAATTGTGTACAAGGTCTCTGTCATTTGTTACAATGCTATTACCGGTTCTGCTCCCCCATATTTGTCCGACCTGGTTCATATTTACACGCCTTCAAGATCCCTCCGTTCAGCATCAGACACGCGTATTTTCAGGGTTCCTAGGCGAAAGAAGTCTAGCCAGGACCAGCGTGCCTTTTCTTGTTTTGGTCCAGTCACCTGGAACGACCTTCCAGCCCATGTCAGATATGCCCCAATTCTGTCTGCTTTTAAATCACTGCTCAAGATCTGTTTGTTTTCTTATGCATACAGTTAGATGCATTTTTAATGCGTTAGCAATCTTTAGCAGTAACTGTTCTTTAAAAGGTGTGTGTGTATGTGTGAGTGTGAGCTTTTTATATGTGTCACTTTTAGTTTTTGTAACATTTATTATAGCGTTTACTTTCTTGTACTTTTTGTTCTGTGATTTTTAAACTTGTAAAGCGCTTAGAGCACCATTCATTTGGAGGTTATATAAATGTACATTATTATTATTATTATTAACATTATACCTGTATGAATGTGTGTAAGTGCACTGCAAGTGTAAGCTGGTTATTAGGTCTAATTAGATCAAAACATCTACGAGCAAACAGAGAAGCTCAGATACTAGGCATGCATGATGAAACAAAAAATGTGATTTCAGAATACTAGTGGCAGAAATAGGCTAATTGATTTCATCTGCCTTGTTCTGTTATATTTTAATTGCACTGTTTTAAAATGAGTAGCTTTGGCAACTTTAAACTACCTGACTGACATGACAAATACCTGTCAACTGATGTTTCAGGTGGTTCCAAAGGACTATCTCACCAGAAAAAGATCGCCACAACCCCATTCGTCAAGAGATACCCGTCATCATACTACACATACGCACGCAGAGCCTCGGAGCCAGAACGTGTATGTCAAAAGTCTCGGCTCGTAAATTACCGCCATTCATGGTTTAACATATGCTTCCAATGACTTCAGTCAGCTGCGATATCAGTTTTTGAAAGATACGGGATCCGAGAGGGCTTCCACAAACACTTGCTCCCACTCACTTGCTCCACTCACTTACTTAGTATAAGTCCCACCCGCGTTTCCTCTCGTATTTTGGGGTTCGTTTTGTAAATGTCAACT
>BTPG01000006.1:62819789-62877289 GCA_036245525.1 Semisulcospira habei
TAACAATAAAATCACGCATGGAGCAAATCGCCTTAACTGGATCTTGAAATTGTTGTAAGGTTTATTTACACAGAACAAATTTTCCTTTAGATTTTTTTTGTGCTTCGTAAAACAGACGCACATATCGTTTGACATTCCCACTTTTATGAATGCTGCCTGTGATGTTTACACTTGCTTGCTCAAAATAATTTGTATTTTGAAAACTGTAATCTTACATTAAAAAAAAAAACTTTTTTTTTTAGAAACGATGTTCCTTATGGCGTGTTAGTGTGTTTTTGCAACAACACCCCCCTCCCCCCCCAAAAAAATAAATAAAAATAAATAATAAATAAATAAATAAATAAATAAATAAATAAATAAAATTAAATAAATAAAATAAATAAATAAATAAATAAAAATAAAATAAAATTGTTCCAATTCGCCTTTCAAATGTGGTATTACAGATGGGCCACCGAAAGATCGAGTCCTCATAAATTGCGTCTATTCCTCGAATGGAACCTGCGACACCGCCCTAGGCGGCAACCCTAAGGTCGAAATTTACAAACCTTGGAGCTGCCCTTCTAAAATGTACACAGAACGGTAGACATAATTATGATTGATGATAGTTCGAGGGTAGTGTCAGAATTGCTTAGCGCCTCTCTCGGCGCCAAGGTATTCTTGCAACAGCCTTGAATTATCAAAATATCTAAATCGTGTAGCGTTTCATGGCTGCAGGCGCGTCTCGACGCTTTCATAAAACTAGTTACGTAGATGGTACAGGTAAACTATTACACGTGTGAGCCTGTGTTATGTTGTCTTGTAAATACATACACAGGCATCAAGCTAATCTGGCATTGACAATGAACTATCAGCTATTTTTTGTAGTCTACGGGGTAAGGGTTCACTGCTTTTTACTATCCAGATTCACACTGGCAAGTCACACAGGGTGGGATTTGTTTGCCTGTTTGTGTTTTGTTTTCGTTTTTGGTTTTGTTTTGTTTTGTTTTTGAGGGGGGTGGGGAGAGGGGGCGGATGTTGGGGTTGAGGGGGGAACGGGCGGCGGGGGGGGGGGGGGGAGGGTGGGGAGGGGGGTGCATGGGTATGTTTCTGTTTACCCTTGGTCTATTCACCGTCTTCTCTTCTTCTTTAGAGTGGAAACCTCTCTGGAGAGCAATAACCCACTATGTATGATATATGGCTAAAAGGTGGCGAGTGCTGCAGTAAAAGCAGGTTAAATTCTGGTTTCTGTTGGGAAAAGGAGGGGGAGAGGGGTCAGGTTGATATACCACTCAACCTTGCGCAACGTGCTTGAAGGTGGGGGAGGGAGTCTGTGGAGGTGGCTTCCGGTGGCAGAGAGTTCCAGAGACGGATGGCCGAGGGGGGAGAATTACTGAGTGGACGTCAGTTCTTGAATGGGGTACTCGCAGTTTGTTTTTGTGGCCAAGGGAAGGTCGTGTCGAGGTGCGGAGAAAGCTAGTAATGGGCGTTCTGCCCACAAGGCACTGCCACAAGGCACTACACGATTTTGTGCATCAGTGCGGCTTTGTCTACTTAGCGGCTTTCTCTGAGGGGTCGAAGGTCGAGGCTGTCAACGAGGGCAGTAGCGCTTAATGGGGGACTGGTCTCTAGTGATCCTTCGGGCAGCGTGGCATTGGACAGCCAGGAGAGAGTTGATGAGATTATTATGTGTCACACAGCTGAGGCGTATTCAAGCAGTGGGCGGACCAGGCCTTTGTAGCAGTGCGTCTGGAGCTGTGTGGGACATCCCTTCAGATTTCTGGTAATGAAATAGCTGGCCCTTTTTGCTTTGGCAGTGATTGAGTGGATGTGGTGGCCCCAAAGCAGGTCACTGGATAGCGCTACACTGAGATACCTATCACTCAACACTGGTCATGCAGGGTATAGTTGGCTGTGATGTAGTTCCGCTTCCGCTGAGGAAGAGGCACTTCCCAAAATTAAAACTCATCTGCCACTTGGCTTCCCACGTCTCCAGGGTGTTTAGGTCCTCTTAGCTCAGCGTCGGCTTAGCTCTGGAATTTGCTGTAAAGGGCAGTGTCATCCTCAAACAGGCGAACTTTGGCAGAAATTTGGTGGTCAAGGTCGTTGATGTAGAGCAGAAATAAATACGGACCAAGGATGCTTCCCTGTGGGACACCGGAGATCACTAGGCCCGTCTCTGACTGCTCGCCCTCGACTACAGCCTGCTGCGTTCTGCCTGCCAGGCATTTCTTGATCCAGCGTTGTTTTTTTTTTTTCCCGCGGATCCCATAATAGTTCAGTTTGAGAAGGAGGCGCTTGTGGGGGACCTTGTCAAATGCCTTGGAGAAGTCCAGCATCAGGGTATCAGTCTGGCTCCCTCTGTCCATCTCGGTTGTCAAGTCATGCACAGTCAGGATGAGTTCTTTCTCGCATGACCTACCTTTCCTGAATCCATTCTGAGCATCTGTGATGATGGAGTTCTGGTGTAGGTGCTGTGTGATCTCGGCTCGCACGACGTGCTCCATGCGTTTGCTGCAGATGGAGGTCAAGGAGATGGGGTGGTAGTTGGCTGACCAGGTCGCTCCTGTTGCCCTTTTTAAATATTGGTTGAGTCAGTGCGTAACGCCAGATATGCGGGACATTACCTGTCTGTATAGACTTAGCAAACAAGGTGGTCAGGGCAGAAGCCAGTTCTTTTGCGACAATTTGGAGTAGTCTAGCAGAAATACCATGTGGATCAGCAACTTTGCGCGGATTATATTTCTCAGTAGTTTGCTGATACTGTTACTGTGAATTTTGATGTCTGCATATCAGGGTAATGACTTGGCTCCAGGGTGGGCATGTTGGTGGTGTCTTTGGTGGTGAATACAGAGCAGACGTGGTCGCTTAGGATGTTTGCCTTATTTTTGCTGTCGCTTATTGTCAATCCATCCTTCTTCAGTGGAGCAACTCCACTGCATAACTTTTCTTGCTCTTGACCGACCGCCAGATGTTTTTAGTGCAGTCCTCGCTGATGATGTCGTTATTGTACTTGTGGAAGGCCTGCCTGTTTGCTCTCCTGACATCAGCTTTGATGCTTTTGAACCGCTGCCAATCTTTCTTTTTTGGAAGTTGTTCGCTTTTTTTCCAGGCCCGGTTTCTACACATGGAAATCCTTTTGAGCTCTGGAGGGATTCAGGGTTGGTGGTGTTTGGTTGAGCACACCCTTGTGGGGACATGCATGCTCATCATGAGGGACAGGTGGTTCTGGATGTCCTGCCAAGTCGCTTTCACTGTTGTGTTTGGTGTGTCCGTTTTCTGGATCTTTGAGGAGAACTCCCTGGTTTCTTATTTCATGGCTTCCAGGGTGGCTTTTTTTCCAGATACTGACAGTCCTCGGTGTGACTTTGCCTCTCCTAGCTCTCATGCGACTGTCAGAGGGGACAATGTCGTGGTCTCCCAGCCCGGGAATCACGGTGTTTTTGGATGTGAGGCTAGGTCTGTTTGTGAAGAAGACGTCTAGAATGACATTTCCTCTGGTTGCTTCTAGGTTCATCTGCTGAAGCCCCATACTTACATTGGTCCATTTAAACTCGTCTCTGCTGCCAGCAGTCTTTATATTGGATGTGTGTTGCTGCACCTAAGAGACGAGAAGTTATGTGTTTGTGGTTAATTAGGCATTAAACCGTCTGTGTTGGGTTACTTCGAGGTATTGTAGTCCGATGAAGATGATTATCAGATCGACCGCATTCAACAATGAATCGATCTTTTCAACAGAATGAAGTGTCATAGATCTGTTACATTTTCTCTATTTATTTATCTTTTGCTGAACGCGTGTAGCTTTCTAAACAGCATATGTGTTGACATGCACATACAGTGGAAGGCTAGTGCTTTCTTACACACCTCCTTCTTTGCTGCTTTGAGCAGCCGTGCACAAATATCTGTTCCCAGGCACTTCATCTGAACAGGGGAGCTGGCTGGCTCCGGTAGTAGAGCGTTCGACTCTCGTCCGAAACAGAGATCATGGGTTCGAATTCAGCTGGGGTCAAAATTTGTTCGGACGCTATTTGGTGCCCCGTCTTTGAAATCATCTTCGTGGTGGACAAAAGACATGAAGTCCTGAACGTTTGATGCTTTTAACTTCAGCTAAACTGTCGTAGTATCATCAGCAATATAATAATAATAATAATAATAATAATAATGAGTTGTCTATTCGTCGGCGTTTCTGTAGCTATTTTCTTATTTGCAGGGTGGGTACTTTAGCTACTCCCACGATCAACCCCCTTACTAGGAGGACCAGGGGTTATATGTTGGTTCACGGCACCTTATTTCATTCGGACCCACCCGCTACCCGGGACTGGAGGGAGACCCGGCATCTGATCCACACCCAGGGGCACGCTGCACCTGCCATCACGGCGTATGGCTCCCCAGCTGCGAGTGAATGAATTAATAATCATATAGCAGAGTTATTTATATGAGCGCCCTTCCCAACAGGACAAAGCAGAGCTCGGAGCGCTTTAACAGCACATAAAGTATCACGGGAACCAAAGGACCCACCAAAACGCTAACCCACGAGAATAATAATACAGAGTATATAGCGCGTCCACGAAAGCAGTCGAGCGCTTACAGCACATAAGACACGGAAAATACCCAAACAACAGACAGACACATCCAACACGACACACACACACACACACACACACACACACACACACACACACCTACATACACGCGCTACACATATAAGTCACCAGTAGACCTTGACCCAACCCTTCCACTCAGCACAGCTAGACTATGCTAATAATAATAATAATTATGGTATTTATAATGCGCTTATCTTATAATAATTATAACTCTAAGCGCGCACTCACAGCTCACGCATGCGTGTGCACGCCTTTAACAAAGACTCGATACAACAAATGCATTACGACAGTCAGCTGGAGGTGGGGTGTGTGGTGACGTTAGAATGCTAGAACTGTTGAAAGAGGTGAGTTTTGAGGGCGGATTGGAAGGAGGAGGGAGAGGGTTTCTGACGGAGAGAGAGTGGAAGAGTGTTCCAGGTGGATGGACCGCAGACAGTGAAGGAGCGGGGGCCGAAAGTGCTGAGTTTGGTGCGGGGGATGTGGCGGCGGAGAGGGTCGGAGGCAGAGCGAAGAGGGCGGGAAGGAGTGTAGGGGTGAAGTAGGTTGGAGAGATAGGCGGGAGTGTAGTTGTTGAGGGATTTGTAGCAGAGAGACAGAATCTTGTATTGAATGCGTTGGGAGATGGGGAGCCAGTGCAGGAATTTGAGCAGGGGAGTGATGTGGTCAGATTTCTTCTTTCTGAGGGCGAGGCGGGCAGCATTGTTTTGGACGCGCCTGGAGAGTGAGAGTGGAGTGAGGAAGGCCGGATATGAGAGAGTTGCAATAGTCAATGCGAAACAAAATGAGAGAGACAGCAAGTTTGGTGGCAGCTTCAGTGGTGAGGTATTTTCTGATCTGACTGATGCGACGGAGGTGGAAATAGCAGGCACGGGCAGTGGCAGAGACAAAGCTGGTCATAGAAAGAGAGGAATCGAGGATAACGCCGAGGTTCTTGGCAGAGTCAGGGATGGGGGTGTTGTCGAGTTGAAGATCTTGATATGATACTTGGAAAAGATGGGTCTTCAAATTTGTTTTGAATGTTGTCAGCGTAGGGGATATACGGACGTGCAGTGGAAGTGAGTTCCAGACGTGAATAAGGTGTCTGTAAGGAGGAAGACTCTCTAGCAACTGCCATACGTCACTTCCGCAGTCGTCCCTCACATTTTTTCTTTCAACTCTGATGTCGGAAAAAGTGGGCTGCTTGCTGCTGTTGGGGTTGTGTTACACTGATTGTATAAAAGACAGTGGGCTCTCTTTGACTGGGTATGCGTGTTATTTAATGAAAACTTTCAGAATCCTATCTGTTCTCCATTAACGAAGACATGCATACTAGCTTGCTGTTGTCTGTCAGCCCTAATCACAAAGTTCTAACTTTCAGCCAGCTAAGCTCACTGAAACAAACGAAAGCCACCTCTTAAATGTCTCCGTTTCTTTTAAATGTTACAAATAGAAAGCGAAACAGCGAAATGAATATATTCAAGAAGATAGGAAGGAAGTTAGTTTTACACTGACCTCACCGACAGGCACACTCAAAATCTGCTGAGGTACTCACAGACTGGTAACGTCAGGATGCAACTGTAGTACTCCAAACGAAGTGTCATCTTTTGTCAAGCACAAGGGCCGGATTTTCGCTTCAGGATTGTTTATTATATGACGCAACGTAATGATGTTATTGACGTTACTTTTTTTATTGTTGCGTCACCGTAGAATGTCATGTATTCTTGCAAAGGAAGCGTGCAGTTCCATCCCATTATTTTCGCGTCCCTGGTGTCTTCGGCTGGCAAAATGTACATGCTGTGATATTCTTTATGAAAAGCTAGCACTGACTTTACAATTATTTCATGAAAAGGTGTTGAAAATTGACGAATTATAATGGGATATGTCATCCCATTACAATTTGATGATACATATAGTAAACAGTGTGAGCTTGCTCACAAAATTATGAATGCCTACTGCTCTCATTTAGAACAGGCTGTCTAAAACCGCATAGCTTGGCTATTCAATTATGGGCACGGAAACCATTTCCAGAATGATGGCCATACTAAAAAAATGTCCTTTGATCCCCTGTATGGGTTTGTTGTTCTCAGTGCTAACGACGGTAAACGATTTTGAAAAACAAATGCCATTTTATGAGGCTGCATTTTTTTGTGACGGCGTATAATCAAAACCCGCGCGCAGGTCAATTTCAATTTGACTGTTTTCGCAAAAATGGCTGGCCTTTCCAAATCCATGGCTGTGTGTAACCCATCAAACGCGCACTTGGATGCAGACAAGAGAGACTATTTTGTCAAAACACAAAAATACGAATCTATACTTACATTCTTTAAACGGTAATAACGAGTGTTTGGAGGGCTTGGGCGGAGGTTGGGGGTAGGGGGTAGGGGGGGGGGGGGCTATCTGTTTGTGGAACAAAGCATTGCCATTGATGGTGGTGTTGTTTTTGACTGGGTCTCTCTGTCGTCAGAAGATCTTATTTCAGATAGTGTAAACGCTTTGACACGTCAGTCTTTGCGGTTGCTCCATCTCCCGCAGCAAGTGGCCAGGGTACTGGACCTAGCTGGAAACTGAGTACTGAGTACTCTCTCCAGGCTGATGTAGTGATTAACTGCAAAATGAACAAGCTCACCAAAGACATTTCTGTTCGCCATGACATGTTTCGATTTCTTTGACTGCCCAGTGACTGCTGCCGTCTTGACAGCTTTGGAAAATGTCTTGGTGTTTAGTTTCTTGATTGTTGAATTGAAGCTTTTTGTCAGTCAATCGTTCCAGCATGAAGGTGCCCATAGCTCCCTCTCCAACGTCATCTGCGTGCAAATATTTTATGTCCTCTGGTGCTGGTACACCTGAGGACAGGCAGTGCAGTACATCCTTGTTTTCAACTTTAAATGGGTTAATGAAGTTGCCAATAGCCTAGATGACTCTCTAAGTATCCTCTTTCTTTTAGACCTTTGAAGTCCTGAGGACCTTGTGCAAACTGATGTCCATTTCCATTCTAAGACCATCTGGTGATAACTGCCTGTGGCACGCATTGTGGTGCACGATCTGTGGTAGGCTGCATAATTTCTGCTAAATCCAACTATGCCACCGTTGGATTTTGCATAAGGGTCAATGGTGATGTCCACAGCGCATCTTGAGGGAATGCATCACCTGCTGACACAGAGTCCATTCTAAAACAAAAATTCTTCCGCACGGGGGTAACTTTTTTTCCCTCCAAAACAACTGTTGTTTTCTGTGACAATATGTATCTGAATATGCCTTAGAAAACTGACAGTAACTTTATCTTTTGTCAGTAAAGCATTGGTTATTTGTTAGGGGAGCCCGTAACGTGGGACCGTTTGCAAAATACTATTCTCAGTAGTACCTACACATAAACAAGCACCACGGCCACATCCAGAGGATGATCACTGGCAGACAACCTAAATCCGATAGCTTAGAGGTCTAGGATGACAGAAATGACCACCTCATCATCATCATCATCATCATCAGTCCCTTGCCCGAACTGGGCGTTGGGGGGACTGAAAGGCAGCAGCAACAGACAGTGCTCTCCACTGAGTTCTATTTTGGGCGGTGGCAAGCAAGTCTGGCATCTCGAGTTCGGTCCATTCTTTTATGTTTGCGACCCAACTCTTTCTCTGACGACCTCGCCGACGACTTCCTTCGAGAGTGCCTTGGAGGATAGTCTTGGACAAGGTGTTGTGTCGGGTCACGTGGCCAAACCAAGCAAGCTTGCGCCGTTTCACGGTTGCCAGAAGGGGTTCATGTGGGCCCACCAGGGAAGTGACGATGCTCCGTACATATTCGTTGGTCTTGTGCTCGCGGTACGAGATGCGGAGCAACTTCCTCAGGCACTTGTTCTCAAAGGCCTGGATTTTCTTTTCTGAGTCTGCAAGCAGTGTCCAAGTCTCACAGCCGTAGAGTAGAATAGACACTACGAGGGACTTGTAAAGCCTGTACTTGATGGTGAAGCTGATGGAGTTACTTCGCCATATCCTGTCCAGCCTGGCCATTGCGGATGTTGCTGTACCTATCCTGATACGGATCTCTGCTATGCAACTACCGTCTTTGGACAGGGTGGCTCCCAAGTACTTGAAGCTATTGACCTCTTCTAGCTTCTGGCCGTTCATGTGAATGTTGCTGCTGCTGTCGCTTGTGGTGTTGATCATCACTTTGCTTTTATCCGTACTGATCTCCATGCCATAAGACCCTGCGCTAGTTGAAAGTTTGTCTGTCAGGTTTTGGAGCTCACTATTGCTGCCTGCCATGAGGTCAATGTCGTCTGCGAATCGAAGATTGCACAGGGATCTGCCACCAATAGAGATTGAAGTATGGTGGTCGTGGAGGGTTTCCTGCATGATCTTCTCCAGGAATATGTTGAAAAGGACAGGAGAGAGCAGGCATCCTTGACGGACACCGATCGTCGTCCTGAAGAACTCGCCTGACTGATTGTTAAGTAGAACCGCGCTGCAGGCGTTCTTGTAAAGCGCTTCTATCATTTGGATCAGTCCCTCCTCTATGTTGAACGATCTCATGACTTGCCAGAGTCCGTCGTGCCAGACGCGATCATAGATTCCCTCAAAAAAAAGGGGGGGGGGGGGGGCAGTATAGGCTGGCGCGCCCACGGACTATTGTGTCTAATGAAAGTCTTAAAAAAGTCGTTTCTAAAGCGTTTTAATGGATTTGAAATTAGAGTATTATCACCTTAAAGCGATCTGCTCCATGGCAGGCTTCGATTGCTAAAATTCGCCGGTCTTTAGTTACTAGGTCCTCTCTCACGATGATGCAGTTACAACCGGTGTCTCTCGGCACTCTCACTGATGTGTTTCCGACGAATCCTGACACCACAGGCATGTTCGGTACTTCATTCTCATGCAGCGCGATGTTAGAGATTGGTAATAATGTAGTCCCATCGCCAACTGGGATGCGTCCATTCTTTCTGAAAGATTCAATCAGCTCCGGTGTCACTCGCCTTTCTCCAGACTCAAAGTCACTGGATGACGTCACATCATTGGCTAGTACAGCGGCGGCTCTGTGTTGAGACGTGGTACTGCTTCTGCCTGCTATCCCGCGATCTTGGTTGGGTCTTCTGGTGTTATCGCCTCGGGGAACATCCTTTGAAGGACATCGTATTGCCTTGTGCCCCCTCTTTCCACAAAGAAAGCACGTCAGGCTCTCCATCGGCATGTGTTTTGGGATGTCTCTGTGACCTTGTGGGTTTCCTCTGCTGGTGTAGATCCGTGCTGCGGCTTACTGGGCCCGAACTCAACTTCATGTTGTGGGCGTCCAGGTATCTTTGAGCGAAGTCTGCCAAGGCCTTCAGGGACTGGTCTTTTTGCTCCCTGAGGTGGGCGGCCAGGTCCTTAGAACATGCTTCAGATGAATTTCGTGTTGTCGCTGCCTCTCCGCCTCTTCTCGCTGTTTCAGTCTCTGCTTCTTCTGCTTGGATTTTGAGTTTCCTGATTTCACGTTCTTTAGCTCTTCCTTCTCAGTCTCTCCAGTCTCTTCTCTTCTTTGAGTCTCTTTTCTCTTTCTCTCTCCAATCTCTTTTCTTCTTCTTCTCTCTCGTCTCTTTTCTTCTCTCTCCAGTCTCTCCTTCTCTCTCTCCAATCTCTCCTTCTCTCTCTCTTTTACAAACTCGAGGAATTGAGCTCCTTCGAGTCCACCTTCCTTTCCAATTTTCAGGATTGTCTCCATTTCCGATGTCGCCATCTCTGCGTTTCACTGCTGGCTGTTTTCTCCTGCTACCCTTTCCACTGAGCCAACTGAAGAAGTCCCGTCGGAGGTGCCAAGTGTTACGCGTTGAGTCGTGGTCGTAGTATGATATCACCGTCCAGACGCACGCACGTAAGGTTCTTTTAAAGAAACTTCACTCAGCTGCAACCCGTCACTCGTGGCTTAAGGATGTAGACCACACTGGAGTAACAGTTTTAACAATATTTTATTTCAGCGATGCGATCTCCAAACAATGCATTCACAAATGCACCAACACTGATACAATGTCTCCTCTTCAAAGTATCAACGCTTTTGACACACTGCGGTTAGTATACAATGTACACACTGCATAACTCCGTCACTGACAATGTATGACGATGTACAAACGCGCTTCCCAGCACAATCTTTTATACTCATCAGGCTTTCCAGAATAATCTAGCAAATTCATACAACACAACCAATCAGAACAGAACACATAACCAAGACTCGTAAATATTGATGAAAAAGAAATTTCTAGAATAGACTACAATAGTCTACATGAAATTCGACTGCTAATTTCAACCCCAATTTTGGGAAATCCCGGTGTGTAATGACGTTACACAAGAATACGCTACACAGTTCACGACCTTGCCCGAATTCTCCGGAAGTTTCATGACTTTTCGTAACACGTACTTGCTGCTAACTTCACGCGCACAGAAAACACGGTGATTATTCGAGCGGTTTCTAGACTCTTCGGGATTAAACTCCGTGTATCAAAAGACAATCAATTTCGCTCTCTGTGCGAATGATAGCGAATCTTACTAAAAAGGTACGTGATTTGTAATCATGATAGCTCAAATAAATATCGGATTGTTTCCTACGATTAATGTATGCATGCTCTCACAGAACAACACAACCACAATCGTAACAGGAATCATCGCGACAAAACCCGCTATCGACGCGCAAAGCATTATTAGTAGAACATTGATTGTATCCTGGCTAAAATTCTTTCACAACGTATCAGTCGTTTTCGAAAGCGACCAGTGACAGCTCAGCTATTAACCTCTTCACCGCCTGTTGTCGCAATTTTTGTTTCTGATTTGTTTTTAACCCATTCAGCCCTGAAGCACTACAGCAGGAGATGGATCGACCATGATAATTCAAGGGTAATGCCAGATTAGCTTGGCGCCGACAGGCGCCAAGCTAATCTGGCACTACTCTTGAATTATCATTGTCGATCCATCTCCTGCAACAGGTTAGATGACGCCTCCAAAATTGGGGAAATACGTGCGTCGGGCCGAATGAGTTAATAAATTCAAAAACAAACAACCCAAGCCATCACAAAAAAGTGATACAAAGTGGTGTCAACAAGAGGTGTAAATACAAATGAACCCCAACAGTTGCAGGGGCTCATGAAGATCTATGTCTCTTGCAATTTCATGTTCACTTTGCTCCTCAGTGAAGGGGTTACTACATGCAGCTGTGCTAGGTCGGATAGAAAATCGTCTGATAAAAGTTTGATCGCTGGATAGTTTGTCGTAACAGCGAGCAGAGACATGCAAGGGACGCAACTGCTTGATGGACCTGAAG
Organism: Semisulcospira habei; assembly: GCA_036245525.1. Classification (NCBI taxonomy): domain Eukaryota; kingdom Metazoa; phylum Mollusca; class Gastropoda; family Semisulcospiridae; genus Semisulcospira; species Semisulcospira habei. The sequence continues at coordinate 62,831,627 of BTPG01000006.1, forward strand.
TTGGCGATCACCGTGCAGTTCTCTCTCTCTCTCTCTCTCTCTCTCTCTCTCTCTCTCTCTCTCTCTCTCTCTCTCTCTCTCTCTCTCTCTCTCTCTCTCTCTCTCTCTCTCTCTCTCTCTCCATGTGCCGAATGTAGCCATTACTTGTTTTAATCTTTCGGTTAAGCGTGATAAACCCCAGCACAAACAACACACTAATATTACATACAGGTCTTACAAAAAGTTCAACAAAGACGACTTCCTGCATGACCTATCAAACACGCCCCGGCCTTTCACATTGTTTATAACACTAATGATCCCAATGAAGCGCTAGCGCTTTGGTACAAGCTATTTCTTTGGGTCCTAGATAAACATGCCCCACTAAGGACTAAAAGAGTTAAACACCCTACCCTTCCGCCTTGGTTGTCAAAAGAAAATCATTCACGCAGTGAAAATAAGAGATGACTAAAACGGCAGAAAAGAATTGCAGATTGTAAAAAACAACGTAATCTTATAAAATCCTTAGTGAGAACCCAGAAAACACTTGGCGAAAAAGTAATCGCGGAGGGTAAAAAAAAAACCAAAGTGTCTGAAATGCAATCAATTTGTTTACGAAGAAGAAAAGTTTCATCAATATTTATACGGTATCCCTTCAGAGATGAATCCAGACGACTTCAATTACCACTTTTTTAATATTGCCGAATCCCTGTACAGTCGTTTTCCTCTAGCACTGATAGTTACAGTTGTTCTGATAAACTGCGCACACACTGTGAGTCCTCAACAACATTTTTCATACCTCATATGACAGTGTTTGAAGTAGATAAATATATTTCTACTCTAAAAAAAAAAAAAAAAAAAAAAAAAAACCGTGAAAAGTTTTTTTTCAAGACCACGAGAGTGTCTCAAGAGATTATCACCTAAACACCGATGTAAAAATATATTTCTTACTCACTTTTTTTCTTTGCACAAATCCAATGTGAGTTGGTTTTCTGAACACGCCTAGTCACAACACAGTCGCCATTGTGTCTCGGCAAAGTTCTTGACGTAATTTGCTTTGTAATATGATGTCAATATTTTTTGGATGCCAGACAAATGTTCCTACATGCTGATGTAATAGCGCAATACATAAAGCCAGAGTGCTAGTCGTCAGTATGAAATGATATCATAGCACGTGAGCTGAACGTGGTCAGATTTCAATATCGCGTGTGCCCGTTCCTGTTTGTTGACCAGACTTTGTACATGACAAATTTGTGCACACTTGACCGTTCACGCAGCAGGGCTGTATCACACACGTGTCATGTGAAGCAGCCAAGCAAAATCACGCCACTGCCCATGAACTATCATGACCCTGGCCCCAAGCTAATCTGACACATACTTGAATTACCATGGCCTAACCTGACGCGCGGCCTTTCAAGGCGCAAAGTTAATCTGGCATTACCTTTGGACTGTCATCGCCCATCCATCTCTTATTGTCTGTTCTTCAGGTCGCCCCCCAGAATGAGAGCTCAATATTTTCATACTAAGACCTTCGGCCTACCCGTCATTTCACAAGCCGTGTAAGTAGGCACGCGTAACCGTGAGATGAGTATTACTGCCCTTTGGCCATATAAAGAAACTCCTACGTTGCTGAGGAGAAGAAGAGCAGAAAAGCCTTTATTCAAACTCCATAACTAAACCGGCAAAAGTGAAGTAATTATTTCCTTTTTTGTAGCATTATCGCATTATATATTCAGAGAGAGTTTCAATTACAACGGTGTTTCGGTGACGATACTGAGAATCTCATGCGAGTGGTTCCGCCACAGTGCGAAGTATTAACCCTTTCTTGCCTGAAGGTCACTTGAACCTTTCTTGCCCGGAGATGATCGCTTTAACCCCTTGACATCCAGCGGCTAGAAGTGATGTCTCTATAACATTCGCAGTTAACCTTTTTCTATCACTCCTGCATAAGGCACACGGAGATACATAAAGCCGGCAAGAGGCAGCTCTTGCGTTTTAGTGTTGCTAGCTATTATTCGGCGATTAAGGGGTTAACGGCGAACGTAACGATGTTTAAAATATCGTGACGCAAGGTGTCCGTATCCATCTATGCGGCTATCGATCGATCAGCAGTAAGCGACAGTGTCACGTTTATTCACGGACAGTTTCCTCAAACTTATGTCCGCGAGCAGTCTAGGGGACGAGCTGAGCATATTTATGTGCCGCAGATGTGTGTAGAAACTGAAGGTGTACATATTTTGTGACAGAGTTTTGGTTCAGTGTCTTCTCGCGGCGTTGTTTTCCTTGAAAATATAATCAGAAGATATCGGACCGTCTGTGCTGTTTCATCAATAGGTAGTTTCTTTTATCGTAGGGGTGCCACCTAGTATATTATCAAAATAATTTCGGATCAGTTGTGATGTTTCTGCATTAGTGTTTGCGATCTTCAAATTACCACACGGTTTACGTCAGCTAATGTCTACTTGTGAAAGTGTGTATGTGTACTGTCTAGCTCAATTAGCGTCGTTCAGAAATGTTTAGCAGCATGTGACGATAAGCTATTCTAGGCTCTGTTTATAACGTTGTTTCACGGAAAAAAGTTTCATCAGAAACGTGGGACCGTGTTGGGAAAACTTGAAATGAAAATTAATGTGGTGAGTATATTTTGTATTCTCCTATGATTTGACTGTCTGTGATATAAACAGGTCAGCACACGTTTTCCTTGGTATCCTGACAGTCAACATGAGGTCAGGACTCTCATCCACTCTCAAAAGGAGAATATTAGGCCCCCTACATAGCATTGCAAGTTCTTGCGGGGTGGGAGGGGGTAGGGGGGGGGGGGTAGGATCCGAAATCTCTGAAACTTCACCCCAGATCTACTGATGGATGTATGATTATTATTTTAATATTATTATTATATTGATTACTATTAATATACCACTATCTGTGCGTGTAATTGTTTTTTTCAATTCAAATTGTGTGCATGCTCATATGATCGCAAGCCAGAAAAAAAACATAAACTACGGCGATGACATGTGGTCATAACAGCCCAGATACACCCTCATGAATCACGTTCTAGTTATGGTCTCGTCAACAGTTTGCTTAGCCCGAGGCCGGTGTCTTCGTTTTTCAGACGAGGTTTCATCCACGGACCAGGGACAGGCTTAACTCATTCGCCGCCAGCCGCATCCGGATGCGGCTGGCCGCGAATGAGTTAACCCCTTCCCAGTCAGTGAACTGTGAATTATAACTTCAAAGCAGGCTAAGTTCAATACCCAATAATCCCATCAATCCACGGAACACGGGCATCAATAGGGTCTGCAAGAGGCAAAAAACCTCGAGCCCCCGCAGATGCGGAGGCTCATGAGGTTCTTTGCTTCAGGCGGTTTGGTGGCGTTTACACTTGTTTTCTGGCAGTGATGATGTAAAAGATGACATTCCAAAGGTTCTGTCTGGGTTGAGTTGAGACTGAATTTATCAGGTTTGAAATAGTGCATTGATTATTCCAAAAGGCGTTGTTCCACATCTTGGTGCATGCACGGGCCTTTATTAACCCCATCACGGCCGAGTACAAACGGGACACGATCCAGCTGCAAGAGACATAGATTTTCACGAGCCCCCGCAATTGCGGGGGCTCATGAGAATCTATGCCTCTTGCTGTCAGCACTTTGAATCCACGTTTCTGATGTTCCTTAGCGTTGAAATAAGGTGGATTGCACAAACACAACGTTCGTCAACTGGCAGTGAATGGGTTAAGCTGAGGATGGAAGTTGAATGGAAGTTGAATGTGCAATCACCTAGCGAGGAAAAGATGTTGGGCCCATGTCTGCCTTAGCTGTGCCGTGCACGGTTGTGCGCGTTTCAAATAAGACCGACATGGGCCCAGACTATGCAACCTTTGCTCACTTCGTCGAATGCTTCTGGTGATGTTTAGGCGGACGCGCGAACTATAAGGCGATTCAGTGTCATATGACTGAATGATTTATGGCAATGTACAGATACAGAGTTCTAATCTACGTAAACCACGATTCGTATGTTTATATGTCGAATTTATGGCTGGATGAATTTTGCCTCGTGCAGACAAAAAGACATTACGTTCATTTTTTGTGATTAGCAGAATTTTCCTTCTTTTTTATTTCTTCTTTTCGAATGGAAACTTCTGTAAAGAGAAATGAAAGCCCACTCTGTGCGCATTTCAATGCATCGCAACGAAACTCTGTGGCTATTCACAAACGCGAGCTTACTGTCTTTGTCTTGAGTGGTCCCAGTCTCAACAGTGGACATTTTCCAACACGATAACGCTTTTTCCATTATATGCGGCCAGTGTCAGTTTCCGTCGTGCGTGGGCGAGGGAGTTTAGCCCTGAAAAAAAGAAGGGAGAAAAAGGGAGAAAGAGCAGGCAAATCGATATGTGTACGGAGACAGAAACCCCCCTGATGTCTTTTAAGTACTAAAGCAAACTGTAGTGGGCAGTTTCCTATATAACATGGTTACACACACACGCACGCACGCACGCACGCACGCACGCGCGCACGCTTGCGTGGGTTCGTTCGTGAATTATGTGTCTGTGTGTGTGTGTGTGTGGTGTGTTTGTGTGTGTGGTGTGTGTGTGTGTGTGTGTGTGTGTGTGTGTGGGGTGTGTTTGTGTGTGGTGTGTGTGTGTGTGTGTGTGTGTGTGTGTGTGTGTGTGTGTGTGTGTGTGTGTGTGTGTGTGTGTGTGTGTGTGTGTGTGTGTGTGTGTGCATTTCCTATTGCATATACCTTATTCAAGAACCGTGAGAAATGTTCATTTTCCTTTCATTGTGTCCCACTAAAGCATCATGACTCCAAAGTGTAATTTGGAAATTAAGCTGTTCTGCCGGCGGTTCCGATTGGCAAAGCTGTTGTTTCGTTGTTCGACGGGGAAAAAGGGAGGAGGTTCTTTGGCTGCGAGCGCAGATCTACTTGCCTGCCAGCATCTTGAACTATTAGTTTTAAATACAGTAATAATTTTAGAAAATAAAATGATTGTTAGCAAGTTGTTTGTGGTCCGCAAGGTGTTTGGGGGTTCAGGCATGTACAATAAACATCTCCAAGATGTACACTGACTTCCTCATGAACCACACCATTCCACACATCTCCAGGAGGCACAGATCGTCATGAGCCCCAGGGCTCATGAGAATCTGTGCCTCTTGGAGATGTTTGGAGTGATGTTTGTGCTTATGGTGCAGGCTGGTTCGTTGTTGACAGTGGTTCGGTGTAAACGTGATCTCTACTACTCTAGTGACGCGCAGGTACGGCACTGGAAATCTGGAAGATTTCGTAATCCCTTCATATAATCATCGCGTCTAACAAGCCGGCCATGTGTGCTGTATGTACATTACATTCACACGACAACAAAGCATCGGTAGAAAAACAGCAACAACAAATACAAAGCAGCGGTGCCAAAACAACCACAATAAAACAAAAAGGGTAGATTGGGCTTACTATCACGGATTCACGAACATTTTGTCAGGCGCAACTGAATCACGAAACTTAAGATATGAAGAATCGCGATTTTGTAAGAAATTTGTATTGACAACCTAGGCTTACGAAGACCATCTTTCATTAATGACGAAAACATGAAACACCGTCAGGAGGTGTCACAATTGTAACACCACTGAGTAATCAACAAAAGAGTTCTCAGTTCTCACAATGTTGGTTTAGCCCACATAACCACACGGCCGCAATTCCCAAATTTCGGAGGCGTCACATAACGAACATGTGCCAGTTGGAAGAGATTGGTATTGACCACGATAATTCAAGGGTAGTGCCAGATTAGCCTGGCGCCTGAAGGCGCCAAGCTAATCTGGCACTACCCTTGAATTATGGCATGGTCAATCCATCTCCTGCTGTAGGGCGTTGGAGCTAAATGAGTTAAAATTAAATGAACCACTTTATTAATCAGAGCCGTAAGATGTCGAAACAAGGCTGCACCGATGAGCCGTAAAGACTTGGACAAGTGCCGTTTGCTACACCGACATGCTTCATCAGATGACGCTGTCAGCACCGATTTCTTCACTCGACGACGGGCTGGGACTTGAAACTAGGCCAGTCGTCAGCGCTGCCTCCTGCACTCACAGACACGCCCTAGCTAATTAGCGCTGACCTCTGTCCTTGTGACCCTCAACCCTTGCCGGTCAGGATCCCTGATAACTTGGGGCGTGCTGGTGTTATCGCCAGTGTCCGTTGCATTGCCATTGACTCGTCCTCTGTTGGTCGAAGCAACTACACACACACACACACACACACACACACACACACACACACACACACACACACACACGTACGCAAGCACGCGCGCTCACACACACACACACGCGCGCGCGCACACACACACACACACAAAGTCAAAACGGTATGGCTCACAACACTGAAAATCGAGAGATAGTGAAGAGAGACGGACGAACAGACGGAGATAGAATAGGGAAGACCAATTTTACTCGCCCGTCGCCAAATGCGAGATTGTTTTGTCAGTCGGGCGAGGAGTCATGTTTCTGGGAGCCCAGATGACGAATGCAAATGTCACAATCCTTGCAGAGGGAAAAGAAATTGGACCCTTTTGCGTTTCGGTAGCGGTTAGTCGCGATGATTCAACAGGAATAACAACACCCTGACATCCTACAGGAATCATCGCGACAAAAAACCGCTACCGACACGCAAAGGGTTAATGACAGTGTGAATGGCTACCGGGGTCCTTGAACATTCGGTCTTGCCTGAGAGAATACTAACGTTTGTTTCTTCTGACGACCATCACGGCCCCCACACTGACAGCGAGCAGGAGAAGTCCACCCACTATCCCCCCAGCAATCGCGCCCGTGTTTGACGCCGGCAGAACTACACAGACAGGCCAAAGAAATCTTAACCCATTCATCCCTTACGCACTACAGCAGGAGATGGATCGACCATGATAATTCAAGGACAGTGCCAGATTAGCTTGGCGCCTGTCGGCGCCAAGCTAGTCTGGCACTGCCCTTGAATTATCATGGTCGATCCATCTCCTGCAACAGCTGCATAGTCGTTAGATGACGCCTCCAAAATTTAGGAAATACTACGTGCGTCGGGCTGAATGAGTCCACGCAGTTTGCCTTTCTCCCGGCAAAGGTATACTAAGGAGCAAGAGAAATGCGACAACTTTGGAATCCAGAAATTCGCATTTCTTTTTCTCCTCAGTCTGGAAAGGTGTCATGTAAGAAAACTGTGCTTAGAGTAACACTATTCATTGCTATAAAATGGCTCAGAAGAAAAGCAAATGCTAGTAAAAATGAAGACCAACCCCCCCCCCCCTCCCCCACCCCCCACCGCCCGCCCGCCCCATGGATTCAAAGTATATATTTTTTTTAAAGTTACAATTAACCTTTTGACTGTCGGTAATGGTTTTTCTATCAGGGGTTAAAATTGTTTGCGGCTCGTGCACCACCTTGGCTATTTTATGGTTCTAGCTGCCACCCCGCAAGGCTATGGCTCGCGGCGTACACTTGGCTAAATCCTCAAAAATGGGACAGTAAAAGGGCATAAAATGCTGAACTCACAGTCGGTCTGAAAAGTTGCAACGCTCCTACCACTGTAGAGACCAGGCTCGGGCTGCCAGTACGCTGAACAGTAGCACGCCATGCCCCCCTCGTTGCGGGCCTGGGACGTGTCGACGGTCAGACTGCTGGTCACTGACGTACTGGTCACTGTGTCCGCTCGGTCACCGTGATCTGGGTTCGTACAGTGAAAGTCAACAGACTGCACCAGTGGTTTGCCGCCAGTCACTGTGCAGGACAGGGTGTCCCTAGTTCTCAGAGTCCCGCTCGTGTTTGATGTTATATTTGGGGGTGCGAGTGGAGGATCTGGATGATAGAAAACGTGTTCAATAGATTATTCGTGGCTTGCCCATGTGTCCACCAGGCCATTACGTCCATCAAGCTCCTCTTCCGACACAAGAGTAAATTTCGCCTTCCCATTTTCAAGTGTACGACACATATTGGCCCCTCTCCAGCCTTTGTGTCCCTATCCGTAACTGTCAAACGCTCCCTTCCTTTCAATCTCCTCTGAAAACTCACTTGCTTAACTTTGGCTAGTCCATGCATCACTACTCTGTGTGTGTGTGTGTGTGTGTGTGTGTGTGTGTGTGTGTGTGTGTGTGTGTGTGTGTGTGTGTGTGTGTGTGTGTGTGTGTGTGTGTGTGTGTGTTAGCTGTTTAGTGTTTCTTTTGTCAGCGCATAGAGCTATTATTAGAATAAGCGTGTACCAAATCCTCATTATTACTATATTAGTAGTAGTAGTAGTATATTGTAATAACGATGATGATGATGATGATGATGATGATGATGATTAAACGGGAGACAACACAATGTTATGGGAAGTAAAATACTCAATCCGGCCATTAGGCGGGCGTGGGTTTTCCAACTCTTTTAAATCTAAAGCATGTGTCTGACACGCTGAGAAAGATAAAGATAGTTCACAACATTAATTATTCTACTTACCATTAGATGGAGTCACAATTTTGAATGAATTTCTTTCAGCTCTACACCTTTCAAAGCATACCTGATAAGTATACATGCATATTGACGAGTAAAATAAATGGGACATCATTTAAGTCACCAGAAACACTGAAGTGACATCAGAACGTGAGGGTGCATTGTAAATGTCTGATGCCGTCATGACGCTTTTGACCTTTGGCTGTCGCTAGCGGCTTTAGACGCGATGATTCCTGCATTGCTTAACCCTTTGGGTGTCGGTAGCGGCTTTAGTCGCGATGATTCCTGCATTGCTTAACCCTTTGGGTGTCGCTAGCGGCTTTAGACGCGATGATTCCTGCATTGCTTAACCCTTTGGGTGTCGGTAGCGGTTTTAGTCGCGATGATTCCTGCAGGAATCATCGCGACTAAAACCGCTACCGACACCCAAAGGGTTAAACAACACTGAAAATGTAATTGTGCGATTGTGTGTGCTTACAAATCAAGTTCAAGACGAGTTCTTTCTCCGCTGCTCTATAGGTGTGTTTGTTAAACGCCCTGCATGTGACAGTCTTCCCGTCATCCCCTGGTGGTTTAGGGACAAAGCTGCACGTGCTGGAACTGTTGTGACACAGAGTGTCAGTCCACAAGTGCTCTGGGGTAGGGCTGACGTCTGTCGCCCGGCAGGTGAGATTTAGCACCCTTGTTCCGTCCGTGGTGAAGGGCACAGTTCCCGTAATTGACATCTTGTCGGGGTATGGTCCATCTACAAAAGATTCACATGTTCAGTATCAAATGGCTAAGATTACTACCTTAGAAATCAGAAAGGTTAACTCATTCGAGACGGATAAGTCTCGAATGCGTTAAACGCATTGAATCCAAAGACAAATAACGTGAGTTTTGCTAGCAGCTGGAAGAAAGACGTACATATATAAAGTGGTTAGTACTCTCTGTATTTTACCATTATGGTAGCAGGACATGTTCCTGTACTCTCTGTATAGATCATCTCTGTATAAATCATCATGGTGGAGTGAACTCGACTTGTCATGGCGCAGACATTTATTTTTCGTCATGTTTTCTCTTGATTTGTCTTCTTGCAGTCTCTTTACATTTTTTCTCATTGGCTATATTCGATTTGTTTCCTTGGTCGTCCGTTCTCAAGGCAACGCGAGTCCCCTTGTCACATATTACCCAGGTAACACATGATACGTAAACTCCCTTACTAAGTCCCTTCTATTTATAAAAGGGACATTTTAGGATGGGTCGCGGTGGGGCGAATTTAATATTAATAGCATGCCCATGATGTCAAAGGCGGGCAGGCCTAAACCTCTGACAACTGAAGTAACAAGATACAAATTAGTGTTAATGTCTAGTTATGCTAACCTCGCTGCTGAACGTACATTTGTGTGTGTGTGTGTGTGTGTGTGTGTGTGTGTGTGTGTGTGTGTGTGTGTGTGTGTATGTGCGTGTGTGCGTGCGTGCGTGCGTGCGTGCTTTCCTTTCTGCGAGCGCGTATGTATGTAAACAAGAGAATCTCCGATATTTCTGTACCCACAAGCTTGAAACTTGGCGCAATACTTTATTCAAGGGGTGGCTAAGAAAGCTCCGAGCATATTGTAATTGAACGTCTCAGACGTGGAAGACATAAAAGACCGTTTATAGATTGTCGGTTGACCCAGATTACAGTCCGTATTATTTTGGGCATTACTTAAAAATTTTTGGATATAGCTAGTTTGGAGAAAGAAATTGTATTAGTCCGTTAGCCAGCTTTGTACCCTTTCAACTTCAGTCTTTAGTAAAAAAAAAATTAATTCTTTTCGGAAAAAAATAAAACAGTAAAAAACCTTGACACCCGGAGAAAGTCAGACAGTGGAGGTGACGTAAAAGAAAAAATTCCGTCACCACGCAGACATTGACGCAATACTCTAAATACCAATCACATTTCTCGGTACACACACACCCTAATCTTCAGATCATTCAGTCAAACCTCTGAACAAAAATATACCAATAAATAAATAATTTAAGGGGCTACACAACAAAAAGAACTATATGTAGGTGTTCCGTGATACCGCTTGTACCAGTTTTATACAAAACATAACTGAATAATTCTATAAATTAGATAATATCAATGACAGAAAATTTCATCCGAAGCGAACGACATATCACATATTCGAAACGGCGAAGAGACAATAAGATGGATAAATAAAAATTGAATGGTTAAGCAACAAAATAACTATATACACGCGTTGTGTTCGGCCTATAATATTATTACCAATTTTATACAAAAGAATGACTGAAAATGTCTTAAATTTAAAAAATACCTGAGAGAGAGATTCCATTGGAATGCATTTCGTGCGAAGTTGTTTACTTAAGTCGGAAGTATGGAAAATTACGTCCCCTGAATCTCTACGTCACACTTAATGTTTGGGGTCCTTTCAAGGGTATACTTCGCGCTGTTACTGTTTAAATTTGAAGACAAAATCGGGTCCTGTCAGGGTTGTCAATGTCGGAGGTAAGAGTCTCGGGCTAAAGCTCTCGACTCTTACCTCCGACACTGACCTCCCTGACCGGACCCTCGAGGCGACAAGAACCACTGGCAAAGCCTAAGAGCTGTTCTTAATTGGACGAACTTTTGATCGGCAAACCTAGATCGGAGAAAATCGGTGATCTTTTGGTTTGTTTCTTATGAGGTTGAACGAACCTAGTCGAACTTTTTTTTAGATGCATTTGTAACGGACGAGCCGTGATTACAAACTTGTTATGCTTATGTTATGCTATGTATTCCAGAGGTAACAACATAGATGTCAGAACAAAAAATAACGGGAGTAAATTAACCCACACCTAAAGCACACATTTTACCACCAATGTTAGAAACGTCACCTAACGACTCTGTGACAGTCGCAGGATAGATGAATCCACAATGATAGTTCAAGGGCAGTGCAAGATTAGCTTGGCGCCGTCAGGCGCCAAGCTAATCTGGCACTACCCTTGAATTATCAAGGTAGTTCCATCTCCTGCTTGTAGTGCGTCCGGCCAAAATGGGTAAAAGTACGATGTACACTGAGCTGGGTAAACTGACATGCAACTCGCAGCGTGTATGTAGTAGTGCTGATGTTTCCCCCGCAGTCAAGCTGACACACAAACTGTTGTCCACTGTCCTCCCTCCTCACGTTGGCAATGACCAGCGCACTAGAAGCTGTAGCCTGCTTTAGCCAGGACACGGACATGGCTGCGGCGTAACAGCCGGCATGTGTGCAGGTACACGTTGTGCTGGCGTTCTCTTTTATGTATTCACCGCAGGATGCCAAAAAAGGCCTAGAACGAACTGCAAAGACACGGAACACTGATTTTTGTACAGCAAAACCAATTTTGGCCAACCGTTTTTTTGTTGTTGGGTTTGTGTTTTTTTTTTCTGCAGGAAAAAATGGTCTTAACCCTTTTACTGCAGGCGACGCAGACTGCGTTTTTGAAATCCTTGAAAATTCAACGCCAAAGATCCCCAGTCGTCAAAGGAACATGAATACGACGTGGTTTCAGCAAGAGGCGTAGATCCTCTTGAGCCCCCGCAACTGCGGGGGCTCATGAGGATCTATACCTCTTGCATTGGAGGGAGAGGGGCGGGTGTTCATTTTTTCTCGACAGTAAAGGGGTTAAAAAACAGGGGCTCTCACAACGCCTGAACCTATCACAAAAGCCAATCATTTCAGTGGCTACAGTCTAACCTTTGCTACCGTGCCCCCCTCCCCCTACCCCTTTCCCCCACCCCCTCCCCCACCCCCCTTTCCCTCTGCAGGGGCTCATGATAATATACGCCCCTTGCAGATGGAGCGGTATTTGGATAAACGCACGTTTGAACCACTTCTGGTTTAAGGACAACTTCTATTCACAATTCAGCTCAGTTTGGTCAAGCTGGGATCGGTTCTGCGCTCGGAAAGGCCCATACGCGATCCACCCCACCCCCATCGGATGTCTTCCCAGGGTTCCTTTCGACAGATATACTCACAGTCCGCGCGAAAACTTGCACTGACGTGAATACTGTAGAGACCGGGCTCCGGACGCCAGTACGCGTGGCAGTAACACGTCATGTTCGCTTCGCGCGTCATCTGGGACGCGTCAAAGACGACCGCGCTGGTCACTGACGTGCCGCTCCTGACGTCCGCGCGGTCCTCTTGATGTGGGTTCCGGCAGTACAAGGTGACGGCCTCTACAAGTGGTTTGCCGCCGGTCACGGTACAGTTAAGGGTGTCCGCGGCTCTCAGTGACTGGCTCGAAGAGATTGCCATGACGGGGGGTGTCAGTGGCGGAGCTAGGTGAAAGAAAGCGCGTTTCGTACATTGGTCATAAGTTGCCAGTGCGTTTACACACAAAAAACAACAACAACAGCAACAACAACAACAACAACAAAACGAAACGAAACGAAAAAAAAAAACAACGAAACGAAGTGAAATGAAATAAACCAAACCAAACCGTTTAGCCTTGACGCACTACAACATGAGATGGATCGAGCATGATAATTCAAGGGTAGGGCCAAATTAGCTTGGCGCCTGATGGCGCCAAGCTAATATGGCCCTACCCTTGAGTTATCATGCTCGATCCATCTCATGCAAGTGGTGCACAGACGTTAGTGACACTTCCACAATTCGGGAAAGGCGGCCGTGAGGTTGAAATGGGTTAAGAGTCAAACACATAATAATATATTAGATGGACACGGTCTTTTCAAGATAGGTATAGATCATAACAACAGCTGTTTGAGCTTCGGATAAATATTACACTTTATTCCAACAAATCCAGTTTCTAGTGTTTAGTTGTCTTTACATAAGTAAAAGGCTGACTGTTCTACAAGCGAAGTGTTGTGCATTTCAGAATGTATGCATTTTGCACATTTGTTAACCCCAGATGACCCTTGACCTTTGCGATGGGTCACATAAATTAGTACGTGTAAAACCTTCATGATATCAGGTACCGGCCTTTGTGCCAAATTTGATTGAAACCTTTATAAAAAAAAAACGCTGGTAAAAACTAAATTCAACCAAAACTGACATTTTGTCACACATTTGCTGACCTTTGGTGATCCTTGACCTATCCAAAGGGCCATCCAAATTAGTATGCATAGAAAGGTCTTACTATCAGGTATATCTGTACCAGGTTTGAGTCTGAAACTGAAAAAAGTATTTGAGGGAAAAAAAAAACCACCAATACGTTGAACCTATTTCTTGACCCATGTGAACTTTACCTTCAAAAGAGATCATTGAAACTGTATGTTTAGAAAGATCTTGCCACAAAGTATGATTGGTTGATTGATTGATTGTACATTGCTTCACGTCCCGACAGCAACAATGCTTTCTCAGGACGTGCCTGCACTGCTTGTGAAAAAAAAATAAACAGAATATTGAATGTATGTGGCCAGCCGGTCCAATACTTTAAATAAACCTACGCCATGGGGCCTAAATAAAGCTAAGACCATTTAGTAACAAACATCCAATATCAAGAGCTACAGGCAGCGCAGACAGTTGGGAGAGTTTTAAAAAGGCAAATACAGGTGAATGGACCAAGGGTAGACAGAAACACATGCCCCCAGAATAGAGAGGAAAAACCCACCCTGTGGGGCTGACCAGGGTGACCCTGGGAACTAAAAAGTAGTTCACTCCACCCAAGTCCCCCAGGGCAGACCCGGGTGGGGGCAGAGTATGCTTGGACCAAGTTTGAATAGTCTGCGAGAAAAGGAAGACGTGAACCCGCTCAGTCCCGAGAAAATGTAAACACACCCAACCGCAAGAGGGGGCTCATGAGGATCTATGCCTCTTGCCGACACCTCTTTCAATCCATCTTCATAGGACAGCTAGGGCGTGTTGATGGTGAATGGACGAAGATTGCAGAAACACATTTTTATTCAACGGGCCCTGAACGGGTTTAAAGTTTAGCACGGACGACGGTGGACATATTATGACAAACGAGCGACCAATGTCCCTGTACCCAGTGCGCAAAGGCCATCGGGCCGACGTAGGCCTGATGGCTGTTTGCGCATTGGGTACAGAACTCACTTTTGCTGTCGCACGTGAGCCAAAAAGCGCTGGTGATGCTGCCAGAACGTGACAGTATGCTGTAAATGTTTAAGCCATCTAGCCCCACGGCTGCATTTCTCAAATTTTGGAGGTGTACGACTATTAAGGGGCAGTTACCTCGAGGGGGAAGGGGTGGGGGTCCAACTTTCTGTGTTTGGGACCTTCAGCCTGACACAAAAAGGCCTCCCCGACGCTAGACTTTCGCTTCCAGTTGCCGAAGAATGAGACAACTGTGTGTGTGTGTGTGTGTGTGTGTGTGTGTGGGGAGAGAGAGAGAGAGAGAGAGAGAGAGAGAGAGAGAGAGAGAGAGAGAGAGAGAGAGAGAGAGAGAGAGAGAGAGAGAGAGAGAGAGAGAGAGAGAGAGAGAGAGAGAGAGAGAGAATGAATCAATGAATCTTTATTTTACAACGGTAAAGATATTAACAATGCCAGAGGCAATGCCATTTTTCAAATCTGCCGTTGCTACATCTACAAACACAATAATTACATTACATTAATACATGTATAGGACCAACGCCTACGGGTGTGTTGGGGGGGAGGGGGGGGGGGCAATGGTAAGGAAGAAAAAGAAGAAAGAAAAAAGCAACAACACAGCAGCACTAGACATACACAGCAGTAGAATGGGTACATTACTAACAGTAATATCTACGTATAGAAAGCAAAGCTTGAAGATAGTTATGGCTGCGAAGATAAATGTTTAAAAAGACTTTTCTTGCAACATGATACCGTTGGAGTGGTCTTCGTGTGGGATGGAAGCCAATTCCACAATGTCGCCCCCGAGAATGCTAGACTGCTTTTAAATAAGTCTATTTTGGTTTTCGGTACTACATACAGGCTTTTTGTATCGCCGGACTAGCAGCTCGGTTAGATATTCCGGAGTGTTGTCATTCCGAATCTTGAAAAGGAGAACACCTTTGTTGAATGCAAACTGATTCTTGAGAGAAAGAAGTCCCGCTTTGTGAATCTTATAATCCGTTGTCAAAGTAGGATCAGGTAAAATGAATTTCGCTGCTCGTCTGTGTAAGGAGTTCAGTCTTTTTAAATGTACATCTCTGCAGCCATCCCACACCGTCGAAGCATTATTAATGTGGGACTGAATATAATAAAATAATTTTCTATTTTCAATGTCAGTGAAGTGCTTCAGTTTGGACAGCATGAAAATGTTTCTTGAAGCAGTTTTACACACTTTATGTGTGTGCCTGCCATTTGAGCTGATCATCTATGATAATTCCAAGGAGGCGGTGTTCAGACACTTGCTCAATATAATTGCCTTCGAAGGACAAATCAAGAGAAAGGGGGCATAGTTGATGTTTTTGGCGTGTCGCAATTACCATTGACTTAGAGAGAGAGAGAGAGAGAGAGAGAGAGAGAGAGAGGAGACGCGTGTGTGCCAAGACTCTCACCACTCGCCAAAATTTGAAAACAAAAACAAAGAGGGGGGGGGGGAGGGTATGCGTGTGTGTGGGGGGGGGGGGGGGAGGGCAAAGTTCCCAAAAAGGGACTTTGTTATAGCATTTCTCCTGTTGTAGCGCGTATATATAGTAGATTGATGTGATCATGACTCTTTACGTAACACTGATAATGTATCTATGTATGCTCACACATTAAATTCAAGACCAGTTCTTTCACTGCACGTCGAAAGGTGTGTTCATTAAATGCCCTGCATGTGACAGTCTTCCCGTCATCATCTGGTGGTTTTGGGACAAAACTGCACGTGCTGGAACTGTTCTGACACAGAGAGTCAGTCCACGAGAACTTTGGGGTAGGGTTGACGTCTCTGGCTTGGCAGGTGAGCTTTAATACCCTCGTTCCGTCCGTGATGAAGGGCGCGGTTCCCAAAATTGACATCTTTTCAGGGTAAGGTCCATCTACAAAAGTACACGCATGTTTATCAAAAGTCTCAGGTGGCTACCTTGTAAATCAGCACCGTTAAATGTATCGAATCCAACATGAAATGGGCATAAAGCAAACAAGACAATGGGAACGAATTCCGGGCAACCCATTCCATCATCTGTGCCAATCCACCTTTCCTGAGAGCTTGGGAAGACACTGTAGAGAATGGCAATTGGGGAAAATATTTTAGAGTGAAGAAAATGGTAAGTCTCACTATCTGATCGTGTAAACAGACATCTCGGCCGCAGACAGCCGGCCAGACTGGGGCTTCACAGCCAAACGAAAATGCAGCACTTACTTGAATACATTCCAGCCTACACAACCCAGACCTCAAGACTTTTGTACAGGCGGTGACTTGCGCACTAAAATGGATTGCAACGCTGGATGGCAGACAGAACAGTCTCGCTATCATTCTCACAGACTCAAACTGCATGCTGATAAAATCGATGCCCAGACAGGCAATGGCCAACATATAACGTTGAAGACGTTGTGGATCTACTGCCCGGAACATGCTGGAGTCCAGGGCAATGAACGAGCGGACATCCTCGCTGGCAAGGCAGAAATCACACAGAGTGAACGGATGGGCCAGATAAGACATGGTGAGAACCAGAGAATGCATTTCCAGGAACAGATGGAAGTGAACCACCGCAAAATCGATCGCGATGACGATTGGAGCAGAGGTGTAGACATAAGCAGCGCATGTTGGGCTGACTTGAAAGGACATGAGAGATACACAGTGAACCAGATCAATATTGGTATGATATCGAAAGAAACTCTAGCAATTCTTCTTTCTCTCCTGATCTGTTAGACTTTCTGGAGCAGACATTTTCTTATGATTTTGAACAGCTTTAGTTTAGGCGCCCCAATAGCGGACGAGCCACGTTAGCAAAGGTTACTTTGATAAACACACTCTAGACGTGATAATGCGGATGTGAAAAAGAAAACATTGGAGTTTAGCCAAGACGCACTACAGCAGGAAATGGATCAACCCTGATAATTCAAGAGTAGTGCCAGATTAGCTTGGCACCAAGCTAATCTGGCACCACCCTTGAATTATCAGGATCGACCCACCAGATTAGCTTGGCACCAAGCTAATCTGGCACCACCCTTGAATTATCAGGATCGACCCATCACTTAGAAAATGATATATATCTAAAAACAAAAAGAAACGCGGCCTTATGGTGATAATGTGATATACATTGAGCTGTGAAGATGAAGACTCACATGCAACTTGCAGCGTGTGTGTAGCAGAGGCCATGCTTCCTCCACAGATAAGGTGACACACAAACTGTTTTCCATTGTCCGCCTTACTCACGTTGCGAATGAGCAGCGCCGCGGAAGTTGTCGTCTGGTATTGCCAGTAGAGCAAAGACTTTTCACTGAAGCAGTCAACAGGTTGACACACACAGGCCAAGGTCCCGTTCTCTGGGGTGTATTTGACACAAAGCGCAACAGAGGGTCTGGGAGCACAACGCACTGCAAAACACGGAAAATTGATTTTGCATGACAATTACAATGTTTGAAAATTATGTAACCGGTACAGGGGCGGAAGCTCCCCCCCCCCACCCCCACCCCCTCCCCAATACCCCCCACCCCTTTCCCTCCTCCCCAAGCCCCCTGTTGTTTGATATTTCGGCCACTGGCATCGCGAGGCCTTTTGTGTTTGGTTGAAAGTCCCAAACAAAAGGTTGAACCTCCCCCCCCCCCCACCCCCACCCCCTCCCACACACATACACATACACCTTCCACCCTCGAGGTAACTGATTCGCTCCTGAGGTATCAGTATATTTTACACTTTCTACAAGAATGTAAATGAACTAGAATTATTTATGTAAAAAAAAAATCGTCATGTTCACGCATGACTGATCTCTTGTCACGCTTGACTTTGAACATAGGCCCCTTAAAGTACAGTTTCGCGCAAAATAACGTTAGCACTGCATAGGGGAGACCGGGGAAGGTTGAGACACGGGGCAGGGCGAGACACCCCCAAAATGAAGCCTTTAATGCTATAATTCAACCGTTCTTTTTCCGTTCATAATATTTCCAAAACCTGATCTATAACATCAGCCAAATTTTAGCAGGAATGATCACATCTGCTTTGAGCAGGAGGAAGTGAGGCTTGTTCTTTAAGGGTACGAAAATTTCTGACAATGTTGAAAAATGTTAATTTTAGTGTTATAATGCTCGAATGACAGTGGTGATGGCGTTTCAAAAGCAAAAAAACAAACAAACAACAAAAAAAGCTTGTGTTTGCATCGCTCTAGTTAACAGTGCCGTAAATTTAGAATACTGCGAAGTGTTTTGCAGGTACCTGCCTTGGGACAGGTTGAGACGGGGCAGGTTGAGACAGTGTGGGCGGGGGGGGGGGGGTGGGTGGGCGGGGGGCTCACGTGCGAAGCAAAAGTGAGTGTGTTTTGGGCCAGTGGACGTCCGTCCGCCGTCCGCCGTCGTAAACTTTAACGTTGGCATTTTCTCGGAGACTATTCAAGCCAGTCTTCAGACTTGGCCCAAGGATACTTTGTGGCAAGACCTTTCTAAACATACCAATTTGTGTGGCCTCTCACAAAGGTCAGGGTCACAGGGGATCAGGAAATAGGTCAAAATAGCTATATTTTGACATAATTTATTTTTTCTCAAATACTATTCACAACTTCAAACGCAAACTTGCTACAGAGCTACCTGATGGTACCTTTCTAATCTATGTTTACTATAAACTAATGGTCAAAACTTAAGGGCCACCCCACTTTTTGTGTCATTGTTTATCGTCGCAAGTACGCTAATAAAATACAATGTTCTTTCGATCCAAATGGGTTAAAAGTTGACCTTAGACAGTCCACTGTACAGAGAACAATAGACAACAATTGATCAATTTCCACGAACGTGAAACATCGTCAGTTTTTGTGAAAAGCTGTGCGATATTGGCAAGCGTAACAAAGGCAGGCAGGTGGAAAAACTCGGTAAAGTCGAGCTGCACGTGCTAAAGGGGTCAGTCGTGAACACTGAGCACTTCTGTTTCGCTACAAATACCTGTACAGTAGGGGCATGATTGTCATTTTCCTAACCATGCCACCACGACGAAGCCTAACGTCAGTAGATCAAAGGCCGGGCGCTAGCATGGCTGCAGGATGGAATTTCCGGACGACAAATTGGGAGACGTCTTGGGGTGTCCCATTCAGTGATCCAGAGGCTTCTGGCACGATTCCAAGAAACTGGAAGGGCAGAACGACGACCCTGCTCAGGACGCCCGCGCTGCACCAGCAGAAGGGAGGACAGATACCTCTGTGTGGCGGCTCTGCGCGACCGAATTGTCACGTCAACCACTCTGCAACGCCAACTGGTGCAAGCTGCAGTACTTTGCTAATTTATTTATTAACAATTTCATTTAAGGTTTGAGTAAATCAAGCAATTGTAACAACAGCAGTACGTTAGAATGTTCACCCACCACTCATTTGAAAAGTCATACAAGACTGGTCCAGTCAGCAGCGAGTGTACCCACCGTTTGCAGCCAAGCATTCAATGCAGCGTTGACGTATGGACTTCGCCAGGGTTCGGAAAACATGTTGTGGGATCGCTTCCGACTCTTGATGCAGGAACTGAGTAAGCTGGGGGACGCCTTGAGGTGGGGGTGGTTACTGACTACACGTTGCCCCAGCACGTCCCAGAGGTGCTCGATTTAAGCCAGATCAGGTGAACGAGCTGGTCACTCCATTCTCATGATGCCCCGTTGCTCAAGGTACTCATCTACCACACGGGCGCGATGAGGTCGAGCGTTGTCGCCCTGCAGAACAGCATTGTCGCCTATGGATTAGAGAGCTGGCTGCACAATCTCGTCCCGATAGCGAAGTCCAGTCAGGGTGCTTCGGATGACGTGGAAGGGAGTTTTACCTTGCCTGCTGAAGCCTGCCTAGACCAAGACTGAGCCTCCTCCGTAGCGATCCATCACTTGGACGCATCCATCCGTGAATCGCTCGCCTTGGCGTCTCCAGACCCTCACCCTGTCATTGTTGAGAAGGACACAGTGAACCGTGACTCATCAGTAAACAGAACCTGAGTCCACTGGAGTCTGTTCCACCTCACATGTTGACGACACCAGGCAATCCGGGCTCTGCGATGAGCTGGAGTGAGGGGTATTCACACTGCTGCTGTGCATGAAACCAGGCCAATTTCGCGCAGACGTCGGCAGACTGTGCTTCTGCTGACGTTAACGTTTGTAGCTTGCATCGGTTGACGTCTCCTAACTTCTCGTCCGGAAATTCCATCCTGCAGCCATGCTAGCGACCGGACTTGATCTACTGGTGTTAGGCTTCGTCGTGGTGGCATGGTTAGGAAAGTGACAATTATGCCCCTACTGTACCGGTATTTGTAGCGAAACAGAAGTGCTCAGTGTTCACGACTGACCCCTTTAGCACATGCATCCCGACTTTACCGAGTTTTTCCGCCTGCCTGCCTTTGGCACGCTTGTCATTATCGCACAGCTTTTCACAAAAACTGACGATGTTTCACGTGCATTTGACACGTTCGTGGAAATTGATGAAATTGTTATCTATTGTTCCCTGCACAGTGGACTGTCTAAGGTCAACTTTTAATCCATTTGGATCGAAAGAACATTGTA
This sequence comes from Semisulcospira habei, assembly GCA_036245525.1. Lineage (NCBI taxonomy): Eukaryota > Metazoa > Mollusca > Gastropoda > Semisulcospiridae > Semisulcospira > Semisulcospira habei. The sequence continues at coordinate 62,852,611 of BTPG01000006.1, forward strand.
TTTTATTAGCGTACTTGCGACGATAAACAATGACACAAAAAGTGGGGGTGGCCCTTAAGTTTTGACCATTAGTATAGCTATTCTGAAGAAGAATACTAGCACTAGCATTGAAATGACGTCACTTCAAGCTTCACGTCATGGCATAATTAGTCCCACGACGCCGTGTTCATAGCGACGACTCGATCTTATCAGAGAATCATCTTTGCAATTTTCTTGCTGATTTTCACCCCTAGGGCTTACAGGTCACAATTTTGACCTAATCCTACCCCAGGACCGGGACAAACAGCAGGCTTATGCAAACACTGTTTTTAAAAAATCATGCGGGTATTAATGAGAAGATAGTTATTTTCGTAAAAGAAAAATTGAAGTAATGTTAGCTGTTTTACAAAATGACTCCGAAAGAGTGGTGCAGAAAACTGATTTTCACACCTAGTGCATACAGGTCACAATTGACCTTAATCGTACCCGACAGCCGAGACAAACTGTAGGCTTATGTAAATACAGTATACGACAAATCATGCGATTATTAATGAGAAGATTTTTTTTTTCGTACAAAAGATTCAATTGTTTTAAGAATAACCCATATAATTCGTGAAATTATCCCCAAAACGTGAATTTTTTTACAATATTTAATAATAATAATAATAATAATAATAATAATAATAATAATAATAATAATAATAATAATAATAATAATAATAATAATAATATAGTTCTTGTATTGCGCTGTTCTCCAGGAAAACACTGGACTCACTGCGCATGGACAACAGCACACCCTCTCTCTCCGTCAGACACACGCACGATTATACACTACTTTAAACCACCCCATCTCTTCCCAACACCTTACATTGACTTCCTCTAGGATCAGAATAAAAGGCAGTCAACAGTTAGCTAAAGATGAGCTAAGTGTTAAATGCCCGACAGAAAAGAAAAGTCTTTAAGTGAGCCTTGAACTGTGACAATGTGGGCAGATTCCGCATTTCAGTTGGCAAGGAATTCCACACACTTGGGGCGAAAAAGGTGAAAGAACGCTCCCCGACAGTTTTCATGTTAAGCTTCGGGATTTTTAAAAGTTTTACACTAGAGGAACGGAGGGTGCGTGATGGCTGATAAACAGACAGCTTGGCAGAAAGGTGCGGCGGGAGAGATCCGTCAAAATGCCGATAGGCGAACATTGCAATTTTATACTGGCAGCGGAATTTTACGGGCAGCCAGTGCAGCTGCTTCAGTAGAGGCGTAACTTGGTCTCTCTTTCGTTTCTTCAAGATGAGACGCGCCGCATTGTTTTGAATCATCTGCAAGCGTGAAATCTGATCTGCTGGTAAACCTGCCAGTACAGAATTGCAATAATCGAGCCTGGACGTAATGAATGCATTTACAAATCTTGACGCCGCACTTTCTATGAGATACGGTCTGAGGGAAGAAATTCTGCGCAGCTCAATGAAATATTATTCCACATAGCACCCTTCCTTCCACCTAGCACCCCCCCCCCCCCCCCCCCCCCCATTAACACTCAAAATGTTCTAGAGGTACAATGTTGTTTAACGAACTCATACAATATCTCGATTTTATCTATCTATGTCTAGTAAATATCTAGTGAAAATAAGAAAAATTACGGACTCCAGTGTGGACCAACCGGTTTTTGTAAAACGGCCATTTTTTCGCCAGTGAGCATCTTAAAAAAAAGAATCGAAAAAAAAAGTCTCGAGATAATTATTTTTGGGACAATATCATAAAATTTTAAGCTTTTCCGTCCTCAAACGCGGCTCTAGTCGCTGTCACATGCACACACACACAGACACACACACACACACACACACACACACACACACACACACACACACACACACACACACACACGCGCGCGCGCGCGCGCGCGCGCGCGCTTTGGCGCCAAAAGACGTTCTCTAGCAAGGTTTGCGTAGCTAGACGTGACGTTATTTTTATTTTGTTACTTGTTTGCCAGAATTTCTGCCCCGCACGCCAAAAACGTCATGTGCATGCTCCAGAAAGCGCTCCGACCAGCCCCATTTCAAAAGTCTACCGTGTTTTCAATACGGTAGACAAAAAACATCGCGGGTTCAAAAATGGAGAATTTTTTCTCCCGGTCTAACTACGAAAACAACTTACGCAAGAAAGAAAAAAAGAAAAGAAAGGATCTATATCTTTTGCTGAGACTAATGTGTATCCCTGTTTCTTGGACAGTTTTATCTTGTTTGGGCTTCGAATGAACACAAAGATTTGAGAAACAAAAATGTGCGTACATCCAGTGGCAGGGAGGGAGTTAAACAGTTTGTGCACAGCGCGGGACAGAATACGACAGGGGTCAAAATCAGAGTGACACAGTGCCCGAATGAAAATATGAATAGAAAGGAATATCCCAATGCGCAAAGACCATCGGGCCGACCGCGGCCGACGTCGGCCCGATGGCCTTTTGCGCATTGGGATGCCTACCTTTCTTGTTGACGAGGAAACCGAAGCAAAGGACACAAACCGTCAAGCGACGAAAGCAAAACGACAGACGCCGTTTCTCAGTTGATGTCACCACGAGAGACCTTCCGTCAGTGTGTATAGTTTTCTGCATCGTACCACGTCACTATTGGCGTACATTTGAGCTATTTCAATATATTTAAGCCTTTGCAAGGCAAATCCACTAGACTAACTACAGGGGGGACTGACTTACAAGTTTTCTTTATCATCATATTGTAGAAAATGATGTAATTAAATTGAGTACGTCATATCTAAGTTTGAATGACATCACATATCTGTTTTGTGTAATGATATCGTTATTCAAGCTAAACATGGCTAGGTCCATCTTTGTCAGGTTGGAAGAAAAGCAACCCCCCCCCCCCCCCCTCAAAAAAATAAATAAATAAATAAAATAAAATAAATAAATAAATATTTTATTTTATTTTATTTTATTTTATTTTATTTTATTTTATTTATTTCTTTATTTTTTTAGGGGGGGGGGGGGGGGATGGTTGCTTTTCTTCCAACCTGAGAAAGATGGACCTAGCCATCTTTAGCTTGAATAACGATATAATTTATTGTTCTATTTTAGCCTCCACCTGTTCCATAGAGCCTGCTCTACGAAACAGGCGGAGGTTGACACATGGCGGTTCCTAGACCAGTCATTATACAAATCAACAAAACAGGAGAACATGGAAACAACACGGAAGAATGATTATTAACGCATCGTTACACGTAATTCAGCGTGTATAATTGTCAATAAAACCAAATTTCGGTCGGAACCCAAGCTCGATCGAAACGAGAACCAGTTTGAGCTGTCCCCGCTGATTATATTTGTAAATACATGTTACAGTATTGTATATCGGACGGTTCTCACTGTATATCGGACGGTTCGCCGACTTTGGCCCCAGAACCTGTCTTTAGTCGTAACTTTGCTGTGATAGTGAACAGCTGGTTTGGTCATAGTTTCGCATAGTTTCTTTAGTCGTAACTTTGCTGTGATAGTCAACAGCTGGTTTGGTCATAGTTTCGCATAGTTTCTTTAGTCGTAACTTTGCTGTGATAGTCAACAGCTGGTTTGGTCATAGTTTCGCATAGTTTCTTTAGTCGTAACTTTGCTGTGATAGTGAACAGCTGGTTTGGTCATAGTTTCGCATAGTTTCTTTAGTCGTAACTTTGCTGTGATAGTGAACAGCTGGTTTGGTCATAGTTTCGCATAGTTTCTTTAGTCGTAACTTTGCTGTGATAGTGAACAGCTGGTTTGGTCATAGTTTCGCATAGTTTCTTTAGTCGTAACTTTGCTGTGATAGTGAACAGCTGGTTTGGTCATAGTTTCGCATAGTTTCTTTAGTGCATATATAGTTTGTCGGTAACTTTTGATCGCTGGGATTACCGCCGCCGTGACACAAATCCTCGGAAGCAATCAAATTTTCCGCGTTCTCACAATGCCGGGCGCCAGACGCCGTCATCTACAGTATTTGTAAAAAAATCGGATTATGTGAATTGATACTATAGGTGAAGGACATTGGCTTCTTTTTTTTTTTCCAACGGCGAATATGATTCAGCCGGAGTAGAGCGGTTTGTGAGCCCAGTTGTTCTGTTCCTTATGACAAAGGCTAGTCTACGCCGTGAGGAAAAGGTTTTTCAATGTCAGTTTGCTGTAATTTCCCAAGCTATATTGTAGGTTAATTAATCTTCCTGGTAAAGATGAAAGAGACCCACTCCAGGCATAAATGGTTAACCCGTTCAGTGCCGAGAGAAAGTGATAGCGATCTAACTGCAAGAAGCAAAGATCCGCATGAGCCCCGGCGACATTTTGTTTCTGAAATCTTTTTTCACTGAACGACCAAAAGCCACAACTGCCCAAAGAACATCGACACAATGTGGTCTCTGCAAGAGGCATAGATCCTCATGAGGATCTATGCCTCTTACAGTTAAGTTTGATCGCATTCGCTTTTTCTCGGCAGTCAAGGGGTTAACTGCAAAGGCACATTAAGGAAGCGCCTCAAGACACATCTGTTTCTAGACTCATAACTGTTGTTTTTTGTTTGTTTGTTTTTTGTTTGTTTTTTTCTGACTGTGCACCATAGTTGCCAAGCATAAAGTAGACGCACGTTACAAGTGGGCATCATCATCATCATCATCATCATTAGCAGCAGCAGCAGCAGCATTTCAAGTTCTTTTTCTTTTTCCATCAGACAGCCAGGTTGTTTTGTAAGTTCGACAGATCTGACCTGACTGTCTCTGAAGGAAAAAATATTATGACGAGTGAGCCGAACCGCATGCGGACGGAAAGCTGGGCGTCGGGGCGGGGCTGTGGAAAGCCGGTGGGGGTGAGGTTGGGAGGTTAATCAGGTGCGTGTGTGGAGGAAACAGCGCTCTCACCTGGGCGGCAAATATCAAAGACAGACGGGACAGGTGCTGCCAACTGGCGCAGGAAGCTAACCCGTGTCTGTCAGCGGCAGAGAATTAAATTAATGTAGTTTCCGCACTCGCAGGTATAAACCGGCAGGATTTTCTCAGTCAGAGGCAAGCTCATCTGGCTGACGTCGGCCACCGCTGGCCTTTGCACAGCTGCAATTGGGCCAGCAGTGGAAGTTGTCAGACCGAGTGTCTTTTGGTGACTGGAAGGATACAAATGCGGCTGATTTCCGGTCACTGAAGAGGAAGTATGAAGATTCGATTCTATGTCAGTAGCATGATGTGTAGAATCTCTGTCAGAACAGATTCACATGAGTCAGAATCCAAGGAACAGATGGAACCAATTTTAGGTCAGCAAGAGGCATAGATTCTCATGAGTCCCTGCAGTTGCAGGGGCTCATGAGAATCTATACCTCTTACAGATGGAAAGACCTGGCTGGGTGATTTTGCAACAGCAGGGGTGATTAGGTTCTTTATTGAGAAAAGACGGATGCTGGGTTGCGTTTTTTGAAGTCTTAATAATGAACCACTTTGTTATTTGTTACACAGCTCGGAGTACGTCAGAACTTGATACGGCTACAGCCTGTCAAATTTAAGGAAGGGCGGGTAACCGCATGGTATTTATTTAGATCTGTTGTGGATTAGCTCCCCTGTTCTATTTTTGGAAACAGTAAATCCGCTTTCCACCGACCACTAATACCTTTTTTTTCTCTCGTCTCCTTCTCTCAGGGGGGATCTGGCAAAATGCTAATGTTGAAAAGTGATTTTAATGCTGCCTAAATTTTGTCCAGAAATAGTCGAAAAAGCGCGTGTTGTTGTCCCTCCTGCCAACTAATCAGAGTCAACTGAATGAAAACTGACATAGTAATTGTGCTTCTTCGGTGTGGCGGATGGCTATGTTCCCAAACTGTTGTTGCGTTTGACATACAAGTAGCAAAGATCCTCCGCGTTAGCTTCCACAATTTGTGGAGTGTGATGTAGGTCTATTTCTTTGTCTATCGGACTAACCCTGCCGTAGCAGCGGAAATCTCAGACTAGACTCCGGGATGAAAGGCTTTTGACCGATGTCTGATTAGCAGCGGTTCTCCGTCTTAGTCATTGAACGCGTTACCTCAGGTATGCCCATTGCCTGCTGCGCGGAGATTTGATCGACCATGATAGATCTAGGGTAGTGATCAGCTTGGCGCCTGAAGGCACCAAACTCATCAAACACTACCCTTGACCTATCATGGCTAATCCGTAGTCTGTGGTTTCTGATTCAGGATGACAACTCCCTTTGGAAAGGTCTTTGCGGTTCCGGCAGCTGACCAGTCCGGCTCCCAACTTGACCTTTCGTGGGGTACAAAGTCAGTCTAACTTGTCTTATAGTCACGCCAAGGGCCCATGAGGATCTGTGCCTTTTCAGGTAGAAGAGGTTTACTGCTCCGCTGAAGGACGAGAACTACTGGCCTCGTGATGAGGGTTCAAGCGAGGCTTGTCTGCAAATGTCAGACAGATTTACTGAGCCCGAGCTGCCGCGGTCAGTCAGAGGTGTTATCGACATTGATGATAGGGACTGACAGAGTGGATATGTATTGGGTAGGGGAATGGCATGGGAATCTCTCTCTCTCTCTCTCTCTCTCTCTCTCTCTCTCTCTCTCTCTCTCTCTCTCTCTCTCTCTCTCTCTCTCTCTCTCTCTCTCTCTCTCTCTAGTCTCTCTCTCTCTCTCTCTCTCTCTCTCTCTAGTCTCTCTCTCTCTCTCTCTCTCTCTCTCTCTCTCTCTCTCTTTCTCTGTCTGTCTGTCTGTCTGTCTGTCTCTCTCTCTCTCTCTCTCTCTCTCTCTCTCTCTCTCTCTCTCTCTCTCTCTCTCTCTCTCTCTCTGATCATTGAAGGTACCTAATCATTTATCGTTGAAAAATAAAGTTTCATTTCATCTCTCTCTCTCTCTCTCTCTCTCTCTCTCTCTCTCTCTCTCTCTCTCTCTCTCTCTCTCTCTCTCTCTCATCTGTCCGTCTGTCTGTCTGTCTGTCTGTCTCTCTCTCTCTCTCTCTCTCTCTGACTCTCTCTCTCTCATCTGTCCGTCTGTCTGTCTGTCTGTCTGTCTCTCTCTCTCTCTCTCTCTCTCTCTCTCTCTCTCTCTCTCTCTCTCTCTCTCTCTCTCTCTCTCTCCTCTCTCTCTCTCTCTCTCTCTCTCTCTCTCATCTCCCTCTGGTCATTGAAAGTACCTAATCATTTATCGTTGAAAAATAAAGTTTCATTTCATTTCATTTCATCTCTCTCTTAATGAATCAATCAATCAGTCAGTAAACAAGTAAACTTCCTGCATGCCACACACACACACACACACACACGTGACACGCACGCACGCATACTCACGCCGGCACGCGCGCGCGCGCACACACACACACACACACACGCACACACACACTTATATATACCTACACCCACAGAGCCAATATATCTACATATTTATGTCTGTGGACCATGAGAATGTATCGTGTTTCTTTGCTAATGTCATTGTCGGTTCCAATATCGACTTTTTGCCCAATATTTCACTCGCAACCTTTGGAATATTTTTCACTTCCTACATACGAGTCGGGGGAGATAGATCGACGCAGGCACCAAGTAATCAGGCACTATCCTTGAGTTGTCAAGGTTGATCCATCTCCCGCAATTGGCCAGGAAGGTCTGTCTGTTCGATCGATGGAAAATGCCATTCTATGTGAGATTGCAAATGCAGGGTCTGTTTTATCTGTCACCCTGACCCCAAAATACCGATGTGCTGAAACTGTTCAGCGTACTGGCAGCTGGCGGCTGGCAGCCCGAGCCTGGGGCCAGTTGCATGAGCGAGCTTAGTCCTGCACCAGCCACTAAGCAAGGCGCTCCGCTATGCAACTGGCCCCAGGTCTCCAACACCAACATGTACCTCTCCCCATACCCGCCCCCCCCCCTCACCCCCACGCTACTGGTCCCTAACCCCCCCCCCCCTCCCCCCCTAACAGCCCTAAAAAGGAAAGTTGACACCCCTCTCTGATCTTCTTCGGTCTTTCTCTCTTTTAGTATCTTTACTTCACAAGCATGCATTTGCGCACGTGGGATCGTTGGTATGTGCGTGCGCTAGAGTGTATGTGCGAGCCGCCGCACGCGTTCGTTTCAGTGTGGTTGTGTGCATGCTTTATGTGTGTATGTGTGTGTGTGTGTGTGTGTGTGTGTGTGTGTGTGTGTGAGAGAGAGAGAGAGAGAGAGAGAGAGAGGGAGGGAGAGAGAGAGAGAGAGAGAGAGAGCTAAGGCCATCTCACGGCGGAGAGAGAGAGATGATGATGATGAATATTTTATTGCAGAATAAAGCTATTATGAGGCAACTCATTGTCTGTCTTACAAGCTGTCCTGTAAACAAAACAGAACAGAACAGGAAAACAAACACAATACAAAGGAAAAAAAAATCAAGGAAAAAAATGAACGAACACAATAAATGAATTTTTTTTAATTTAAAAAAAAAAAACTGGCATCGGAGAATTTGTAACTTCCGCCGATACAAAAGCAAGGGAAATAAATTGGCGCATAGTATTTATCTTATACACATCTAAGACGGTGTCATAGAATCGGCAGCATCATTAGCTTATAGCGACACTGACAATGCAATAGACGTTCAGTTAGCAACTATATGGAGAAAGGGAAAATGTTTGACGTTTACATGTTATCAGCATTGTTATGTTTATCAGGCGAACTGTGAAGTCACGCTGAAAATGATTTGATGTTCAAAGGCAATGAGTTCCAGACACAACTACCTGAAAATAGTAGCGTATATTGATTTGTAGATATCTATCCTAGGGCGAGTGAAACGTAACAAGCCATCCCTCGTTTTAAGCTGATGCCTAAGGCTAAAGTAAAGTAGCCTGCACTAGATATTCGGGGCTTGGTAATGAAATATTTTGTGCATGAGGACGCATTTGTTAAATTTGAGTTGTTCCGCTTTCAAGGGAAGCAGGCCAAGAGAGAGAGAGAGAGAGAGAGAGAGAGAGAGAGAGAGAGAGAGAGAGAGAGAGAGAGAGAGAGAGAGAGAGAGAGAGAGAGAGAGAGAAATGAAATGAAATGAAACTTTATTTTCCAAAGATAAAAGAATAGGTGCGCAGACCTTTTTTCGTTCTTGTCCTTGCTACAAACTACATGAAAGCACACACGCACGCACACACACACACACACACACACACGCACGCACGCACGCACGCACGCACACACACACACACACACACACACACACACACACACACATGCACGCCGGCACGTACACGCGCTTGCACACACTCACACACACACGCACACACGCGCGCACACACACGGAAGTACGTAAATCAGAGTTAGGTCAGACCCCGCTACGGCTCAAACGGCATTGGATTAAAGGCCGGGACAAACGTGGTATCGTGATGTATGTCCAGGGCCTTCCGGCAACGAACGCCCGCGTCAGACGAAGCACAGTCCCGACCCACGTCTGGCTAATATGCATTACATACGGTACATGAAATACTACTACATAATAAACACATATATAGTATACATTGCACACTGATAAGACTACATTCGGTACATTGAACGCAAAAACTGTAAGCATAAACGTCAAGATTATCTAGACGTTTTACCTCCTTCTGACTAACCCAACACACACATACATGCACGCAAGATGCACGCACACACACACACACACACACACACACACACACACACACACACACACACACACACATGCACGCACACACCAGCATAAACAAATATTCACAAAACACACTGTTCCTCACACATGCACGCACACATACTATTACACACGCGCCCACACACTGCATGTTTAATAACAGTCATTCAGAACGCAGTAGTCGCGTGCGCTTTGTTCGGCGGCTCAATTAAGTGCCGGAATAGTCTTGCCTTAAAGGTGGACAATGAAGATGCCTCGGTAATATTGGCCGGAAACTACGAGTTCCACAGTTTGGCCCTGAGTAAGACAGACTAGTTTTGAATATATCAAGTCGTGGCCTAGGTACTGACAGTTTGTTCCTTGATGTCTTGTATGATGTGTTAGCATCCTTAAACAAATCCGAGACGTACCGCGGGGTTTTGGATTTTCGGACTTTAAACATTATCACGCCCTTATTGAACAGAAAGAGGTTACGTAACGGAAGCATGTCAAGAGCCCTAAGTCGCTCGTCAGTGCTGTCTCTGCTATTAGGAAGGATTAGCTTGGCTGCCCTCCGGTGGAGGGAATTAAGCCTCTTTAAGCACGCATCACTACACCCGTCCCAGACTGTAGATGCGTAGTCAATGTGTGACTGGATGTGAGCGCTGAAGTAGAGTTTTCTAGTTGGTGAGTTCGTAAAGTAAATAAGTTTTGAAAGGAGAAATAGATTTCTGGACACAATTTTGCACACACTGTTTACATGCGCATGCCATGTCAATTGATCGTCTATAATGACGCCTAACAACCGGCGCTCCTTAACTTGTTTAAGGCTAAGTGGCGGTGGGTTTAGCTGGTGCTTTTGACGTGTAGTGATTAGCATGCACTCTGTTTTAGATGGGTTAAGTATCATGTAGTTATCTCGGCACCAATTTGAGACGTCTAATAGACTATGTTGCAAAGAAGAATTAATTATAGATATTTTTGCCGACGACACGTTGAGGGTAGCGTCATCTGCAAACAAATTGCATCGCACATTTGATTGTGAGATACACAAAGGCAAGTCATTAATAAAAATTAAAACAAGAGAGGGCCTAAAATAGACCCCTGGGGTACTCCATGCTTAATGACACCTTCTGAGGAACGCTTACCGTTGACAAAAACATACTGAGATCTATTGCTTAGATAAGATTTAAAGAAGGCAGCGGAATCTGTGTCTATGTGGTATGCCAACAGCTTCTTAGCAACCGTTCATGGTTGACTAAGTCAAAAGCTTTAGAAAAATCTAAAAATACCGCATCGGTCATTTCAGAGAGAGAGAGAGAGAGAGAGAGAGAGAGAGAGAGAGAGAGAGAGAGAGAGAGAGAGAGAGAGAGAGAGAGAGAGAGAGAGAGAGAGAGAGAGATTACATACACGGATAATTGCTATCTCAGATAGATCGGATTCTTGCGAAACGTGAGTATTGTTGTCTAATCCAGAAAATACACCGGTATTGCCACTTTTGGTATTTTTCTCATGAATATGCTGATTTCAGGCTTGAGACGCAAATCTGGGGCAGAATATTGCATGCGTTGTTGTCGTGAACATGCTTTTTCCCGGTTTCCGAAAAATTAGCCCTGGGCCAGAACCATGTATATATAAATGTTTGCGTCAGTAATGAACATGGATTTATCAGGCATGTGAAACTGAAATTAACTCGGGGCAAGACATACGCCAAATGCGCAGGATACGCACGTGTTCTGGTGTGTTCTGGTCTGTGATTCTAAAACCGTAAGGTCAAGAATCACAGACAAGCACACACTTTTGTACGCTGTCATTGACCGCTGGATAAAGTAGACGTACACTGCATATAACAGATTGTTATACAAAAGACTAAAATGCCGGGTGTGCCACAGCTGGCCTTGGCAGACCTTACAGCCTACATGCCAAAGACAGACCAAATCATTTCATAGGATGTGTGTGTTTGTCTGTGATTTTGGACCTTATCCTATCTGGGCGTAAGGTCTCAAATCACAGTCCAGCAAGCAGTCGTAATGTTACGAGTTTTAAACTGTCAAACCATCCCGATAATTCTCAGTTTGACGACAATTTCATAGGAGAAGTTATTACTAACTTGTAATCAGTTTAATAATTATTGTTGGTTCAATTGTTTAACCCGCTTTGGCTGTCGGTAGCCGGCCTTTTGTTGCGTTGATTCCCGCAGGACTGAATTATCGCGACAAAAAGCGCTGCCGATAGCGAAACAGTCCAGAAAAACAACTAAACAGAAAATGTCTAGAATAGTGCTCGCGCACGCGCGCGCGCGCGCGTGTGTGTGTGTGTGTGTGTGTGTGTGTGTGTGTGTGTGTGTGTGTGTGTGTGTGTGTGTGTGTGTGTGTGTGTGTGTGTGTGTGTCGGTATGTGTATTCATGCATGCGTCCGTGCGTGCGAGTCTGTCTGTTTGTAAGTGGACGTTGTCGAGACCTGACTTGCGTTCAACAGAATGTGGAGCAACTAGATGTCGATTTTTTTTTCAGGCAAAATACGTAGTAGAGCAGAGAAAAATTGTGTTCAGTTCGCTTTGTTGAATGCGGCTGAGTGAGCGAAATGTCAACGGCTTGAGTTCCAATGATGAAGGCCGGGGAGGGGGGGGGGCGTGGAGGTGAGTGGGGGAGGGGGAGGAGGCAATGAGGGACAACTGAGAAGGAGAGAATGGACTGAGAAACTGGAGTGGTGGTGGCACAGAGACAGAGAGAGAGAGAGAGGGTTGGGGAGGGGGGAGGGGGGCAGACTAGTCGCACTCGCAACTCCTTCACACCCCTCATCCGATTACGTCCCACGAAACAGCGCCGATCGCTCACTCCCACAAGAGGCATAGATTCTCATGAGCCCCTGCAAATGCAGGGGCACATGAGAATCTATGCCTCTTGCAGACATCTCCGATTAAACTTGTTTCGAGGACGGAAGCGGAGGCCTGCCGTGCAAGCGATCAATGGAATCACAAGTACAGGAGGGCAGGATGGCCGAAGCCTGCGAACGCGCGCCGAATACTCCTGCATCCAGAGCGACATCTGCAAGAGGCATAGATCCTCATGAGTCCCCGCAGTCGCGGGGGCTCTGAGGATCTATGCCTCTAGTTGTTGTGATTTTATTTGGTGTCTTGAAGAGAAGGGGGAAGGAGAGTGGCGGTTTTGGTGGACGGGCGTCCGGCGCACAGTGAAGTAGTCTTCGATTTCTTGGGCACCAGAATTTATGAGTAGACTTGCTGTTCCACTCGCTTTCGGGTCGCACAATGTTTCGTCGACGGCGGCTACAGCCCTACAGCATAACACAGAAAAAATTACACGGTAGCTTTGACGTTTTCTTGTACGAGCCAACAGCTTACATTTACAAACTTGATGCATAGCATATAATAATAATAATAATAATAATAATAATAATAAGCGCATTAAATAGGCGCTTTATCCCAATTGAAAATCGGCTCAAAGCGCCGCCGCGAACTGAACCCAACAAGCACGCTCACGTGAATCACGCGCATTCACTCACACACTGAACGTAAACACAGAACTTTCACGTGGTGCTAATGGCAAGCTCAAGCGAGCTACTGTAGTTTTTGGAAATTCAAAATCGTTTGTATTTGAAATTTGATTAATATTTGATTGATATGTAGGACACTCATGGGTAGTGCATGATTAACTTTGACTTTTCTCTATGTGCCAGACAAGTACTGTCCTTGAAATGTCATATGTGCCAATGGAGTGTAAAACTTCATTTGAACACAAAATGCCACTTCATAAATTTTGTTTAAAACGTAGTGTATATTATTCAATTTCATTGATTCAACAATTATTTTAATCACCAATTTTGTCACTAAACAATTACTGATTGAATTATTATGTGATGTGTAAAAATCAATGCATCATTGTTTTGCCTCTGGCAAAGGCTGCTGTCATCAGCTGACTTCAGCCAAAATCACTGAGGCTACAACAACTGTTTATAGCAATGTTATGTGTGGATTATAACAGCCTTGGTAAGCTCCGATGATAACAATTTTCATTGTCTGGAAACAGAGATGAAGAAAATCGTGGAGTGTGGCCACCTAGATGGTGATGTAATAAAAAACAGCCATCACATAATTTATTCCTTTCACTTTGCTGAGTGAATCTGAGATGGCACAGTCCAATCCCTGGTGAGCTTGCCATGTGAAATAAGAACAGCAACTACAAATTGGGATCTTTCGCTATCTCATGAAAATGTTAATCAGAAATAGTTGGCTAAAAGTGCTGTTTCGTAGCATGCTGTTCGAACCGAAAAGGCATGCAGTCGGTTTATCACAGTGGAAATTCCCCTAGCGCCGTGGCAAACGGCATTCTGCTTTAGCTGAAAACTCCATACTGTGAGTCTGCGCTCGCTTGTAAACAGCTTTATTGTAGTACGCTCACACTGCGGAATCACCCATATGCACGACGCATAGATCCTCATGAGCCTCCGCAAATCATCGTCCATCTGCAATAGGCATGGATCCTCATGAGCCCCCGCAGTTGCGGGGGCTTATGAGGATCTATGCCTCTTGCTTAGCTTGATTTGCGTCCGTGGTTCACAGTTGCGTGGGATGTAACCGGGTGCCCAGTTTCATTGTGCGTGTCGCAGAGGCTCAGTTGTTCTAATGTCCCGTTCAAGTGCTGTAGACGGTTCTCTAGCTGATAGTTTGGTCCAGTGTGCTGGAGAGGTGATTTTGCTTGCTGTGACTGTCAAACGGATAAACGTCGTTTTTCAGGGATAGTGACCAATCTTGTTTTGCTGACTGTGGTGTAGGTGACTGATTATTTTTCATGCATGAATGACTGACTCATGGATAATACCGCTTACAAGATACTGTGCAGTCAGTTAACGGAGTTGTAACTAAACGACTAAAGAAGGACAGACATCGGAAGATAAAACTGGGGCACGTGGAGTATATTACATTCGGACTGCGCCCATCCCTTTTGTGTAAGAAAACATGTCCAGAATTGCATAGTGCTTCGTATGTTGGTAAGTCAATTAGAGTGCATATTTTGTTTCCACTTTTTTGGCTGAATGCAATGCGTTTTGTGTTTGTGATGCACAGCTGTGCTGCTGCTGCTGCTACTACTACTACTACTACTACTACTACTACCCGCCTACTACTACTACTACCCGCATTTTTTGTAAAAGAAAACATTTCAAAAGTGCATAGTGCTTCGTATGTTGGTAAGTCAATTAGTGTGCATATTTTGTTCTCTTTCTTTTTTTTTTTTTTTCTTCTTCTGAAATGCAATGCGTTTCTGTTGTGTTTGTGGTGTGCAGCTATGAGTCGGCCAGCTATGGCTGATTTCAGCCCGAGGACCTATTGCTTACAGTTCAACTCGTTGAAGACAACATGTCGAAGCCGTATGGCCAATGGTATTACACAGCTTTAATCTTGCCGTCCGCTGTGAAGGAAATTCGTGTAACAGTGTCATCAGCACGCTTTAGTCGTGAAGAATGTCGCTGTAGCCAGTCGGTCCTGTTACACAATGAGTAACATCTCTACAAGAGCTGTGAAGTCATCGATCTGAAATTACGTGAGCCGCAAAGAGAGAGAGAGAGAGAGAGAGAGAGAGAGAGAGAGAGAGAGAGAGAGAGAGAGAGAGAGAGAGAGAGAGAGAGAGGACACACACACACACACACAAACACACACACACACACACACACACACACACACACACACACACACACACACACCCGGCACATACACAATGACACACACACTGACACACAGAGAGAGAGAGAGAGAGAGAGAGAGAGAGAGAGAGAGAGAGAGAGAGAGAGAGAGAGAGAGAGACGCACGCGCACACACACACAGACTTTCAGTACTATGTTCAGTGATTCTATGACTGCTTTGAGTCAGGGGCCAGTTGCATGGGTGACCACTGATGTATCTTGCAGTAGAAGCTCACTCATTCAACTGGCCCCTAGTGTACGGCCCATCAGTCCCCGCGACAATCAGCGTATCAGACAATATATTATTCTTGTAGGCGGAACAAGCAAAGTCAATCCCTAAGAGGTGTAGCTTTTCACGGGCATGTACAGCCGAGGAACCGGCTCATCATGAGAAACATCTACAAGTCGTGTTGACAGAGATCGCCTCTATTCAGTTTCGTCGGACTTGGCCGGGACTGTCACAGTAATGTCACACAGTACAACTACTCAATTTACATCTTCCGTTTTCATGTTGTTGAGGGAGTCGGGGTTTACGTCTGCTACTGGAAAAATAGTAACGCCGCCGGACAAGGTTTATGAATTATTTTTTTCGTCCCAAAATGAGGACTGACTGTGTGGGGGGTTGGGTATTCATGAACAAGGTTGTTTGACTGAAGGACGGTGAACATAATAGTGGCACACGACCCTGCCACTGAGTGGATGCGTATGTTGTTTCTGAAATATGTGTTCATTCAACGACCGAAAGCCACAACAGTCCGAGGGACATGTATACAAATTGTAGATTGGTCTCAGCAAGAGACATCGATCTTCGTGAGCCCCCGCAGTCGCGGGGGCTCATGAGGATCTATGTTTCTTGCAGCTGGATCACGTTCAGTTCTTCTGGGCAGTGCCAAAGGAGTCTAACATTGCCGGATACGGCACATCTGAACTAGCGCACGGAAATCTACTGAATGTTGGTATTAATAATTCAGTCTCGGCATTACGATTCGAGGGCTCAGTTGAGGTGATAAATCAGCTATGATACGTCTGGAGTACCATGTTATTCCGGCACAACCCTTGAACTATCATTGTCGATCGTTATCTTTTAGTGTGTCATCAGAATGCGTGACATGAAATGTAGCCTACGCTGTGTATTTCTTTCTATCGCGGATCGCTAAAGGTCGCTGATGCATTTTTCAGGTAAAGATCCGTGAATCGACTCTGTGAAGCGACTGTAAAACCATTTGGCTGTTGGTAGCTTAGAGCTTTTTTTCTAGATGATTTCTGCAGGAAGTCACTTCGACAGCCAATGGGTTAATGGTTTCAGCTTCCCAGCTCCTGCAGAATGCGTGTTTAGTTTGATGCGAGCATGAGAACCAACTCAACTCTGTGTCACGTTGAACAGTTCGTCTTGTATGCTCACAGCAATCTTTCGTTTTTATGCCAACCCATATAAAACGCTTATGGGCAGAGGCCTCATTATCATACCTGTGGTTTGGGATCAACCCTTTGGCTGTCGCTAGCGGTTTTTGTCGCGATGACTGATTCCTACAAGAATCATCGCAGGCCAAAGGGTTACAGCTTAAAGCCTTATAATACCCATGGGAACAGACCAGCGCTCGTTTTATTATAATGTTAGGGAATATGTGACGAC
Organism: Semisulcospira habei; assembly: GCA_036245525.1. Taxonomy (NCBI): domain Eukaryota; kingdom Metazoa; phylum Mollusca; class Gastropoda; family Semisulcospiridae; genus Semisulcospira; species Semisulcospira habei. The sequence continues at coordinate 62,869,477 of BTPG01000006.1, forward strand.
TCTCCAGACTGACGGATGCCTACTACTACTACTACTACTACTGAATAGATCTATTCGTTTTCTGGCTGTAGGCATTTATGACACGCCCTGGTCGTTGAAATAGGCCTAATAGAATATCTCAGAACTAGCTCGCTTGAGATCTAATATTGCCATTCTCAAGGTCTTATAATATTCTTTCAGTTTCAAATCCAAGTGGAAGGAAACGGTTTAAAATCTTGCCTCTTGCGCAGTGTACAAGACACAATAGATGCATACTTCGTGACACCGGAAATGCATTATCTAATGAACTTTGAGCCTCAAGTCGATTAGGTCGATTAGGTTTACCATTTGACAGGACTGTGATGGTGCCAGGTTTGTTTTGCGATGTTGATTCTTAAAATGAAAGAACTGTGGTATTTATTGATCCTGAATGAAAAGCAATATGCACAACGTTGCTGAAACAAAGTACGTAGACTCGTCATCGAATTTCACGGTTATCATACTGTTCTGACAGAGGCAGACGACATTTTCAAAGTGACCAGGGCAGACAAGGCCCATTACACACAGACTGGGAAATCAGAGTTATCGATCGTAGCGTTCGCGTCAGCAAACATGGCATGAATGCTGATCGAAAATCCTGCAGTCTGTCGTTTAACTCTGTTCACCGGGAAAAGGCATAGATTTTCATGAGGCCCTGCATCCGCAGGGGCTCACGAGAGTCTATGCATATTGTGTAGTCAGGATTGGTTCACTCTGTGCCTCGAAATGGTAGCACGCTTACTTATTATTAATAATGAATAAAAGATTGAGCGATTGACTGGCAGCCTTAGATTCAATGGAACGCCTGCCGCCCCTGGGAATTGTAAGTAACCTTTCCAATTATGTATCGACAGATGGCTCACATTTCAGAATAGATTAAAAGCGCTACCGTTTTATTTTAGATTCGCTTTGAATGTGTGTGCAGATCGCTGAAGGCGCGGCTGGATCATGATGGCTGAAGGCTAGTAGCGCATTTGGTTTAGTACATACATGTAGAAGTCACTGGAGATGCGTCGTCCATGATGGCTCATGGTTAGCGCTACATTTGGTTCAGTACGTGCATGTAGAAGTCACTTGAGATGGGTCGTCCATGACTTTGGCTCATGGTTAGTGCTACATTTGGTTCAGTACGCGCATGTGGAAGTCACTGGAGATGCGTCGTCCATGATGGCTGAAGGTTAGTGCTACATTGATAAGTCATCCATGATGATGGCTCCGTTCTAATGCCACATTCGCTGTTCAGTACATGTACAATTCACTCCACATGCGCCAACGTTATCGTCAAGGGAGGTGCCACACAGATGCCTTGAGAGGCACCAAGCTAATCAAGCATTACCCTTGAGCTTTCCAAATTCATAGATCGGTCGATCCGTAACAAACGTTACCGCCTTAAACGTAAGCGAGAGAGAATGTCGGTTTTTGAAGACATGCTACATAGCCTGGCATTTTTCCAGCACCGAATATGCCTCAGGGGAAAGAAAAAATTAATGATTGTATGGTTCCGACAGCAAGTGGTGCATTACAACATGCGGAGATGTAAAATAAACGTAAGTTTTTTGTTTTGTTTTTTCATTTTTTTTTTCGCAGAATGAACAGGAAAGACTGTAAACAAAGATAGGCTACGCACCATAGTATTCTCCGAGAAAGAGACAGTAGCGCGGTTGTAGGATGGCAACTACATTAACCCCACAACATTTCCTGGGTTTTGGAGGTGTGACCTGACAACTATGTAGGAGAGGAGACCCATGTATGAAACACTTAAGCAAAAACGTCTCGCGCGACCGTCCAAAGAAAGGTAGAATCAATCCGAAACCAGGGTTTGATAGAGATTATATTGATGCATCTTAGGACAAAGACAAATTTCAAAACTCGAATCGACGCAGAAGCAGTTCCTGTTTTAAAAAAGTGACACATTGTTTCACATTAGGCAACATTTGCCTAATATGAAACACCAGGTCTCCTATTATGAAACAGTGTGAATGTGTCCTTTTTACAAGCTTCACTTACATTTCGTTTGAAAATTAAAGTATGAGAGATAGCTAGCACACATTATAGGCTCATTTAACATTGAAAGTGAGTTAAATATAATGAGTCACCCGCCACTGGTCCACCAATGGTCCATCCATCCATCATCCTTTGTATATCTAATTGTGAGAAATTTTATCATTTTAAATTTCTGAGAGACCATCAAAGCCACAGACTTCTAATTTGGCACTGTGATCCTATTTGATAATAGCTTTAACTGTTATTTGTGCTGACCTCCATGAAAGGTCAAGGTTATAAAGGTCAATAAACGTGCTATTTGTATTAAAAAAAAACTAATTATACTTTTATTTTAAAACTTGCCAAAGAGAAAACTGATGATAAGTAGCTCTACTAAGTTCAAGCTCGTTAAGGTCAAATTTCACGGAAAGTTAGAAGGCTATTTATGTTAGGTTGTTGCTGTTACAGGTAGTTCGTATGTGAACTTTGAAGTGAGACCCCAGTAGAAATGTTGCTAGACGTCAAAATAGACGGGGGAGGGGAAAAGGAAAGAAAAATGATTCTGCCGCAAAAGGTGCACAAACATCTGACCCGTTAATTAAATCAGGGCTAAATGTAGGATACTGAAACAATCACAGCCAAGAATTGATGTGAACGTGAGAGTCTCAAACGGTCTGGTCCGCTGACGAGAGGACGCTTTTGAAAGCACAATGTCCTCGAAACACACCTCATTCTTGAACACAAAAAAACTGAGTGACTTGTTGTTGGGAAAGAGTGTGTACGGCCAGGCCACAATCAGGCTGAAACATTCATTTAATTTTGTGCGATGTGAGCACCGTTTTTTCCAACACAAGCATTATCGACACAGTTTTATGTACATGTTCAGAAGCAGATTCAGGGGAGATGGGTGTTCTAGGATCCACGGTTCCCACACACACACACACACACACACACACACACACACACACACACACACACACACACACACACACACACACACACACACACACACACACACACACACTCCCGCGCCTCGTCTTTGAAATTGGAAACGGTCTTTGGGAATGTGGACCCTTACCGTCGTTTGATTTTTCGGCCAGAGGTGAACAGGTCTCCAGACCTCTCTCCCCCTTCCCTCGACACCCCACCCGCACTAACACCAGCCCCACGCACCCTTCGTTTGATAGTTAACAAGTGGTGCATTTGTAGACCTTCATCTTTTTCACATTCTCAGCAACTGTGGCATCGCCGACAGGAAGAGTTCCCATGAAAAGGTCTACGGAATCTCACGCACTTTCTTTTTTTTTTTTTTTTAACTGCCCTCTACCTTAAAGAGAGGTAACTAGGAATAGTATATATGGTATAAAAAGCATACTTAGGTACTCTCAAACTTTTGCGCCTAAAGTTAACTTTTTAAGAAAATATGTGTGCGCGAAAAATGACTAATCTTTACAAATACATCGACCTACTATGACTTTGGCCTTTTCTACAGGTGAAATATGTAGGTAAAGGTGTTCTTGTAAATTACAGTTGTGTCGAGTTTGAAGTCTGTGGATGTTGTAGTACCTGAGAAATTGCCTTAGACAAACGCAGGCATACACACACGACGGCTGAAGAGTGGATGCATGGACGATTGGCAACTACATTTATACTGTTTCACATTTGCTGTCACACCTATGCAAACAAAGTTTGCTCTTGGAACAACTTTTTAGCCCCCCCCCCCCCCCCACACACACACACACACACGCATAAATTTGGTTTTTGAGTTGTCTTATTCTCTTCGCTACCACTAGACGCACGTATTGCTCTGACATCTTTCGTAATTATGTCCCAAACAACCCCAGCCGTCAAATAAATATGTCTGTTGAGTCAGCAAGAGCCAAATCGCCATGATCCCCCCCCCCCCCCACCCGCGGGGCTCATGAGGATTTATGTGTCTTGCAGATGGACCTTATTGAGAGTATGGCGACTGTGAAAGGGTTAAGTCAAAATAACATCAAGCACAATTTGGAGAAAATCGGGGCTGTGGTTTCAGAGATATTGCCTGCACAAAGGCTCACACAAATATGACCTTCACCTTAACCGGTCGTGAATTCATTCTGTTAAAGACATCACATATGAGGTTAAGGCATAATTTCCTAAACAATCAAAGCTAAACGGTACAGCGGTTTCAGAGGTATTCTCTACACAATAATCTGCAAAACAATTATAGCAACTATGACCTTGACCTTGAGGTAGAGGCGCAGTTAAGAGCGATGGCAATGTGCGATGTGGTAAAATACTATTATCTAAAATTTGGATTGAATAGGCCCAACTGTTTTTGAGATATTGCCTAACACACAAATCTGCGCAAAACAAATATGGCCGCTGTGACCTTTGCCTTTAAGGCAGTGAAAAGATTCTGGTGTGCAACACTCTGTATCGTCACAAAATATCACAATTTGCCATTTGGATCAATTTTATTGGAGTTTACAGCAACATTGCCTGGAAAATGGCATACATAGTAAGTTGCGCCATTGTGACATTGACCTTGATGAAAGTGACATGATCATGGTGTGGGATACTCTGTATTGAGAAAAAGTATAAACATCTGAAATTTGGAACAAACTGGCTGGATGGTTTCCGATATGTACAATAGACAAACACTGCTCCTTATATGAAACACTGTTCTAAATATAAAACACGTTGCACATTAGGTGCTCTTTGTGTTTCATAATAGGAACAAGATACCTCTCCGGGAAAATGCGTGCCTCCAAAACAACAAAAAGAGAACCAAACGAATGCCGCTGGTTATCTGATCTCCGAAGACTGCTCTTCATGACAAGAGTGGTTTTTTTTTTTTTTAATCACAAAACTAAATGCTGATGTAGCTGTTTCAAAATGGCGAAAAATAAAAAGCAGAAGGATAAAAAAAATAACATTTTCTCGGTGTGTTTTCGCTTTCATCACTCCTGACATTCTTGTACCGGAAATAAGGCTCAGTAAAGTAGCTCTCTATTGCTGCACAGACAGAATTCGGAAAAGTTATTCCGTTTCGACGGGAGCCCTTTTTCAGGGCAATTCCTGTAGGAGTCGCCTCGACAAAAGTAATATTGACAGCCAACGTTGAACAATAACAACGTGAAAAAACAATAGTGTTGGCATCAAAGACGTTAGCAACCACCTACATAAAAAAAAATAGCAACAGCAACGACATTAAAAAATACTACGTTGAGAACAACACCAACGTGCTAATATTACAACAAAACCTGTTTGTAATGTATCATGAATTATATATCATCTTTTCGATAAGCTCAGCTATTTCTTTCAACTGCCTCTGCTTAGTAAGCAATAGATCCACAGACCGACAACCGCCTGAGCTGTTGCCCACTGCTCAGGCTGAAATTGGTCCGAGCATCTTTTGCTTACTAAGTGTAGGGTAGACAGGGGCTAGTCCTCCCCCTTTTGCATTCAGTGCCATCTGGAGAATGTGCTAATAGAGCTAGAAGATGAGTCCTTTTTAAGTCCCCTTCTGTTTATAGAAGGGATTTTTTTAAAGGATGGATCGCGGTGAGGCGAATACAATAGCATGTCCATTGTGTCAAAGGCGGGCAGGCCTAAATCTCCTGACAACTGAAGTAACAAGATAAAAATTGCGTCATGTCTAGTTACGCTAACCTCGCTGCTGAACGTACATTTGGAGCTATGCGCCTTAAAGTTATTCCCCAGGATCAAGCATCTCAACGCAGTCAGAAAACTGTATACAACAGATATTGCTGACAGTATGTGTATCCCACCACATACTATCAGCAGTATCTGTTGTATACAGTTTTCTGACTGTGTTGAGATGCTTGATCCTGGGAAATATAACTTTAAGAATGCATTATCTCATCGTCACTTAGATGAAGCATTGCATTAACCAGGAAATGTGTTTGTTTTTACATGAAGCACACCCGTCTTTCCCCACGGGGCATGTCCGCGTAGCGGGCCAACTTTCCCCGAGGTAAATAGGCGGACGTGCCTCAACATGGATAAATTTATTTTTAGGGAACCAACTATCTGTGACACCGACTACACCAATAACGTAACATCTTGATTATAGCTTAGATATGCGGGCTATGCTCACTGATCTGAATGTATGATTGAAGTCGTTTATATGTGTTGTAATTTGACTTATAGCCAACTTTTAATAAATTACTTTCAACAACCAAAATTAGATGATAACATCCAGCTCACAAGTTTGCAACACACGGGCGCCGTATTCACCCTGCAGGGAGCTGGACGGTCATGCGACTTAGCTATTTGACCAAACTATCTGAATAATTCAAAGTCTCAAAATAAAATTCAATGGACGGACTTGCCCGGGGGCCGGACTAGTCCCGGTTTCCCTTACATTTGCCGCTCGTCGTTGAAGCGTTAGAGTTAAAGTGAAAACAGTCTTTTATTTTGCGTGACACAGAGCCATCCTAAAAACACAGGATGTGATGTGATGTGATGTGTGTGTGTGTGTGTGTGTGTGTGTGTGTGTGTGTGTGTGTGTGTGTGTGTGTGTGTGTGTGTGTGTGTGTGTGATTTTCTCCTCACAACTTAATGTGTGTGGGTATGTGATTTTGGATCTTATGGCCTTTGGCCGTAAGATCCAAAATCACAGACCAGCACACCAGTGTGTTTTGTTGGAGACACACCGTGGTAGCATGGTAACCTATGATCTTTCCAGCTTGAAAGGGCTGACATATATAAAACAAATGCTCTTCGAAAAATATTTGCATGCCCTCATTTCTCCAATGCATGCCGACATTTTTGTCGTAGAGAGTGTTTTGTTTGTAGTCATAGATTACTCATGCTTGTTGTGTAACGTGTTTTGTTTGTAATCTTGTTTTAACCCATGTTTGTTATATAGTGTGTTTTGTTTGTGGTTTTAACTTATGTTTGCTTTAGGGCGTGTTTTGTTTGTAGTCTATTTTTCTCATGTTTGTTGTATAGCGTGTTTTGTTTGTAGTCTGTCAATTCATGTTTGTTATATAGCGTGTTTTGTCTGTACTCTTATCTTTCCCCTATTTGTTGTATATGGTGTTTGTAGTCTTGTTTTACCCTTGTTTGTTGTACCGCGTGTTTGTTTTTTGTAGTCTTTTTTTACTCCAGCTTTTGTAGTGTGTTTTGTTGGTAGTCTTTATTTTTGTCATGTTTGAGGTGTACCGTATTTTGTTTGTAGTCTTATTTACTCATGTTTGTTGTAGTGTTTTTGTTTTGTAGTCTTTATTTTTGATATTTTTGTGGTATAGCTTGTTTTGGTTGTAGTCTTATTTACTTGTGTTTGTTGTATAGCGTGTTTTGCTTGTAGTCTTTATTTTAGTCCTGTTTTGTATAGAATGTTTGTTTGTAGTATTAATTTACTCTTGTTTGTTGTGTGACGTGCTTGTTTGTAGTCTTATTTTACCTATTTTGCTGCAGCGCAGTCTGTTTTGTACTTTGCGATATTGACACTTTGAGTCTTAAGATCTAAATTCACAAATTTATGAGTTGTCCTTTATAGACTACATACCAGCCATGTCCATGGCAGTTCACGGGTAGTGCCAAAATAGCTGGGCGTTTAAAAAATCAATAGAATCATAAGTCTATTACTATTATTGTAATAGACTTGTAATAGAATGTGTGCCTCTAGTCTTACTGACCTCATTTATTATTTTACGCATGAAACAGATAGGGTTAAGCGTCAGTGATTCAGTGATGGTGTCCGAGACCTTACTGGCAGGGAAGGGGTTAAAACAAATATAAAGGTCTCAAGTATATCGTGGTACCAGGGAGACACAAAGTCAGACCTCGTTATTCACTT
>BTPG01000006.1:62879789-62888332 GCA_036245525.1 Semisulcospira habei
GCATAGACAAACATGCACAAAATACAATGTTCCGCACACATCCACGCACACACATACACACGCGCCCATACACTTACATATTTGATAACAGTCATTATTTAGAACGCAATAGTCGCGTGCGCTTTGTTCGGCGGCTCAATTAAGTGCCGGAATAGTCTTGCCTTGAAGGTGGACAATGAAGATGCCTCCGTAATATTGGCCGGGAACGAGTTACAAAGTTTAGCCTCTGAATAAGACAGATTAGTTTTGAATATATCAAGTCGTGGCCTAGGTACTAACAGTTTGTTCTTTGATGTCTTGTATGGTGTGTTAGCATACTTAAACAAATCCGAGACGTACCACGGGGTTTTGGATATGCGGACTTTAAACATTAACACGCCCTTATTGAACAGAAAGTGGTTACATAATGGAAGCATGTAAAGGGCCCTGAGTCGCTCGTCATTGCTGTCCCTGCTATTAGGAAGGATTAGCTTGGCTGCTCTCTGGTGCAGGGAATTAAGCCTCTTTAAGCACGCTTCACTACACCCGTCCCAGACTGTAGATGCGTAGTCAATGTGGGACTGGATGTGAGCGATGAAGAAGAGTTTTCTAGTTGGTGAATTCGTAGAGTAAATAAGTTTTAAAAGGAGAAATAGATTTCTGGACACAATTTTGCACACACTGTTTACATGCGCATGCCATGTCAATTGATCGTCTATAATGACGCCTAACAGCCGTCGCTCTTTAACTCGTTTAATCGGCTCTCAGTTAAGGGAAAGGCTGTGGCGGTGGGCCAGCTGGTGCTTTTGGCGTGTAGTGATTAACATGCACTCAGTTTTAGATGGGTTAGGTTTCATGTAGTTGTCTCGGCACCAATTCGAGACATCTAATAGACTATGTTGCAAAGAAGAATTATTGTAGATATTTTTTGCCGTCTGCAAACAGATTGCATCGCACATTTGATTGTGAGATACACAAAGGCAAGTCATTAATAAAGATTAAAGACAAGAGTGGGACTAAAATATACCCCTGGGGCACTCCATGCTTAATCACAACTTTTGAGGAACGCTTACCGTTGACAAAAACATACTGAGATCTATTGTTTAGATACGATTTAAAGAAGGCAGTGGAATCTGTGTCTGTGTGGTATGCCAACAGCTTCTGTAGCAACAGTTCATGATCGGCTAAGTCAAAAGCTTTAGAAAAATCTAAAAATACCGCACCGGTCATTTCAGCATTGTTTATTGAAGTTAGCCAGGTATTGGTCAGATGAGACAGAGCCGTGTGACAAGAGTGGCGGGGTCTGAAGCCTGACTGTAACAGATAAATCAAGTTATGTGTCTCCAGGAAGTGACTCAGGTGCCTGGGGACATGTTTTTCTATCGGCTTTGACAAAGCTGATAAAAGTGAAATTGGCCTGAATTTGTTGGGGTCAGTGAGGTCTTTAGTGTTAGTCAATGGCATGATTTTAGCTATTTTCCAGCTTCTTGGGAAAGTACCTTGTTGGATTATAAGATTGTAGATAAATGTTAACCTTGGGTTACAGCTGACATCTCTGTTCTATGTGACAAGCGTCGAGAATTAAAGAAAAAGAAATCAGAGGTAGAAGGAGCTAAATAATACAGGGAAATTAACCAGGATATCAAGAAAAACATGAAAAAGACAAAGAATAAGTTGATTGAAGATCAGTGTAAACACGTAGAAGAAAATCTGAACAAAAATAATAGCAAAAAAAAGCATACCAGCTGGTGAAAGACTTGACCAGTGTAAAACAAGGACGCTCCTCGATCATTCAAGATAGTGAAGGGAACTATCTTACGGAAGACCAAGACATACTGAAGAGATGGACAGAGTACTGCTCAGATTTGTACAACCACCGAGCTACAGGAGACCCAGGCATACTTGTCAACCCACTCGTGACCAACAATGGCAACTATCCCATCCTCCGAGAAGAAGTAGAGGCTGCAGTGAAGTCGCTGAAAAAAAGGGAAGGTAGCAGGAGCAGACAACATCCCTGCAGAACTAGTCCAAGAAGGCGGAGAAGACATGATAAGCGCCTTACTAACAATCTGCAATAAGATCTGGCAGTCAGGAGATTGGCCCACACCATGGACCCAATCACTTATAATAACTCTCCCCAAAAAAGGCAACTTACATCAATGCCAGAATTATCGCACGATCAGTCTTATATGCCACCCAAGCAAAGTCATGTTAAGGGTCCTACTGAACAGGCTGAAGCCACAGGCAGAGGAAATCATAGGTGAGGAACAGGCAGGCTTCAGACCAGGCCGCAGCACAACTGAGCAGATCTTCAACCTGAGAGTTCTATGTGAGAGGTACCTCCAGCACCAGCAAGACCTCTATCATGTCTTTGTGGATTTTAAGAAAGCGTTTGACAGGGTGTGGCATGCAGCCCTTTGGTCCACCATGAAGCTATACAACATCAATGCCAACCTGATCAAAGTCATAGCAAACCTTTACAACAAGGCCACTAGCGCAGTCTGCTTCAACGGCAAAATAGGAAACTGGTTTAGGACTACAGTCGGAGTCAGACAAGGCTGCTTGCTCTCACCTACTCTTTTCAACATCTTCCTGGAAAGAATCATGACAGACGCTCTGATCAGGAAGGAACTGTCAGTATTGGGGGCAGATCACGAACAATCACGAACTTGCGCTTTGCAGACGACATTGATGGACTTGCAGGAACAGAAAGCGAGCTAGCTCAGCTGGTGGAAAGGCTGGACAGTAAGCCATTGCGTATGGGATGGAAATCAGTGCGGAGAAGAACAAACTGATGACAAATAACACCAGTGGCATTGGCACTGACGTCATGATTGGAAGCCAAAAACTAGAAACAGTGAATAAATTCAAATACTTAGGAGCCATTGTGACTGATGAGGGATCAAAACCTGAAATACTGTCCAGGATTGCGCAGACAACAACAGCACTGACAAGATTGAATACCATATGGAAGTGACAGAAACATCAAGCTCTGCTCCAAGATCAGACTGATGCGCTCCTTAGTCATCTCAGTGTTCTTGTATGCCTGCGAGTCATGGACCCTCACTGCAGACCTTGACAGGAGGATACAAGCCACTGAAATGAGATGTTTTCGAAGGCTACTTGGCATTTCATACAGAGATCACATCACGAACGAGGAAGTGGGAAACAGAATCAGGCAAGCCATCGGGCCCTATGAAGACCTATTAGCCATTGTGAAAAAAAAAAACGCAAACTGAAGTGGTATGGGCATATCACGCGTTCAGCAGGGCTTGCCAAAACAATCCTGCAAGGCACTGTGCAAGGAGAACGAAGGAGAGGAAGACACAGGAAAAGATGGGAGGACAATATCTCATAGTAGACAGGTCTGAGGCTGGGTGATACGCTAAGAATGGCAGAGAACAGAGAGGAATGGAGGGAGCTGGTTGCCAAGTCATCAGTGGTGCCCCCACGGTCGGCAAGACTACGGGAGATAGATAGATAGATAGATAGATAGATAGATAGATAGATAGATAGATAGATAGATAGATAGATAGATAGATAGATAGATAGATAGATAGATAGATAGATAGATAGATAGATGATAGATAGATAGATAGATAGATAGACAGACAGATAGATAGATAGATAGATAGATAGATAGATAGATAGATAGATAGATAGATAGATAGATAGATAGATAGATAGATAGATAGATAGATAGATAGATAGATAGATAGATAGATGTTAAAGATTCAACCACATAGGGGACAGACAGTTTTAAAAAGAAACTATTAATGCCGTCATGACCAAGAGAGCGTTTATTTTTCAGCTGACTAATAGACTTGCCTACGTCGAAAACAGTTATGTACGGAATACTAAAAATGTCGTTTGGCGCCAGTCTCTCGTCGCAATTTTTTAAAAACTTTTAAAGAAATAGTCGGCTTGTTTAGGTTATTAGTACTTTTATTCAAAAGTGAGGCGGCAGCAGACAGGAAATGTTGATTAAAAGTATCAGCAGGTATAGAAGTACATGGTGGTGTTTGACGTGATTTGGTAAAGGCATTGAGGGCTTGCCAGACAGATACGGTATCAGTTTTATTATCAATCAAGCGCTGGGAGTGATTTTTTCTGGGCCTCGAGCACCAGGTACTTTACGCGGTTGCGGCTGCTTGCGGAAAGCAGCATAATCTTTGTTTCGCTTCAGTTCATTTCGGAGAGCCATGGCGTCTTTGGTTAATGTCCTTACTTAACCACTGAGGTAACTGTGCGTGTTTGACTCTCTTCTCACGTAGTGGCGCATGCTTGTCAAGTACACCAAGGAACAATCGGTACCATTCGGCCAACGCGTCTTCAGGAATATCATCATAGTTATAAACTGACTGAAAAGAAATTCCGCTCAGATCGGCGAGAAACGCGTCCCGACTGAAGTGTTTAAACGACCTGTAATGAATAGTGGTATGCTGGTTTTTACGACATGGCTTGTCCACCTTCAGAGCCCAACTACAGCACACAGGATAGTGGTCGCTAATCGCCACTTGAAGAACACGAGAGCTAAGGACCCTTGACTTGTTGGAAGTGTATACATGATCAGTTAGAGTGGCAGACGACTGCGTAACTCTAGTTGCCGATGTGATAAGTTGCTTGAGGCTTACCATTGTAATAGTTGACTCCAAAGCAGGGTGTGGGGAAAACATGTTAATATTAAAGTCTCAGAGCAGTAAAATATCAGAGCTGCAATTGTTAACGGTGTCCGCCATTTGTAAGAAATCGTCGTACCACTCAAATGATGCAGACGGATTTCTGTAGACAAATTCAACAAGCAAAGGGGCCCATTTGTTTATCTTCACCTCAACCCACACGCTTTCAACAGACTCTGATTCCAGTTCTGTTCTTCTGCTTGTGAAGTGCGCAATAGAATCATGAATATAGACAGCTAATCTTGTTTGTTGAGGACGTACAGCGGATCGCGCCGGATTACAGAAAACTCCGGTATCAAAATGGATAAATCACTTATGTCAGAATGTAATCGAGACTCTGTGATTCCGAAAATGTAAAAGGGCGTGGGTTAAGTCAGAAGGACAGTCAAATCGGGAATCTTATTCAGCAAATGATAGATATTTAGATGTCCCACTCGTGTAAATTGTGAAATTGTAATGAGCTACTCGACATCTTAAAAGACTAGAAGTTTAAGTCAAAGAAAATGAAAATGAAAATAAGCATATGAAATAAAATGGTACAGAAACATACGTTTCAGAAGTAATGTCTGAACGTAACACAACAGTAAATAATGGCTTGCACACGTGATGCAGAATGTCTGACAGTATATTTGTCTCGGCAGGAGTACTAGCACTGTGATAGTGTTTTAAATTATAGAGATCTATAGAGTCTGGTGTGAAACATTAATACCACAACTACTGTAAATTGTCTATGGCGCTGAGTCACTGAGAGTCAAAGTTGAGAACAACACATGAGCATGATTTACAAATTGTTCCCGAACTCGGTTATATCAGACGAACCAGAAATTTCATGGCTGCTGGCAAGGAGTTCAACGAAAATAAAATCAGTATTGTCTTACTCACTTACTGGTAGAGAGAGAGAGAGAGAGAGAGAGAGAGAGAGAGAGAGAGAGAGAGAGAGAGAGAGAGAGAGAGAGAGAAAGAGAGAGAGAGAGAGAGAGAGAGGGAGGGAGGGAGGGAGGGGGAGAGAGAGAGAGAGAGAGAACGAACGAAAGAACGATCGCGAACGAACGACCGAACGAAACTTTATTTTCCAAGGATTGAGATATTAGGCGCGCAGGCCTTTCTTACAATCTGTCCTTGCTAAGCTACTTTTTTTTTAAAATGGAAAAGGAACACAAACCAAACAACAAAAGCTAACAATGATAAACGTCACACACACGCGTACACACACGCACACAGACACACATATGATATGTACTCGTGCACATTCGCACTTTTGTACATACACATACACATGTACGTGCGCACATAATTATCTAACATATAAGTAGGTATGATATTTTGTGTACTATCAAAAACAAGTTAGAAAACAGAACAAACAATTTGGAGGCTAGATGGAGGGGGGGGGGGGAGGGGGAATAGCAAAAATTTAAAAACATGAAGCGTATTATGTCTAGAAACAAAGAAGAAGAAAGGATCAGCATAACGTTGTCTTAGAAAGGTAACCATGTACTCTGCTTTTAAACAGAGAGAGGGACGTGGTTTGTTGAATAGTGGGAGGAAGAGAATTCATAAAAGAGCACCTGATTAAGACAGGCTAGATTTGAACAGGTCTATACGGGGCCTTTTTATAGAGAGACTGTTCTTGGAGGTGCTGTATTTTGTTTTTCAGTTGGCGAAAAAAGCTTAGATAAGTAAGGTGGAGCTTTCTCGTTAAGAATTTTGTGCATCAGTACACATTTGTTTAGTGCGAGGTGCTTAACCAGAGGGAGAAGTCCGATGGCCTGCAGTTTGGCATCAGTGGATAAAGACGGATCAGGGAGGATAAGCTTAGCAGCGCGCTTGTATAATGAATGTATCTTCTTGAAGTGATTTTCACTGCAGCCATTCCATATTGTTGAGGCATAATCAATGTGTGGTTTAATGTAGGCATTAAAAAATAGTTTGCGCGTCTTAAGGTCTTAAGGTCAATGATCGTTTTAAGTTTGGAAAGTAGAAACAACTTTTTGGACAAATGTTTTCTCATATAATATAGGTGGTTTTGCCAGCTTAGATCGTCAACTATTATTACTCCAAGCCTGCTCAACTGGGATGGAGTCAAAAGAAAGGTTGAGTGATGGAGGTTTGAGCTGATGTTTCTGGCGGGTTGTGATATGCATGCTTTTTGTTTTTGTGGGATTTACAAGCATGCGATTTTCATTACACCACCGAGAGACTTCATGAAGACTCTCTTGAAGATTATTTGCAATTTCAGGCACAGTTTTACCAGCGGAATGTAGTGTTGAGTCGTCGGCAGAGAGAGAGAGAGAGAGAGAGAAGAGAGAGAGAGAGCACACACACGCGTACACACACACATACACACACACACACACACACACACGCACACTCATACATACACGCATACGCATGCACGCACACACTCATGCACATACACACACACGCACATTCGCACGCACGCACGTACACCCCACCCCTCCTCAGAGAGAGAACAATAGAGTCCCGATAGACAATAAATTCAATAGAGCCGCATCAGTCATTAATTTACATCATTTTTTAATATCATATTTTTGACCCCAATTTTACCCCCGTTAATTCTGAATCAACCCTTTGATTTTTAAAAACTGACAAGCATGACTGATGCGGCCTTATTGATCTGATTATCTATCGGGACTCTATTGTTCTCTCTCTATAACTATTGTCTCTGTCAACACCTAATGACCTTAATTAATTACTAATTACGGTCATTAACTTTTACATGACCGTTTCTCTCAATACTGCCAGAGTCGATTTTCGAAAAACTCACATGCTATGTCCCACACATATCATTTCAGTTCACGCAAGACAAGACTCAATGCCAAACCCTCTTTCAATGAGTTGGGTAAAAGCTTTCACAGCGCCATTCACACGTCACGCGTCTAAAGGTCTATAGAAGTGTGTTTGTGCAGGCAAGTTCACAGGAGGGCCGCTCAGTGCTAACTTTATTCAATTGGCTCTGAACATAACAAAACATACACGCACACACACAGACACGCCAGTTGCAAACCAAGATAATTCAAGGGCAGTGCCAGATTGTCATACAAGTTATATACACAGGCATACATACACACACACACACACATACCAACACATAAACACACGCACATGCACACGCACGTACGTACATACTAACATAAACAAGCATATACTGTCATTTGGTATATACTGCCAGAGACGATTTATGAGGAATAGATTTTTCTGTTAGCTAGCCTACCCTTTTACAGTAGACGTTTATGCATACAATTCAGTACACTGTCCCCATTTCTTTCATGCTACGCTTGACAAGAGAGGGTCTTTAGAATTTGTCGGGTAGGGGACAGCCCTGCGTGGGCACGTCCCGAGCATAATGGCTTGTTATTTCTTTTCATAACATATCTTTTAGAATTCTATGCAGACAGATTTCAATATGGTTAGGTCGTCGTAACTTGACTACAAAGATCTAAGTGCATTCATGTACACGGCGCTTTGAATCAACCCATACGTGGACAAAAGCATTTGCGTTTCTATGTACACACACCGTCTGTTGCTACTGGCGTTATTTGCGCAACCAGCACCCTGGTCAGGTCAGGACCAAGTGGAACTTTCAAAACACACACACACACACACACTGTCGCACACACTGACACTCTAACAACATAGACACGCATAAACAACTAACCGGTTTACAGAGCTGACGTCATACATCTCAACCGGCTAATAGTCCAATGAATAAATTATAAAAAAAAACAACCGGTCATTTTCAAACACTAACCGGCAAGAATAAGTCCGATCCGGCAAAACCTGATCCTAAAATCGATCTTGGTCTTTCCAAAATGTTATGTCTAAATGCGGAACAAGCCTGACGAGTCTTAACGCTACCCGACCAGA
>BTPG01000006.1:62888832-62949832 GCA_036245525.1 Semisulcospira habei
AATCCGTCTACTACAACGGTTACTCAGTCGTTCAGTAGATGACACCTCCAAAATTTGGGAAATGCATCCGTGGCATTAAACGGGTTAAAGAAAACTGTTGTGTGGTAAACAAGATGATCTCACTCTTGGATAGTTTCTCAGGACGAAAATGTTTAATCTGGAAAAGTCTGCCTTGAACATGAACGGACCACAACAGAATAAAGAAATTCAATAGACCTATGCACATCAGTCTGCTTGGCACACCAAAACCTCCTCCGACAGCTACTGCGACCAACTTTGTGACTTGGAAATAAAAGATTAGCTTAATTGTCTGACAAAAAGCGGTAAAAATTCGATGGTGTGATATTTAAAAAAAAAAACAACACACCGCCGCGTGTAGTGTGTGTAACGACAGCATAACAATCACCTGCTTCCAATCCATTTACTCTTTTCTTTTCTTCACAGGTGGCATGACTGAGTACAGCACAGGTGACACTAGTGTCATGTGTTCTGTTATGAGTAATTTGAGCTTCTCTGCTTCCGTCCGTATGTACTGCTCTTTAGAATGTTTACTGTTGCATGCGTCTCTTCGCCTCCCTGCTCACCATGTAGTGCCAGACCAAAGCCCCATTGTGCGATAAAGTCTGCACAGTGACACTCAAGTATGTGTTTCTTTTGGGATTATCTTTAACGCCCTGTCCTCATGGACATTTATCCCATAACACGTCTGTATCATTTGTTCATATTTACTGCATGATATGGCCTGTTTTTTTGTCATACCTTTTTCTTGACCTCCTTCCACATATTCGACACAGAGAATTGAGTCTCTATTCATGGACACTGACAGTATGTGAGGTGTCCTCCATTTTCACAATCTACACCATTTGATTTGATGCAAACTCTCACATAAACATACTTTGCGACTAATAATAGATAGAAAGGGACTAAACAAAAAGTCACGTTCATTTAGCAAGCACTCCAACGTCACACTGAAAAGCAGAAAACGCACAAGAGAGTATGACACATATTCCCGTGACTGACTGCCTGAATGTTTTTATCCCACTAAAATCCTTACAACAAGAATCTCTAGTTGTAGATGAAACTAATGCTAATAGCAAGGAATGCGGCATCTTGGATACCACTTGACTTCTGGCTATCGTCTGTCAGTGTTCTCATTAATTCATTCTCTGCTCCCACGGGCCTCTCGGCCTCTTACAAACCAGGCCATTTAGTGTCAGTGGGCCGTATGTCTGCAGTCTTGTTAACTATGTACAAAAATGTAATGTCTGACTAAGTGCTTTGCTATAGAACTAACCCATATCATACTGAGGCTAAAAGCTTTAAATTTGTACACTGCCATCTGCAAGCCACATTATAGAATATACTTACAAATAAGGATATAGACCAATGGCTTTAGTTCAAGGGTAGTGCCAGAATAGCTTGGCGCCTAGAGGTGCCAAGCTATTCTGGCACTACCCTTGAACTATTTTAGTCAAACTTATTTCACAGACTGAATGAATGATAAGAGCTAAGAAGAACATTATACAAAGAGTTAATGAAGTACATGAATGGAAAGAAATGATAACATTGATCCGTGCTACTGCTTCGTGCCTGTGTCTGAGAGTACTACTGGCACTAACAGTGACCTCATTATCACCCTCCGCTCTCCGGCCCCTTTCACGGTATCTCTGATCTGGTAAGTCATACTTACTCTAGGCATGTTACTTCTAGCACATGCAAGTCCGTTTTGATGTAGTTTGTATCGTATTTGTGTTATTGATGTTGGAACTTCATCTATTTTGTGAAAAAACACTACACAGAGAGTGAAATCTGTTTTTTTCTCTTTATTTCCACCTTATTCTGTTGGCTACTGGTTTGTCACAACTATAGTGTGTTTGGTGTCAGTGTGTTGGGCAGAATGTCCGCTTTTAAACAAACAAAGTTTTGCATCACACACTTGAACGGTAAATAAGAAAGTCATGAAAAACAAAAGGTAGTCATTTTCCCTGCTGTACTGCGCCTAGCAGGAAGCCCGCTTATCAGCTAGTCTGACAGCCGAGAGACTCGCTGAGGCAGCGCGCGCGCACGACTTGTGACCCAGTTTCTCGGCTCGCCTGGAACAAACTAAGTGGCCACGTCTAGCGCTGGGCCAAACAGCCGTGTAAGAGGAACGTGGGGAAAAGCCCCATTAAGGGACGGAAATGTGCATTATAGACCAATCATAGATCTAGTTGACCCAAAAAATTAAAAGGGGGGGGGGCGGGGTGCTAAGTCAATAACTGGAAGTGTTATGTAGCAGTCATCCCTTTTGATTTCACTTTATAAGCAGCTTTTTTTTTCTTTTCTTTTTTTTCTTTTTCTTTTTTTTTTTTTTTTTTTTTTGGGGGGGGGGGGGGAGGGGGGGGGGGTTGCTTAAGTATAGTAGAAGCTGCGATGACGATTGATGTTGCTATTGTTGCGTGCATGCGCGAAGGTGCTTTTCATGAGCCAGCTTTTTGAGACATAGAGCCGGAAGCCCGAAACCTTCAGATCTTAGTTCTGTCCTCTGAAGACTATAGTAACCTTAGAGACAGATCGACCATGAATGATAGTTCAAGTGTGGTGCCAGAATAGCTTGGCGCCTACAGGCGCAAAGCTATCCTGGCACCGCCCTTAACTCATTCTACCCGAACACCGAAATCCCCAAATTTTGCCGTTGTTCTCTGAAGACTGCATTGCAGTGCAGGACACATGTCGACCATGATAGTTCAAGGGTGATGGCCATAGGCGCCAAGCTATTCTGGCATCACTCTTGAACTATCATGGTCGATCCTTATCTTGCTGTGGTGTGTCTGGGGTAGAATGAGTTAAACTACCATGACCGATCCACTTCTTGCTGAAGCGTGTCAAAGCTGGCGAGACTATGGCCGATAACAAGCTGTTCCGTCGTGACCTTTTCTTTTCACAGCTGAACAAAGGTGCGATATTTGACTGTCACGTTTCGCGGCAAGGTTATTTTAGCTTCGGAAAAGTCTAAAACTCTTCTGGCGCCGGTGAAGGCCGCATCACGTATGACTGCGCGAGACAGAAACGTAACCTAAATATCGACGAGTTTGTCGAGAGCAGTGTAGCTCAGCCGAGACGCGCGTAAAACCAGAATTAAAAACACGCATCCTGAATGAAACTCTCAAACGTGTTTACGGTGCAGATTCTTGTGAAAATGGGTGGATTTTCGATCAGATGAGCTAAAAGTCTTCGGACATATTTAGGGAGGTTTCACTTTGGCCCAAAGACGGGCTGTTGTGTATACGTTCACGTGAAAGTTATTAGCGAATTTGCGACACCGGTAAGATTTATCCGGCCGACGTCCGCCCCCAGAAGTAAACAGGTCTTCGGGTCGACGAATGGCTGCAGCTGGCCCGCGCACATTTGTGCGCGGGCCAGCCGTGCAGCCGTTCGTCGGCCCGAAGACATTTTGCTTGCTGGGGTTGTGAGTGGTCACTACTGAACACCAGCTCTTTGTCAGTTCTTTAAATGTAAANGTAGGCCACCCAAAGCTGGTCGACGTAGCGCTGTGGATCTCCTGCGTGCTGGTTACTGGGATATGTATGCTCTTTGTGTCTGCCCTGTGTGGTGGCAAACAACAGTTAGTCGATTTTTTTTTTGGGGGGAAGCACGATTTTCATTGTGATAAAACGAAAATCGTGCTTTTCATTAAAAAAAAATGAACCTACTGTGTTTGCCTTTATGTGGCAGATGTGTGGTTAACCCATTCTGCCCGAGGACCGAAATCCCCAAATTTTAGAAGTTGCCCTCTGAAGGACTGTCAAGTTGCAATTCTAGAGACAGATCGAGCATGACAGTTCAAGGGTGGGCCAGATTGAATAGCTTGGCGCCCATGGGCGCCAAGCTATTCTGACACCACCCTTGA
This sequence comes from Semisulcospira habei, assembly GCA_036245525.1. NCBI lineage: Eukaryota > Metazoa > Mollusca > Gastropoda > Semisulcospiridae > Semisulcospira > Semisulcospira habei. The sequence goes on from BTPG01000006.1 coordinate 62,892,722, forward strand.
ACTATCATGCTCGAGCCATGTCTTGTTGTGGTGTGTCGGGGCTGAATGAGTTAACATACAGTCTTCTGTTTCTTTTTTCAGCTCTTTTAACACAGTGGAATTAAAACACGACTGTGGAGGAGTATCGGGCCAGCTGTGTTCAAGTGTGCAGTGCGAATCGGCAGTCTTCTGAATGATGTTGTGAGACAACAAGCGATGTGCGTGATTTGCTCGTCGAATGTGACTAACCATTTTTATTAAATTGGTGGATTTCTTTATATGGCCGCACTGAAATTACTTCGATGATTATGCAGTGAAGTTGAATAAGTAAACAGCTGTTGAACGACTGTGCTGTTAGCGAATTGTGTTCAAGCGTGGAGAGGTTGCTACTGTTTTGGTTGCAACTAAATCTGATATGGGTACGTACATTGTACTTGTGTGAATCAGAATGTGTATTCAGCTCGTTGACATAATTTTCTAAACGAAGATTTATCAGCTTTGAAACCACTCGACAACGTGTAACATAAATTAGACAACATTGTACTAGTGTTGAAGTGCTGTAGATTTTTTTGCTATAAACTGTGGTACGTCAGAAAAGCTGCGATCTTGCGCGCCGAAAGTATTCTAGACTGGACTACAAACACAGCAAAAACTTCACAATGGAGGCCGACGCAAAGCGTGCTGACGGCGTCAAAAGGCGTCCACAATCCGCGCCCAAGAACAGCGATGCAGCCCCGATACCGCGAATCGTACTGGACGATCCAGCTGGCGTGGATCTCCCTGGAGACGGTCACAACAGACACGCGGACAGGCCCAATGTGGCGGGGAATGTATCCGTGGGAAACTCGGGCAACTTTCACGGTACGTGCATGGACTTCCTAGTTATTGGTGAGCAGGTGTGATTTTGGACCTTACGGCTGTCCACAATCACATATCGCTCGAGACGTGGCGCATTCAGAAACACGGCATAACGTCGCCTGTCCGGTTGCAGCGCGAATGTGTCTATATCTGTGAGAAAGAAAAAAAATCACCACCCCCCCCCCCCCCCCCCCCCCGGCTCTCCACTAACAAAAGAAAATCGATCCTAACTGCCTAATATGCAACGACTAAGGTCTTGATCCACGATAAAACATTGCTGTATGGCATTGCCTTATCGTGGATTCAGTCCTTAACAGAGACATATATTCTCGTTAGCTCTCTCGGTCGCAGGGACCATGAGCATCTGTGTTTTGCCGGCCTTTTGTTCGGATTTGTTTCCTTACTTTTTTACCGCCGTAAGATGGCCTTAGTCGCCCGCTTGGCGTTAAACCCAAATAACTAACTAACTATTACTTCTTTTTTATATATATATTTCGAACAGCGTTTGGCCAGTGGCAGCGGCTGTGTTAACTAATACTATTGTCGTCCTTTTTTGGTTCTAGTGGTTCAGTTTGTTCGACAGTCAATATTTTCGTCAGCACTAATATTGTCTTAGCAAGCAATTAAAGGTCGTCGTGCCTATGTCGGCCGCATTGCGCCCGCGTACAACTGTGCCCGGGCCCACTGCAGCCGACGTCGGCTCGAGGACCTCTGCTTACTGGAATGTGAATTTTCTGCCCACCAGGTGGGGGAGGAGCTGACAGTCCGTGCGACTACCACGACTACTTTCCACACCGCTGTAACTCCGACATTGGCCTCCCCACCGCCAGCATGCCCAACCTCTCCCTTGCCATGACCCTGGGGGAGGGCCCGGGAGGGGACAAGCTGGGGGTGTACTGCTCCCCGCGCACCACACGTCGATCCGTCGACTTAGACGTCTCTCGAGATCCATCCCGCACTGAGTACGAGTGGCTTGAAGACAAGACGTCTTCCTTGAGAGTTCTCAGCGCCAGCAGCAGAGTGGGCAGCGCGGTCAGCCTCAACAGCGTGTGCACGGCGCACAGCGTGGGTCTGCTCTCCAACGATTCGTCCGATGAGTACCAGGACAACAGTCTCCAAGACAACAGCAGCTCCGGCCTGGGCGGGGAGAGGCCGGGGCAGCTCAGGCGACTCATGTCCTACCCGGAGGAAGAAAAACCCGGGGAGAAAGACCCGGCCCCTGTCTCCCCTCGCACCTCCTACTCCCTCTGCAACCTCAAGGCCGCGCAGGCGCCTGACGGTCACGCTCAAGATCAGGGTCAAGGTCAAAGTGAAGGTCGCGGGCAGCTGACGCCGGAGAAACTGTGCCTCTTGCCCTCTGACTTTGACGAGTCTGACGATAAACCGGAAGGTGTGGTGGCGAAGGGAGGGGATGGGAACAAAGTGGACGCGACGGACGGTAAAGTTCACGATCACAAGTCAAAGTCGCACATAGTGTGTTACGGCAAGACCTCGAACTCCATGCGGGAAGGGCGTATTAGACGTTGGCTGCAAGACATGGACAATGTCAGCCAGTAAAGTTGGGGAATTGTCTCGGTTTTGTGTGTGTTGCAGTTGTACAATTCATTCTTGGGAAGAATCTGGACACATTGTCCGAAAATTAAGCCGAGAAAAACTGAATATGATTCAAACTGCAAGAGACACAGATCCTCATGAGCCCCCGCAGTTGCGGGGGCTCATGAGGATCGATGTCTCTTGCTAACAGCACTTTGTACCCGTGTTCCTTGGACGGCGTGGGCTCTGGCGTTGAATTAACAGTGACGTGAGAAACACAACCTGCCAGCTCTGCATCAGAGGTTTATGTTTATAGCAAAAAGGACACCCTCGGTCTTGAGCGTGTGCTTGTCTTCAACCCCTTCACTGCCGAGACAAAAGTGAACACGATCCAACTGCAAGAGACATAGATCCTCATGAGCCCCCGCGACTGCGGGGGCTCATGAGGATTTATGTCTCCTGCTGAGACCAATTTGTATCCCTGTTTTTGGGACGGTGTTGACTTTTGGTCGTTGAAGAAAGAAAGATTTCAGAAACAAAAATGTACGTACCGTGGCAGGGACGGGGCTAACTATAGATCTGACAGCTGAGGTTGCTTTTGGGTAGACATTGGAAGTGGTTACAACAGTCATGGTGTGTCAATGTAATAACTATGATGGAATACAACTCGATTTTGTACCTGAACACCTTCGAGTGCTGGCTACAACATTCAACAGTGTGCTTACAATATGAAAAGGACAAACACTGGATATACGTATGCAGGTCTGTGAATTTGTACCTAACGACTTGAAGCTGTAAGGTGGAAAATGACAGACCGGCACAATGTTTTCTCCAGGAATCCTTCGAGGATAGAGTGTGCAACAGCCAACGTTCTGCTGCCATTAATCGCCAAAAGAGTGACAAATTGGACATATTTTTCAATTGTTTGTTCGTTTGTTCATGTGTTCGTTTGTTCGTTCGTTCGTGCGTTCGTTCGTTTGTTCGTTCGTTTGTGTGTTTGTTAGTTTCTTTCGTCACAAAGTTGCTGTCAAAAACGTCGTTCACCTGACAGCCTGCATTAGTGTGAGGAACCGAACCAAAAGTATTTGTAAAGTGTGCGTTAAGATTCTACTTTTTGCCCCTAAATGCACTATACCCAGCACTGTCATTAGTCATGACACAGTCAGCAATTTCCTCGGGCCGATGTTAGCCTTAGCTGACCCGCGCACGTCCGTGAGCGGGCCAGCTAAGGCTGACGTCAGCCCGGAGACATTTTGCTTACCAAATAAATCCCCGCTAGCACCACCCTACATCTGCACGCGTACCACTGTCATCGTTTCGAAAATTGCTTTCTGTATTTTTAGTCGTGATCACACGGGGAAAAAACTGTAATTGGGATGCTCTTACAATATGTACTAGTCTGTGATGTTGAATCTTGCAGCATTATGCCGTAAGGTCAAAAATCACAAAACAGTACACAAATCTGGTCACGATAAACTCTTGGATTGTACTGTATTGCGTTGAAAAGAGAGTAATGCTGTAAGAGGATGCTTTGATTGTGATCCAGTTCTAGCAAACTGCATCAGATTACCGGTCGGAACGTGTACCAAAGTGCAGAACACTGTACAGCAAGCACATTATGAAATGAGGCGAATTGGTTACAATGTGGCGAATCGGGTGTAGTTTCCACTTCGTGGCTGGCTGTAATCAGAGTCGGTGTGTTTAAGTGTGTCTTTGAACGGATGTTTGGAGTGCATCCATTCGACAGCAGGTGGTAAACGCCTTTTGTTGGTTGTGTTAGAAACTTTGTCTGTCAGTCATGAAACAGTGTTGTGAACCACCCAAAGAAAGTTAACGACAAAAAAACGTTCAAGATCTCTTTCGTTGATACTAAAATGTTGTAAAGCATCTTCGGTGGTTGAATCCCTCGCTGCACGTTGTCATGAATTATATATATCAAATATCACCGATGATTACTTTGTCCAAGAAACACGGATGTAAATCGGAGCCGGCAAGAGGCATAGATCTTCATGGACCCCCGCGAAAGCCATGAAGACTTATGCCTCTTGCAGTTGGTTGTTGATCAGTGCTGGCCGTGTCAGCAGCGAAGGGCGCAATGGCACGCGCAGTAAATCACTGCCTTCATTTTTCTGCTGTCAAATACTGATGGAGAAAGCGAGAACGCGATATAGGTAGCACTCTCTTTTATAAACAAGAAGCCACAAAAATCGATAAGAGAAAACCCGTGATCATTGCTTGTTCTTTCACGCCACCACGATTTGCGGCGGTTTGCGAAAAATGAATTTGAACTTTTTTGTGATGAGTACGTGTGATAAGTCTTCAAAATACGGCGACATCATTTCTGCGTGTCTCTTTTTACCCCCCAAAATATTTGTGTATCTTTTAAGAATAATACGTGCTTATTTTCAAAATGGCAAACGTCTTCTGACCGAGCCATTTGACGACAGAATGCTGTTCAGTGGCATCAAGTTACTATGGGCTCCATCGATTGGTCTGTTTGCGGGGAACATGACGCTGTTAAAGCCCGGCGTATTCCGTGTATAGACAATCCGATAGCGGTTCCTGGAAATACGCTATCATCGCCTATACACGGTATAAAGCGGACTTTAATTTCGCATTGTCACGCTTTTTTTTTACCTGTGAGATCACTGATTATATTTGGGCTGATATATATATGAACGCATTTGATATACGCATAAGGCAGTATCTATTACTAACTCTTCACTCACTGCTCTGACGATGCCGTGTCTTTTTCGCCGAGTAGTATTGTCAATAGCACTCAAGGGGTTAACCCATTTTGCCTTTCCACACTACAGCAGGAGATGGATCGACCATGATAATTCAAGGGTAGTGCCAGATTAGCTTGGCGCCGTCAAGCGCCAAGCTAATCTGGCACTACCCTTGAATTATCATGCTCGATCTATCACCTGCAACTGGTACATAGTTATTAGGTGCCACCTCCTCCAAAAATTGGAAAACGCGGCGTTGGAGTTAATTGTATTAATTGTTTGGTTTCAACGCGACCAATCCCGATGAAGTTTACCTTAAAAACACAGTTGTGCAATGTTACAACACATATATATTAGTGGAAAACTGCTTATGTTTAAAATTACAAAAAGGTGCATTTACATTTTTACAAATTCATAAAAGTTAAAAAGTAACAAAACTTGTTCTGGTTTCCGATTTTTGACTTTAGGGTTTCAAGCCGTAAGGTCTAAACTCACAGGCCAGCGCATGTCTAGACATAAATGCCAAATCTGATGTACGAAGGACTGCATTGTTTCAGTGTGTGTATGGCTACAGAATTCGTTTTATATACATGTTATATTTTTCTTGAAAGCTGGTATTTTTTCCAGCTGTTCATTTGGTTGTGTCACGGGACCACAGTCATTGTTTTTCTCTGCAAACACCCCACCCCCTTTCCCACCCGCCCTCTCCTCGGTGTCCCCTACCCCACACTCTCACCCTCTTTCTTTACGCAAACTCTTGTGAAAATTAAGACGCGCATGCAGCAAGTCTAGACAGGTTGCAAGATTCTTGTATTGTCCAGGTATTGAAGGGTATTGTCCAAAAATGTGAAAATTTGTTTTTCCTATTTGAGTTTTTTTTTTAATTTTATTTTTTAGCACACACCTGAAACCTAATCCACACTAAACATGTTACTTGCGTTATGGTTAAGCCATACAGCCATGACCCATTACAGCAGGGGATGGATGGACCATGATGACTCAAGGGTAGTGCCCGATTAGCTTGACGCCTGATGGCGCCAAGCTAATCTGGCACTACCCTTGAATATCATGGTCCATCCATCTCCTGAAGCTGGTACACGATCTTTAGGTGACACTTCCAGTAGTTTGAGAAATGCGGTCGTGGGGTTTAATGGGTTAATGCCACAGTTTCTCTATTCCAAAAATGAAGATGGAGTGATCGTACCTACAGTTGCTGACCATCTGGTTACTTCGTTCATTTCCTGTTCAAGCGTCATTTCCGGAATAGAGAAACTGACTCTCAATGTGAAAGAGTTCATCATCCACCCGCCATCCCCGCACCAACCCACTCCCACCCGCCTCGAGTCTCCCTACCCACCCACTAAATCCATCCACCCACTGGGATTGACCCACCCGGTTGCGAGGCATTTGCAGAATGCAAACATCTGGAGACAAACATTTCTCTGTTTGCAGACAACTTGATCGATAGCTTCGCAAAACCTGTTTCCCAAGAAAATGTTAACTGCTTCGCTCTCAAGCCAGGTGCGAGCAACGGAACGACCGTAAGGCAACAGCCACGGATTCGTAGACACTTTGTGAAGCTAGCTGAAGAGTAGTTATCTGGAAGCAGACGGTTGGGCAGCATCTTGACCAACACTTTCTCAAAAGCTGTTCCCAATGATAATTCAAGGTCTAATCTCCACGCCACAAGTATGATAACAGGGCCGTTCATTATCATTCTTGTGGACATTAATTTTAACCTCGTGGGGCGGGTAATGGGGGAGACAGGAACAGCTATTGCCGATGGAGTATGACTTGAACGATGTTCAATTCAGCTGCACTGCAACTGTGCCACTTTGATTTACCAGCACCTTTCAACGGACATGCTGTAGATCAAGCCTGTAGGTCTTTCCTCCTGGGTCAAGATGATGAGAGACAAGGGACACATGATCAATTCAGGGGCAATGCAACGGGGCCACTTTGGTTTACCGGCGACCTTTCAACGAACATTCTATAGGACGAGCCCGCCTTTTTCCCTGGATCAGTTTTCCAGGAAAACGTTAGGATCTTAAAAAGCGTCCGTGTTGGCGATAGTCCTGTTCACCCCTTCGCTGTCGGTGGCCAACAATTAACTCTCTTAAACCACCTCGGTCAGACTTTGAGATAAGCCGTCGGCGTTAGGAACACTGATATAAATGGGGCAAAGCAAGAGGCATAGATCCTCATGAGCCCCCGCATTTGCGGGGGCTCATGAGGATCTATGCCTCTTGCACGAGTCTTGTTCGCTTTTTCTCGGCAGTACAGGGGTTAATTTTTGTATAATTCCTCACCATTGGCGTAGGAAAAGAGACAGTGAAAAAGGGAATTCTTGATGCCAACGGTGTTAAATGTTGTAATATTCTGCGTTGCCGCACTGCTTCACACGATATCTGATGTTTGTACACTGCACACGAATGGCTGTTTTATGCAATGTTGGTGTTCATGATTGAAAGAGAAATACACACTGTTGAAATCATGCTTGTCACGTGTCACATTTTTTTCCCTGAGATTCTGCTGGTAACCCATTGAACCCTGACGCACTACATCAGGAAAGAACGACCACGATAATTCAAAGGTAGTGCCAGATTAGCATGGCGCATGTCGGAGCCAAGGTAATCTGGCACTGCCCTTGAATTATCATGGTCGATCCATCTCCTGCAACTGATGCATAGTCATTAGATGACGCCTCCAAAATTTGGGAAATACGACCGTCAAGCTGAGTTAACTTCGCCGATCCTTCTTCTTCGATGTATTTTTTAGGTGTCGTTGTTTTTGGTTACATTACTTTTGTTGTGTTGATGGTGGTGTTGGTGGTGGTGGTGAGTTTGGAACATAATAGGTGGACGTGACCTGCTTTGTGACAAAAACAACGCCTGTGTTTACTTCGCGTTATTTGGCAAGTCGTTAATAACGAGTCTTCTTATTTTTGCAACAGCTTTCCGTTAGCTACATTACATTAGTTAGTTTTTAGACGTGCTAATCGGTTCACACACACACACACACACACACACACACACACACACACACACACACACACACACACACACACACACACACAGACACACACACACACGCACACACACGCACGCACGCGCGCACGCACGCATGCACACACACATATGCCGGGTATGTATGTATGTATGTATGTATATATATATATACAGATAGATAGATTACACACACACAGAGTGAGAGAGAGAGGCACGACGACGCAGTTTGACAAAGACTCTTTAGCGACAGAAAGCCTATAATTTATTTTCTGCTGGCTGTCAATGATCCAAGCACCCGCAGCATTGTAAACCCATTGTACCCGAGGGAGAAAAACAAAACAAAACCTCCAAGAGTTCAACACACAACAGGTTAGCGCGCACACACACACACACACACACACACACACACACACACACACACACACAGGGCCGGACCTGGGAAAAGTCGATGGGGGGGTTACAGATTCAGTATAAAGCGAAGGCGCGAAGCGCCGAGCCTTCTAGGGGGGTCCGGGGGCATGCCCCCCCGGAATTTTTTTTTTTCAAGGATGCAAAATGGTGCAATCTGGTGCAATCTGAGCCTTGAAAAAGCCATTTGTGATGGTCTGGGGACTTTGAGCTTTTTGAACAATCGAACTGACAAACTCTGGGGTACAAAAATTATCACCTGCCCCTCCCTTAAAAAAAACACCCACACCCACACCCACACACACACACACACACACACACACAAACATTTATTTATCAACAGAGATGTTTTGTATACTATTATTATTCACTACTTTTCGTTGATCGTTAACGGTATAAAGCTTTACCTTGTAGTTTATGGGGTGTAGGGGGCTCTGGATAGAGGTAGTACCTTTGCTGTTCGGCAGCTGCGTTCTACATAGGACGGACGGGCATCACTGGTCCTCATCCATCTCCTTAATCTCTCACGTGCTGGCTCCAAGCGCCACACCCTGGCAAACCACCTCAGCTGGTGGGCTAAACCACGTGAGGGGGTGGTGTTCACATTGCACCACTAGGCGGATGAGCTGTTTCTGACAGCCAACGGCTAGAGGACGGAGGAGATCAGGTTGGATCCAACGGCCTAATGTGGGGGAGTAAACCCTTCAAATCAAGAGTGGAGCCCCGAAGGCAGACAGCTGCCTGTATTCACGCACTGTTCTGGCAGCTCCTGCAGCCAAACTGATGCCAAACGTACTGCTTTGCATTCCTTTGGATACATCAGCGAGGCCGAGAGGGGGATCTTGACGACTGGGCATCCCAGGATCTCCATACACTTCGCCCAGGCTTGCGCACTGGAGAGGTCACTCCAGTGACTGACCCAGCAAGCGCATACTCCATTGTCTTCCGAGACAGGATGCCGAACTGTAGTTTATGAACATCAGGGCCCTGCTTTCACTTCAGTTCAGTCTTGCTGCACTAGGTTCCTCGGCATTAGTACCATTTGTGAATTGTATCTTCTGGCAAAACAGTTCACTGCCTCTTTGAAGTCAATATCAACATCCCTGTGCACTTTCAGTAAAGCAAGTGCATTGAGTCTCTGTTGCCCCATTGTAGAGCGCAGGTAGTTTTTCAGGTTGCGCAACTGACTGTTTGAACGCTCACACTCGGCAGTAGTGACAGGCAGGGTGCAAAGGTTCTTTAGCATGATGAACAGGTTGGGATAAAAATCCCTGTCACAGTGTTTCAGTGCTTCTGATGCCGTGGATGGGATGATAGCTGTCGCATTCTCAGCAGCACTTCGCCATTTGCAAACCCACCGTTGGTATTCTGCATCAAGGGTAGCGTTGTCTGGTAGGTCAGACTCCCACAACATTGCCAGTGTCTTCACCCCTTCTGGAACCTGCATGAAACCATCCTGGTTGTCTATTAAAGTGCTTGGCACCAGACAGAGACCATCAACTGCTAGGTCAGCATTTTTGAACCTCGAGTCCAATTCGGTTGACAGGTGTTCCAAGAAAGGAATGGCAATGCTAATCTTGAAATATTCTTCTGGAGTGGCCGCAGGTTGGTTGTCACGGAGAGTCTGGCGGGATGCTTGACGAGGAACAACAACATCAGTTGTCAAAGCATTTGCCATTTTGCTGACTTCACCAAACCAGGCAACGAACGCTGTGTCGACATCTCTTCTAATAGAAGACATGCAGTTACTGACCTCTTTGATTTCCCTGTAGGCATCGACAACATATTTTGTTCTTTTCTGGAGCTTCACTGTCAAGGGTTTTAAGTAACGCAAACAATTGCGGACGACAACGAATGCAACGAGGAAAACACTGCTGCTCAAGGTGTGGAGAAAGCCAGTTGCCTTGGTCAATGTCTCACTGTCCCAATTGTCACTGTCTTCACACATTTGTCCCAAACAGTCGTGAACAACCAGGAAGAGAGATGTGTAAACCTCCAGTGCTTCATGTTTTTCTACCCATCTTGTTCTGCACAGATCAACAAGCTTTGTCTTTGTCGTGTCAGGCTGAGATGCTTCGATGGTATCTTCAAGTTTTCGTTGTCTCTTTGGAGAGTTTGAGAAAAACAGTGACAGTTCCCTCAGTGCTCCCATCATGTTCTTCACTGCAGGCAAGCCGCATGCTTTTACAATGCAGAGACTCAAGCTATGGGAAGCACAGTGAAAGTACAGTGCTTTGTTGTTCCTTGCTTGAAAACGTGCCTGCACTCCTTTAAACTTTCCTGCCATGTTTGCGGCCCCGTCATAACCTTGTCCTCTAACATTGTTGAAATCAAGCCCCCACAAGCCCAGACACTCAACAATCTTGTTGTAAAGTGTTTCACCTGTGGTATCTCTGCACTGGACAGGACAAAAGCCAGGAACTCTTCACGAACTTTCAGACTTCCATCGACGAATCTCAATATAATTGAAAGTTGTTCCCAGTTTGAGCTGTCTGTGACTTCGTCAGCAAGCACGGTAAACTGTTTTGCTGCAATAATTTCTGCAAGAATCTTGTTGCGGATCTGATCACCAAGAACCTCTATCAGTCTGTTTTGTGTACTTTTTGAAATGTATGTGGCCTTCTTATCGCATGTATCTAGATGTTTCCGGAGAGTTTCATCTCCTGCATTGATGCACAGATTCAAAAGGGCATTGAAATTGCTTCTGTTCTCACTCTGAAGAATGCCATCATCACAGTTGCCCCTCAGAGCTAACCCCTGTCTTCCACACACTTCAACAATCCTGAAGAGGCTTGTCAGAACTTGTCGATTTGCAGCGATGTTTTCTGCATTTTTCTGATTGATTTCACTGGCGATGCTCTGCTCTGGTTTATCCATGATTGTCAAAAACTGCTCTCCATTTGCCATTGCATCTTTGTGGTATTGTAATAACGAGTGCTTTTTGATCTGATCACAGGCTTTATTCCAGTTCTTGCATGGCGTCTTCACAAACTTGCCCAGGTTTTCAGTAGCCTTTGCAAATAATAGGCAATACTTGCAGTAAGCCCCATCCTCGAAAGGAGAATACACAAGCCAGGAGTACTTTTGCAACCACTCATGCTGAAATTTTCGGTTCTTGTTGTTTATCACTGTTGTTGGAAACTGAAAACCAGGTGATGGTCTCCAGTGTTGCCTTAGAAGATGCTCCTTGTCACGGCTTGTCACGGAATTATCCTAAAAGCAACAACAAAAATGTAAAATAAAATAGAACCGTCTTTTCAACATCTTATTATGCATTGCAGGTGTTAACACGTCTACTACAATTTTATAATAATAATTTAATATAAAAAACAGTGGTTTTCTGATTAGTTCTTAGCTTATTTTAAATTTCATCAACAAAAGGCCTAAGGGTGAATAATCTTATTTTGTAGCACGCTGTTCACAGGCATAGGAACTGTTAACAAATTTGCTGATTTTCAGCAGTTGGCAAAATTTCAGCACATTTTTATTTTCCATTTTATTATGTGAAAAAGGCAGTGGTTGGGATGCCGTCATGATGGCTTCTTGTCGTTCCAAAAACCGAAGTCGTCATGACGGTTTCGCACCCGGAAAGGCTATGTTGCCGTCACAATTGATGGCGACGCTGTCAAAGTGGTGTCAGATAGGCTATGGTTTCCATAGTCAGCCATCAAGACGGTTCTGTTCTGCTCTCCGAAGAGATTTACGTCACAATACATAGCTAGTAAGCTGCACTAGTGAAAACGATACCTTATAACTTAGCCCTTGGTTTTGTTATTGAAAACGATATTTTGCCGTCCAAAGATTTTTTTTATAAATATAAAAGCAATATTGATCATTGATGCCGATATCTTTATTCTTTAAATTGACATTTTTAAAGTTATATATCATAATACTTTGTGAAATAAATTTTAGGCTATGCATGACTTTAATTGTTACCTGTTTTGGTATTTTAATAAGTGGGGCTGTTTTATATCTATGATATTCATTATATGCAGCTAGTATCAGCTCCTACAGCATAGGCTACACTCACAGGAAGGAAGTACCCGCGCCATCGCCACGTGCTCATTTGAATCGAATTCGGAATGGGTGAATTTTACCTAGTTCTACTGACTACATTTCTTTTATGAGACAAAATTGGATTTAAAAATGTACCCACCTTCTGAAATGGAGCTTGATGAAAACCAGCATGACAGTCGCCTACTGCCATCAGCATCTGTTTTTTTCAGTTTCGGCATTTTCGAGGAGACAGCAAAAGTGAAGTGTTACCAAAGAAAATAGATCTAGATTTAAACTTCCCCCCACAAACCTTAATGACGTCAGACGTCTTTTCACTGATCTTTCTCGGAAAGACATGCACTGAAGGAAAGCAACTCTTTTGGGTACCTGGTCGATTCAACGGAAATCCATTTCAACGATGTTTTTGGACGATTCAACGATGGTCGTTTCAACGGATGTTCGTTACAACGAATTATCATAATTATCAACTTAGCGTCTTAATTAATCTTTCTAAAAAGTCGTTTTTGGGGGATTAGGGCTGTATCAAGGTGAAGGCGCTGGAAGAGGCTTGTGGCCAGAACAAGAAAATATGGCTGCATTTACTAATTTAGGGTTAGGGGTTGGGTTACTTGGTTGTTTCAACGGGAAAACGTTTTGGACGTTTAAACGGATCCCTTGAAATGGATTTCCGTTGAATTGTCTATAAATAACTCTTTGTGCCTTGGATCAAAAGTGACTAAAAACTGCAATGTTTTAAAAACAATAAAAAAATAATAAAACTTTGGAACTCCCTTTGCATAAAAAAAATTCACTGTTCTTTTTTTTTTTTTTTTTTTTTTTTTTTTTTTTTTTTAGTTGGGAGGGGGGGGTTCCGGAACCCAGGTAACCCCCCCTGGGTCCGGCCCTGCACACACACACACACACACAAAACACAAGCGCTAGAACGCGTTTAAACACAGCTATCTACACTATCGATCCCGCTGTGTGTCGACTGTCAACCGAGTTTTCTTCCATTCTAGCGCTCGTTTGTAATGTGCATGCTGATATGTACTTTTGGACCTTACTGTTGAAAGCCGTCAGGTCCAAAATTACAGACTAGCTCACCGTGGCAAAATTTTCCCTGCTGTAACCTGTGAGGTTTAAATTTAGAACCTGCACACTCACAAAAGCTTTATGCATTACATTTTCGGCAGTCTCTTACTTACGCCGGACACTAAATCTCGGTTTTACTGATGCAGATGCATAGTATTAATACATGCATAAGCAAGAGGCATAGATCCTCATGAGGATCTGTGCCTCTTGCAGACGGATGGCGATCGAAAACCGAGGTTTATCCGAGTGCGATTTGCTGCAGGGCAGTCTGGGTATTGTCAGCTGGCGCGCCGATTACGCCATTTGTTCCGCCATACAGTAGTAATGGCCCAGCCACACGCAACTTTCTAATCACGAAAAACTGCACCAAAGTGGGGTAATTTTGTCGATCTGCAGATTTTTTTTTGTTTGTTTGTTTTTTTGGGTGGCTTTCCTAGGTCGTTGACTTAGGCTGTTTCGTCGTTATTTACACAGCAAACAAAGTGCGTACACCCAAAAGTTTTACGTCCGTGTTGTGCCGTATAATATCTCCGCAAAGAACCACTTTTCTGTACAACAAATATCATTCGGTGACTCGAACAATGTCAGTTTTGCTGTACAGTCGTATAAAAATCGGATTTTTTATTTTTTTCATGAAATGATTGATTTTACATCCTTAAATGTGCCCCAGATACATTAACTCATTCTACCCCAGACACACCACAGCAAGATATGGGTCGACCATGATAGTTCAAGGGTGATGCCAGAATAGGTTGGCGCCTATAGGCGCCAAGCTATTCTGGCATCACCCTTGAACCATCATGGTCGATCTGTGTCCTGCACTTAAAAGCACTCTTCAGAGGACAACGGCAAAATTTGGGGATTTCGGTGTTGGGGTAGAATGAGTTAAGCTCAGTATAAAATAGATCCATTTTCACGTGAATTGGCCGAGTTTTCTCACTTGAAACAGCGCAGGCATACATACTGAATATATGATATTGATATTGATATTGAAATCTGCCGCGGCTCTATTTCGGGTATTGAAATGGTTTGTTCTTGTCTTTTCACTCACTCAGCAAAACTTAACGACTTGTACAGCAAATTCGACAACTCATAGGAGTTCAGTAAAAAATATGCCATATTAGGTCAATTGGCGCTAAATGATATTTGTTCTTAAAATGGTACAGAGAAGTGTTTCTTTGAGGAGATATTTGGAGGAGAGGGGGGGGGGGGAGGGACTGTGTACGCTCCGGCGATGTCAAGCGGCCTAAATATAGCGTTTAAACTCGCGTGAGCGAAGCTTTAACAGTCTACAGTTTTGCTGACCTCGCGAGCGAGCTGGCGATTTTGTTTAGGGTAGATCGACAGTGTACTTCACTTAACTGAACAGTTACATAGATTTCCGGATTGTAATTTTGACGTTGGCAATTGTGAAAACTATTTACTTAGCTAAGTTCACGTTGGCTACACGATCGACTTGACTTGAAAGTAACCGAGTCTCGGCGTTATGCGATCGTGAGAAGCGCAGACCTTTCACTGCCAGCGATCACGAATTGAGCGGGTCTGCAACCACTGCATACTGACCGACACTCGCGTGAGAAACCCAGATGTAAATGGGATCAAAAATAGCCGTACAGAACACAGGACTAACAAGAGACATAAATCCTCGTGAGCCCCCGCGACTGCGGGGGCTCATGAGGGTTTATGTCTCTTGTCGCTGGTTGACGTTCGCCTTTGCCCGGCATTTAAGGAATTAAAGTCTGCTGTATGCCGTGAATAGCGCCTAAAGGGTAAATGATTACTAAACATGCGCTTATGCCTGTGCTGTACCCGATCCAACAACGGAATCATAGTAGTGTAAGCACTTTGTAAAATCGTTACACTGAACGCAGAAGCTAATTGCAGCAGTGGAGCTTATATAGAACGTATTCAGTCACAACTCAATTATAAATGACCCGGTTTCGCGAAATATTCCCAGTGGTCTTTTTCTGTTGTAACTGTTGTGAAAACACATACGCATACTCATGCAAAAGGTTACACGCGAAACAATGCGGCACACAGACGATACATCCCGTAATATGACGTCAGCGGATTAAAGGTCAGGTTTGGTGGTGGTGTCATTTTCTACTTTCATTTTCGTAATGTAGAAATGACGTCTCTGCCTTATCTGCAAACCCATTTTCTGACAAGAAAGAACAATGACTACCCAACAGACTAGGTATATATATATATATATATATATATATATATATATATATATATATATATATATATATATATATATATATATATATATATATATATATATATATATATATATATATATATATATATATATATATATATATATATATATATATATATATATAATAAGTTATTGGTCGGAGGGGTTCACTACATGGACCTTTGTAGGCCTGAGGGAGGTCAAAGGAATCATTGTACCCTGAAGACCTACAAGGGTCCGTGCAGCGAACCCCTCCGACCAATAACGCATTTGATTTCATTCATCCACTATTTTCGTAAAAGAAATCAAGAAGACATCTTGCGACCTGGATCACGCCAGACATGACTGACGTAAAAGGAACATACATTTATACATAATAGACTTATGACGTAATTTAAAATATGTCATGACGTTGCGGTCTCCAGTACTGATTGTGCTTGTTGTTTCAAACAACATTACGTAATTTTGTACTTTAGATCGTTTGGCGATCTTTTATAGAAGAAAACTGGCATCCAAGATGCGTCATCGAGAGGGCTACAAAACGTCCGCCATGTTTCGCTACAGGGGTTTTTATATCACGGTCACATGGTATGGTTTGCGCTAAAGTGACTGGTCGTGTGACGTAGGGAGGAAAATAAATATATATGTATTCCTTCTCTCCCACTACCCTCTCTTTTCTGGAACTAGTGAGCGATTCAGTCACAAAAAGGGCAGCTGATGTCCTGATGACACAACGCAAGCTTAATAGCCTGGAATTCCATGGCTTTAGCACAGCATTCTCAGAATTGAATGAAAATTTACCTCCCTTGGAGCTAATCTGATTGAGTGCACTTTTTGGTTTTGGGCGACGCCTTTGTTAAAAGTAAAGAATAATTGCACCACAAAATTGCCTATGTGTTGCCTTTTCAAAATTAGTCTGTCTTCTTCCACCGCAATGCCTCATAAAGCTTTAGGGATGCAATCCGCGCTGTACTGGCGGTGCTACCAGTAAATTCTGGAGGCGGTTTCTAGTACATGCGTTGTGTTTGCAATTTCAGGTTACGCCGTATGCCTACCTGAAGAGCCCCCCCCCCCCCCCCCCCCCCCCCCTTGGGGCGAAACCGATCGTAGGCGGCAAAAACTAAAATCTACTCAGCAGGTCCGATATCTTTTTGGGGATATTCTCTAGCATACCCCCACGGGGGGGGGGGGGGGGTGGTCTATACACACACACACATATATATATATAGTTCTTTTCTAGCGCTGTTCTCTAAAAAAAACACTGGACTCTCTGCGCATGCACAACAGTACACCCTCTCTCTCAGACACACGCACAATTATACACTACTTTAAACCATCCCATCCGTTCCCAACACCTTACATCCACTTCCCTCTTAGATCAGAATAAAAGGCAGTCAGTCAACAGTTAGCTAAAGGTGAGCTAAATGTTAAATGTTAAATGCCCGACAGAAAAGAAAAGTCTTTTAGTGAGCTTTGAACTGTGACAATGTGGGCAGATTCCGCATTTCAATTGGCAGTGAGTTCCTCACACTTGGGGCTAAAAAGGTGAAAGAACGCTCCCCGACAGTTTTCATGTTAAGCTTCGGGATTTTAGAAAAGTTTATCACTGGAAGAACGGAGGGTGCGTGATGGCTGATATACAGACAGCTTGGCAGAAAGGTACGGCGGGAGAGATCCGTCAAAATGTCGATAGGCCAAAATCGCAATTTTGTACTGGCAGCGGACTTTTACGGGCAGCCAGTGCAGCTGCTTTGTAACGTGGTCTCTCTTTCGTTTCTTTAAGATGAGACGCGCCGCTTTGTTTTGAATCATCTGCAAGCGTGAAATCTGGTCTTCCGGTAAACCTGCCAGTACAAAATTGCAATAATCGAGCCTGGACGTAATGAATGCAATTACTAGTCTTGACGTCGCACTTTCTGTGAGATACGGTCTGAGGGAATAAATTCTGCGCATCTCAAGGAAACCAGCTCAGCAGACGCTACTGATATGATCATGCATGGACTGAGAGCGTCGAATCAATCTTCACAGCCAGATATTTGACACAGTTCTGGAAGCGAACGTTGCAGCCACCAATGTTTGCGAACTCGTTGTCAATCAAAGGCGAGACTGAGAGCCAGCAAGCATGAATTCGGTTTTGTCAGTGTGTTAAGCTTAAGTTTGTTGCTAGTCATCCAGGACAGGACGTCGTCTATACACACCTTACGTCAGTAGGCCACATATTACATACGTTTAAAGTTATGAAACTAAATGTAATCGCTATGGGCTAGTCTGTGGTTTTGGACCTTACAGCCTAGCACCGATAGGTCAAAATCAGACACCAGCACACACTAACATAAATCATCCCGAACAGAAATAGTCTCACACACCTATTTGCACTGAAAATCTAGGTCAGCAGGATGTCGCCTTGAATCACTTTTTCTCGTTCTGACATAAATATGCTGTTGCAATCTGACTTCCCCCCCCCCCCCCCCCCCTATTGACGTACTAGAACCTATACGCGAGTCCCTCTTTCTACACGAGGCACAGATTAACATGAGCCTCTGCAGGCGCATGAAACTCTATGCCTCCTGATGACAAATTTAGCCCCTTTTAACTCTTTCGAGACGTGCCGCATCAGGATTCGCGGCTTTACGCAGAGAGTCCAGTGGCCGCAGACTGTGCTTCTGAAATTTGTGTTAACTCAGCACCAAAGAGCCCCAGCCGTCCAAGGAACGTGGAAACAAATTGGTGTCAGCAAGTGGCATAGATCCT
Source organism: Semisulcospira habei (assembly GCA_036245525.1). Taxonomy (NCBI): domain Eukaryota; kingdom Metazoa; phylum Mollusca; class Gastropoda; family Semisulcospiridae; genus Semisulcospira; species Semisulcospira habei. The sequence continues at coordinate 62,911,279 of BTPG01000006.1, forward strand.
CATGAGCCCCCGCAACTGCGGGGGCTCATGAGGATCTATGCCTCTTGAAGTTCCAGGGGTTAGTTGCTGGGGTTCACGAGAACCTGTGGTTTTTGTGCCCGATTCATTTCATCCACGGTGGTTTGACATGATCCTATTTATATCCTAACCTTTTCTGAAGAAGTACCCAACGGAGAAAGAAACGCGCTTAGAAAAGACGGTTACAACACAATTTATTAATATTTCGGGTAAATACCCATTGTCAAAATAGACGAACAAACAGAGAGATCAGTCGCTACTTATCTTCATTCGCAGAAGGAATGTGGCAACTGAAGGAGGTGACGTAAAATAAAATAAAAGGAAGAACAAAAGTGCGTAAAAAGTAAAATAAAAATGACGTCAATGAAAAACTCATAAGAGAGAGAGAGACTCGGAGAGAAACTGAACACGAGACAAAGAGTGTGTGTAAGCGCGCGCAGGAGCGAGCAAACATGAATGCGTGTGTGTGAGGCCAGAAAGAAAGAGACTCTTATGAGTTTTTCGTTGACGTCATTTTTATTTTACTTTTTACGCACTTTTGTTCTTCCTTTTTTTTTTTTTTTTTTTTTTTTTTTTACTTCACCTCCTTCAGTTGCCACATTCCTTCTACGAATGAAGATAAGTAGCGACTGATCTCTCTGTTTGTCTATTTTGACAAAAGGGTATTTACCAGAAATATTAATAAATTGTGTTGTAACCGTCTTTTCGAAGCGTGTTTCTTTCTCTGTTGGGTACGTCTTTGCATTTTGCACGCTTGGCAGTCACCTTTTTGGTCTGGATTGCTTAACCTTTCTGAGAAAAGCCTGTCATACGGTTCTGCGAATGTTAGCAAATACCTGTGAATATTGGTGCAAAATTATATATTTATCGCCAGCTAAATGTAGTCCCTTGCGAACACTAGCTTTCGAAACGGCTGACGAGCCTCAGTCTCAGATAGTTATAACACGGAAATAGATGAGGCAAGCAAGGATAAGAGATCGGCAGACTGCTGGGGCTCATGAGGATCTGTGCCACTTGCAATGGCGGAAGTTAGCAGTTTTGAATGTGTGAGGACCGATTTCGTCTCCTGTCTTTGCCGGCACAGACCATGAATAGAAAGCAGGGACTTGGATAAGCCATACATTGACGTCACATACGCACTTATGTCCCAGCCTACAAGTCCAACTCCATTCCCCCTCTCACCACACACAAAAATAATGTGACATTAGGCTGATTGAGTCTTGAACCCTGCATGTGCCAAGCCTCGGAACGCCATTCTACCCCCCCCCCCCCGCCCCCCCCCACCCCCCGCCCCCCCCACCCCCGCCCCCACCCCTCTCCCCCGTGTGTGTGTGTGTGTGTGTGGGGGGGGGGGGGGTAGAATGGCGTTCAAACACTCCCACTTCACTGCCACCACCTCCACTTCCACCCCTCCTTTAACTACAAATCTTCACCATTTTCCTGTCAGCTGACGTATTTATTCTCCTAATGTTCCTTCTTAATTTCCGACCAAAAACTTCCAGACCAGGCAATGCGAGGGGCTATGAGGTATGAGGGGCTTCTCGCAGGATTTGTGTAATGCTTTCTTGCGAATGCATTACGTATTTGTGTTTGTGCGTGCGTCCGTGTATGTATACAATTGTACATTGAACGCCATTCTAATTCTACTCCCCCCCCCCCCCCCCCCGGCACACACACACACGGGGAATAGGCGGGGCGGGTTTGGGGGGGGGCGGGGGGTGGGGGTGGGGGTAGAATGGCGTTCAATGTACAATTGTATACATACACGTTCAAACACTCCCACTTCACTGTCACCACCTCCACTTCCTCCCCTCAAGTTGTACGCTGGCGGATGCGCCTGTTTACGACTGCGTACACAATTGTATACGATGTGCTGTACACATGTCTGTCTGTCTGTCGGCCTGTGTGTACTCAGTAAGCAGAGGACAATCTGTCTGCCCGTCTGTCCAGCATATGCTTGTATATTCATCGGCATATTTTCCCTTTCCGCTGTGTCTGCGTGTGCATGTAAATCCACCAGGACACTGACGCCATTCCGCGGGTCAGAAATAGACTTCAATCAGAGTCCCACCGCTTAAACCCACGCACCCTCCTTTAATGCGATGATGCAAATGTACCCGACTATAACCGCAAGTTGCGTAGATTCTCATGAGTACCTGCATCCGGTAGCGGCAGGTGAGAATCTGTGCCGATTTGTGGATGGAAGGCGTTGTCTGTGCGAGTGATCACTCCACATCGATCCGGGGACGAAGACGCTCCTGACACATGAGGCAATTCAGGGTACGTAGCAACTCATTTGCAAAAGGGGCACTTGAAGAGATCCTCAGGAACCCACGACGAACCCAACTGTAAATCTGTCTGCGCAAAGCATGGATCCACGTGAGCCTCAAATGATAGCCAGCGCCTATCTCGAGTAGTAAAGGGTCCTTACTGAAAACCATCGAAAGCCGAAAAATTCGTCTGTACGCCAGTAAATTCCTTAACCTTTTTAGCACCAACACGCTACAGCAGGAGATTGATTGACCATGATAATTCAAGGGTAGTGCCAGAAAAGCTTGGCGCCTGCAAGTGGTACATAGTCGTTAAGTAACACTTCCAAAATTTGAGGAAATGCGCCCATGACACTATAAGGGTTAATGAGCTTCGAAAGCCAAAATGTAAACAAGAGACATAGCTCTTCATGAGCAGCCGCTGTCGCGGGGGCTCATAAGGATCTATGCCTCTTGGTGGGTTCATTTTCGTATGCAAATTTCAGGCAGAAGAGATTATTTAGTTCAAGGGAGGTCATTCTCATTTATCATTCTGTCTGATACGCCGTCCTGCATCAGTTTTGGTTCTTGAACTCAATACATTTTTAAAAAGATTAAAATAAAATAAAATAAAAGAGAAACGAAAGGAAAGAAATAAAGTAAAGGAAACGAGGAAAGGAAGAAAAGAAAATCAAATAAGCGACTCCCGAAAAAAGTAAGATGAGAGTCTTCAAAAACATCCGAAAGCCAATGCTTCCACTAACCACTAAGGATGCACTCGTCAAAAAAGTAATCACCCTATGAGCCATGGAAAAGCTATTGAGTCGCGTCTCTTGGGTGTAACTAAAGTCGACTAATGTCCACAGCTCCAGTCTACGAGTCGTAACTAAACTGACGTCCACCCGAACAATTGTCTTTTTTGCAGATATAAATAGGAACCATTTCAGTTGGAAGAGGCGTCGATTCTCATGAGCTCCTGCAACCGCAGGGGCTCATGAGAATCTACGCCTCTGCAAATGGAACGTGTGTGAGTAATTGTTAAGGGAACGCGCGCAAGAGCTGCCCAGTGGTCATTAGTAATGTCCTGCCAAATGCGTTTAGTGTGAGGCGGTACGTTCAGCGTTGCCACGCGTCGATATGTCCGAATAGGGCCCGGGAAGTTCCCCGCGTTGCCTAGCAGCGTCGGCGCGTCAGCCGCCATCTTAAGAGGATACCATAGTTATGAGATAGTAGCGAAATAGTGTTTCAACACGTTTTTCTTCATTTTTCTTTCTCTTTGGAAACAAACAAAAACATATTCTGGTGAGCGGTTTCCTACAGTGATGGCAAGATGTTATTGCTTATAGTACGTGCCTGACATTACAAAAACAGCGATTTCCCTATGAGCGCTTAGTCCTCACAAGATGGCCGCCACGACTGGCGTGATGACGACAGCTTCCCGAGCCCTGGTTGGTTAGTTCGAGTTTAACGTCCACAGCACCGAGGTGATCATGGACGGCCCTGACGGGCGGGTTATGGGGAACAGGGAAATCTATTGCCTATGGAGTACGACCTGAACACTGATCAACTCAGGTGCATTCCAACTGTGCCACTTTGATTTACCAGGACCTTTCAACGAGCCCTATTAGAGGCATTCCTAAAATAGAATCAGGCCAAAGATAGTAGGTTGAACCCATTTATAGTTTTAAAAAAAATAATAAAAAAAGATTTTTTTCCAGGGACGGTAGGTTTGGTGCTTTTATAGTAAGGAAAGACTCTTTATAGTAAGGACAAAAGGGGCCGTTTCGCCGGATCGCCCTGACCACTGCGGCATGCGTCCTCGTAGCAGTCGTACGGTTAATGTCGGATTAGTACTTCAAATTGTGGATGTCAATGAGGCGACTCCTTGCGAGCAAAAGGCATGTATTTTTATGAAGCCTGCGGCCGTGGGGGCTCATGAGAATATACGCCCTCTTGCAGATGAAGCGGAATGAATGAATCAAGGGACTGTTTGAGGTTCGTGCATTTTTCTGACCTAATTCTGAAATAGGAATATTAACCATCTGTTCAGCACGAGATTTTTTACACGGGATGGCTTCAGGGGTTTTTCCGTTGATGATAGAAGCAACTCGTGCAAGGATCACTTTACATTGGCAGCGATTTCAACAGCAGCCGTTTTTTCCCTTCCATGACGTATTATGAAACCTGGCTTCTTAGCAACAGGAAAAGATGTAACAGTCGAGGCCAAAACTTCGTCATGTGTGGCTATGCCAACTTCGTTTTGTCCTCCGGCTTCAATGCTGAGGCTAGAAAACACTATTGTCAAGCCCATACCCAATGCGCAAAAGGACCTTCGGGCCGACGTCGTCCGCCGTTGCGCGGGCCAAATGCGGCCGTCGTCGGTCCGATGGCCTTTGCGCACTGGGTAGCGACTGTTTAAAACGACGTAACAGATGGTTTCTTATACTGAATCGAAGATGTGTCTACGCATTAGTGTTTCCCGCATACAGTGGTCACATACGTTCCCGCATACAGTGGTCACATACGTTCCCGCATACAGTGGTCACATACGTTCTTATCGCATAGAAAAAGAGAGAGGGACGTGTTAACAGGGCCTGACCCAGGAAAACACGGGTGAAACGTTCGCAGTACTCTTTCATAAATGATGTCTTATTATAATGCTAGACACAAAGACTAACTTAACCCGCTAAGCCCCGTGTCCCTACAGCAGGACATTGATTGACCATTATAATTCATGGGTAGTGCCAGATTAGCTTGGCGCCTTCAGGCGCCAAGCTAATCTGGCACTACCCTTGAATTATCATGGTCAATCCATCCACTGCAACTGGTACACAGTCGTTAGGCAACACGTCCAAAATTTTAGAAATGGGCCCTTGGGGCTGAAAGGGTTAACTTATGAAGTTTGAATGCTCTAAATTAAAAGATTTTTCTGCTCTTGTCTCCTTGATGCGAACAAGAGTTTCCCCTGGCAGTTGTGCACAAGGGGCAGTAGATACCTTACGTGTTTGTTACGTGGTAGTCGTGGTCGTAGTATCATGATACAATCACACCAGACGCTCGCACGTAGGGTTGGTGTAAAGAAACGTCACTCAGCTGCAACTCGTCACACGTGGCACAAGGTTGTAGACCACACTGGAGTAACAGTTCCAACAGTACTCAGCACACTGCATCCACAAATGCATCGACACTGATACACTGTCCTCTACAATGCATCAACACTTTTGACACACTGCGTCTCTCATACAATGTACACACATGTTTGCTAACACCGTCTTTTATACTATTACAGATTTCCAGAACAATCGCAATTCTCCGTGCAAAAGAAAATGAATCCTCCTAAAAAGGTACTTAATTCTTATCCAAAATAACCCACATGAATATCGGATCTTTCCTATGATTAACACACACACATGCTCTCAAAGAATAACACAACCACAAACGTAACAGTGTTATGCGTGCCTACTCACACAGACTGTGAGAATGGGCCGTTGAACAGTCTTAGTTGAGGCAAGACAATGTCTGTTAGGCATCCGCTGTATATTTTCACATTGTAGCGCAAACTGGTGCACACAGCTTTAAGGTCGACAACCGGAACGTGATCACTCCACAAAAATCCTATTTTATTAAAATGATATTTAATCCATTTAGCCCCATGTCCAGGCTAACGCGGGAGATAGATTGACCATGATAATTCAAGGGTAGTGCAATGATTAGCTTGACGCCTGACTCGATGAGGCGCCCAGCTAATTTGGCACTACCCTTGAATTATCATGGTCAATCTATCTCCTGCAGCTGGTACATAGTCGTTAGGCAACACCGGCCTCCAAAATTTGAGAAATGGGACCTTGGGACTAAAAGTGTTAACTTGTTTGTTACAGAAAGACACATAGATGCTTAAACTTTGTGTAGAGACCCACGAGACTCCGCCGCAAGCCACGCAGGCCAATCAGGATCTGTTTCTTGCGTATGGGTGATTTCCATGTACATGTGCGCCATCTTGGCATACGTCACTATTGTCGAAGGGAGATAATTCAATTTTCCGGCCGGTAATTCAGGTCACCAAATCCCCAGCTTATTCCTCAACACAGGCAGAACCACCACAGACCTCCCTCATGTCAGAAACACAGATATAAAATGGGTGGTTCACTGCCACACAGAGCCAAAGTCCAGCTTAGTTGCGGTTAGTTTAAGACCCAGTGTATCTATCTAAACGCCGAGTTCGGAAAAGCCCACAAATGCTCCGGCATTTTCTCTCAGAGGTTTCATCACGGCAGCAGTTTTCAACACCGACTGTTTTGTGTGTGTTAGCTGGCTGTGCGTCATGATCCTAATGAAATGAATCGACTTTTTATTTTGTTACAGCAGAACCGAAAACAGTAGTTTTATTTTTGAGAACACCCCTTTCAAAACACAATCAGAAATGTGAAAAGTATAAAAAATAAAATAAAATAACATAAACCAAACACCCCAAAAAATGAAAAATAAATAAATACATACAATGGGAAAACATAAATGCAGAAGGAAAGACGAGACAACTGAGTGTTTGAAGGCGTCAACAAGAGGCATAGATGCTCATGATTCTCTGCAGTGGTTGGCGTCGATGAGAATCTATGATTCTCGTCTGCTTGAAGTTAGGTACAAAGATGTGACCATGTCAGGATTTGGTCGCATTGGTAAAGGGAGACAACTCATGAAAACTCTGGTAAGTGAAAGAATTTCTTCCCTTTACTGTGATGTGTAAACAACCATCCTAACAGTAATGTGGCTACGGACTGTTTTTTTTTAATTTGGAAATGACTAACAAAATAAGTGAAAACTTCCAGTGACTATTTTACTCATGGATTATCTGTAGCGTTTTTTATCGCGATGATTCTTGCAAAGAAACATCGCGGAAGAAAAAAATAAATAAATAAAAATGATCTTGATTTGATTTGGTATAAAGTTACTTTTTTTTTTAATTAGTGTATGTACATCTAGACCTGAGTAAATGTACCTTTCTGAATTCCATTGCTTGTTTCTTCGTTGCTACACTAACCAGAGATGAGGTACAGCAAGCGCGTGACAAACAAACTGTTAGAGCTCCTGACTTATCAGGGGATCGGCGCTGAGTCAGTGATTGTCCTTGGTAGGTGTTCAGTTAGTTAGGTTTTGCATTGCATTGACGCGGCTTGGAAGTCACCTTTGTAGGTATGTACCCCTAGGACATTGCGGCAGGGTCGAGATGATAGTTCATGGGTAATGACAGATTAGCTTGAGGCCTTGGAAGGTGCCAAGCTAATCTGGCACTTTCCTTTGGCAGTGCAAAATCGACATGTTGCCTTTCCAACGTTTCCAAATGTTGCAAAAGTCATTACTTGTGAATACGATCGTCTGTTATTTATTGTTTTCAGCGAAGTGGCGGCCCCTTTCTCGTATATGCGGGTATGTGGGCACCAAGCCAGTCCTTGAGTTAAGTTCCTGTATCAAGGGAGAGTTGGTAGATACACCTGAGGGCTGGATCTTTGTTGTCTGCACACTCGCTAAGGAGTCTGTTGAGATGCCGTCTGGGCCGCTTGATTTGTTATGGTTTAGTGCCTTCAGCAGCTTGCTGACACATGTGCAGCTAGTGATGTGCTGGAGAGGTGTCGTGATTGATGTAGTCTTCTTTGGTGGTATAGAACCTGTGTCTTCGGAGAACACAGACAAACTGCTGTAACAAGATGTTCGCTTTCGCTGATCAGGCGACCCTTCAGTGTCTTTTATTGGAGAAACTCTGATGTTATCATGGTTTTGGATTTCATGTAGTGCCAGAACGGATTGGTATCCAGAGAAATACGCAGGTATAGAATAAGACGATCATTTCCATCCTCAAACGAATGGATCAGGTCTCTTAGATAACCCATGATCTAACTGTTGTCTTTACAGCGCTCTCGTGATTCCCCTTGGTTTGCATACAATTCTGCCAGCGCTAGCCTCACCTCTCTGGTTTGTTGGTATTATTAGTTTACATGCCTTCTTCATTGGTGGTGTTTACACATTTCCATTCGGCTCGACGCATGGCTCGTCGGCAGTCCTTCTGGGAATGTCTGTATCTTGACCAGTCGTTCGACTTTCGTGCTTTGAGGAGTAACCTATGTCTGTGTTTAAACATTTTCTTCGATTTAAAATCCAACCATGGAAGATTAGGCGCTTTTTCTGCATTTTTTTTTAAGGGATGGCCGGTCGATTGTAGATGGTCAATGTCACTGGTGTTCCTAGCCTGGTCCAAGATGTCGTGGGAGAGTGCGTCGGAATGAGACTTTTAGTGTGATCCAGTCGGCCTTGCTGGTCTTGTAACTCTTTCGTGGCTTCTGGGACGTTAAGCGGTGCATGGTGTCAAAGTCAGTTACAACGGCGTCCTGCTCTGAGACGCCTGATATGCTGTTCGAGGTTTTTATAATAATAATAATAATAATAATAATAATAATAATAATAATAATAATAATAATAATAATAATAATAATAAGCGCATTAAATAGGCGCTTTATCCCAATTGAAAATCGGCTCAAAGCGCCGCCGCGAACTGAACCCAACAAGTACGCTCACGTGAATCACGCGCATTCACTCACACACTGAACGTAAACACAGAACTTTCACGTGGTGCTAAGGGCAAGCTCAAGCGAGCTACTGTAGTTTTTGGAAATTCAAAATCGTTTGTATTTGAAATTTGATTAAGTGGACTGAAACTGATACCAAAGTGGAGGGGGAGGAAGAGCCGGAGTACCCGGAGAAAGAACCCCCGAGGGAAGGGTTGGTAGCGAATATTAGGTATGGGGTATTTTCTTGACGTGTTGACCCATCGTGGATTTGGGTCAGTCCGTGGGTGGATGTGACATTTATAATAGCTGCTGGGTACCACTGTCCTGCCCGGATGGCTTACGCTGTGGGTGTTCCATTTGACGTCGGGGCACTTGAAATCTCCTGCTAGGATAATGTTCGTGGGTATTTTACCCGTGTTTGTCAGCTGGCTGTCGGACTTGTCAGGTTCTTTGACGTCTTTGTCGTTCTAATGGGGCACGTAGAAGGCTCCGATGTATCCCAATGCGCACAAGGTCATCAGGCCGACGTCGGCCCGATGACCATGTGCGCATTGGGTAGTGGTTTCAGCTTTTGCATTTCTAGTTTGACCCATTCTAATTCGCAGTCAGTTGATAGGTCAGGTTGTTCCACATTAGTGAGAGGTGAGTGGGTAATTTGAATACGCCACCTCCTAGGGTGTTGCGGTCCTTCCTGTATGCATTGTAGTTTGAGGGGAAGGACTAGTTCTTTGGGGGGGGGGGGGGGGGGGAGAGAGAACAAGAGTGAGGAAGGGAGGGAGTCAATTTTACGGTTATTTGGGTTTAACGCCGAGCAGGCGACTAAGGCCATCTCACGGCGGGATGGGTAAAAATCTGGTCAGCCAGACTAAAAGCAAGGTCTTAAGACAAGATGTAAATATAGATTAAAAATCTCAGGCTAAAATGTCGCACATGTCTGGAAAAGAAACGTCTACAGACTCTCAAAAAGGGCAAATAAAAAAATTCACATAGTCTATGAATGCTCAGATCTTGTTAAAAATATTGCATTCTCTCAAAAAATTGAAGATTTTGTCCGGGGGAACATCCCGGAACAAAACCTTCAAGGAGTCTGCTGTGAAGTGTGTATATCTGGTGTCAATTAGGTCAGCACAATACAGCAAAAAGTGTCGAACAGAAAACTGCTCATCACAGGCAAAACACCATGGACGCTCATCCTGTGAGGGAGTCAATGGTGCTGTCCAGATCTACTAGGATGCAAACTGGTTTGAGGATGCAAACTGGTTTGATTGTTCCAAAAAGTGGTAAGTGAACGTGTCGCAGTTTATGCTGTCACATTTTGACAGCTGACATTGAACCAGTTCAGTAATTCGTACTCCGCGGAGCACAGTGCGATACAGGAGTTGTGTGTGTGGGTGTGATATGTTATTATGATGCAGTGCAAGCTTGAAACATGCTACACCCTCCTTCTGCAAGGTTTACTCAAATATTTATGAAGTACCTTTTTCTCACTTGCTGACCATGGGCTCTTCAATTAGTGCCCACTTTAGTCAAACTAACTTATACTGCAAAACCAGTCAGTATTGCAAATGACAAGGCATTGATTTGTGTGATTGGTCCTACACTTTGTTCCGAGCATTATTGTTTGTCACATCAACTTGCCCTGGGCAGCAAAATGTAAGAGTGAAAGTGAAGTTGCACATGTAACTCAACAGCAGCAATACGTGGGAAATAGCGTTACCGAAGAGCCTGGAAAGTTGGCATGTCAGGTGGTAGTGGTGGCAGAGTTGACTTGGCACCTTCGTCATGCTCACATGCCCCTCCCGGCCACGGCTGGTGTGTCACCTGAACATGCACCACAAACCTGTCCCACTTCATGTAGAAGCGATAGAGGTCTCATGTGAAAAGAGACAACAAAACCAGAAATGCTTCACAAATTTCTTTCACTCATTCGATACGAACGGCTTCTGGATACACTCAACTGCCCTTTATTCCAATGTGTCTCAAGATTCAATGAATATTGTAGGATCACTGTCCCCTTTACTGGTATGCTGATTGAATGCATAATTACTAGATGAATGATAAGTATGCATTGAAGCGCTGGAATTATTTGTTTCCCTCCTTCGTATATATTAGATATAAGTATCAAAAATTAGGTTGATTATTATGGTATAGGTTCTGCACGCCTAAGGCCGTGTGCAGATGGTTTATTGAGGGGCACTAACATTTTGGCAAGGTGTTTGGATTTATGCCACACATCAAATGAATGCCGAATAGGTACTCTTCTCCTTCAGAAAACGCAGGATACATGTGTACATGGTATATAAAATCACTTGCCCAAGCAATGGCTGTTATGAAACTCCCCTGAAAACGACAGGAGTGAAATTATGTGCACTATATATATGACACTGGAATTATGATTCACACACCAAGATACATTTGCATCATGTGCACTAGGTCCGTGTGCAGCGCCACATTGTAACATGTTGTCACACAGTCAGTAAGTTACAACAGTCGGTTTCATTCACTCTGCTTGTCCACTTTCCTACTCTAAACTGAAAATGGCCCGGTATATATGCTCTGTCTCCAAGTTCATTAACTCATTCGCGGGCAGCCGCATCCGGATGCGCGGCATAAGCAGCCTCCTCATATACTCACCCAGAAGTGACCTGACAGTTGAGCTTCCTTCAGACACAATTACAACACGTTGCGGATGTCAGCCCAAAGCAACATTTAACTTTTTCATGGATGCTGCCTGGTGATGTGAACCCATATAGAAACAGATCACAACTCACAAGCATTTTCAGTGTGTTCACATCACCAACTTGACAGTCATTGAGAGAAATTAATCTAGGGGGTACTAAGTAGAAAATACAGTTCAATGCAGAGTGGAAAACATGCATATTTTACTGTCTGGCCCCACATAATTATACATTATGTTTGGCGTGTCTCACAGTTATAACTGTTGAAATTATTGCTGTTTCAGATTCGAAACATACGAAGAGAACTGTTTGTCTCACCCGCGTGTTGCTAGGTGATCACCAAGTTCGCAATGGATGATGAGTCCCCTGTCTATGTCCATGAACACAATGGTCGACTTGGAGGCCTACATTAATTGAGAGCTCGCACCTATTTTCACAAATACATTGGGACTGTAGACAAAACAATTAGCAACGTCGCTTTTCACAATAACACTGTACAGTATGCTAACCTGAAAGATACGCCTGAAATATTACCGGGGAAATCAAATCGGGTATCAATTGCCACCACTCGGCCTGGTCATGTGGTCCGTAATTTCTCTACATATTTTTCATAGTAGTCTCTGAGTGGCAGACAGATTATTTTCTGTAGCGGGTAAAAACTGGAGGCCGAGGAAATGACAAGGTGTGCAAATCTTGCAGCTCGTGCAACGTAGAACACATACTGAAAAGGTTGCCAGACAATTTCATTTACAGTTTCATCCTATATTGGAAACACGCAGGTAGTTGGGCTGATACATCTGACCATAAATAATCCAACTGGCCACAAGATGTACATTACCCACTCAACTGCAATTCAAACTTGGTTGACTTTGTAAGCAAACGTGTAATTATAGCGCAAAAGGCCATCGGGCCTACGTCGGTCGCGGCCGTTGGCTCGCGCACGGCCGTCGGCCATATGGCCTTGTCGCACTGAGATACGGCTTTAAATATCAGAAATACAATGCCAATAAAACTACCCACCTGACTGTAAGTGAGGCCACAGCACAGAATGATCAGGATCCATAGCTGCCCCATTAGACTTTTGCCTCCATATTTTTTGGTCGTGCCCCAGTACTGAATGTGGCCGTTTAGAAATGATCAGAATTTGGTGCTAGATAAATGGGCAAACACTCCAGTAAGAATAGTTAGTAAACTTGTGTGGACACTTTCATTCATTTTAACTGTATTTTCTAAGCGTGTTTCTTTCTTCGTTGTGTTATTTTCTGTATTTTCCTCGCTTGTCAATTAACATTATCCAGTCATGAGATTGTGTGTGTATGTTCAAATCCTTTACATTTTTGGTTTTGATATTAAATGCAAAGCATAGCAAGTCAGGACCGAAAGCACCCAGTGCGTGTCTGGCCATCACAGTACATCATGAGAGTTTTGTGGCACCACGAAGTTTCACCGCCTACTCACAGAGAAACGTTGGCTGCATGTCTCTCATATTAATTATTTTAGTAATTTCCCCCTTCTGATAATCACGGCACTTTACTGAACGTTCTACCTTCTCAAAGGCTTTATTGTTCAAATTGTCATATTTCCATGAATATCTGAAAGCCTCTCACCTTATAAGTCTCTGGCTTGTTTTGATCTGAAATTCTCCATGATGTAATGTTTTGGCGAAGCAACTTCATACACTATTAGCAAAATATCTGAAAGGCAAAGTGTTAATTTCATGCAGTACTTTTAACCCGATTTATGTCGCTTCATATCAAAAACAATCCAGGAGGGAAAATTGGTCCCTTGTGCTTCACAAAGACGGCATTTCGTTTGGAGTAACGCAGTGGCATTCTGACGTGTCCAATCTGTGAGTACCTATGCAGATTTTGAGTGTGTGTTCTTGCAAAGGAAAAGCGGAGTTCCTTCCCGTTATTTTGGCATCCCTGATGGCTTACGCTGGCTAAATTGGCAAGCTATTCCATTCTTTAAGAAAAAGCTAGCACGGGCTTGTATCCATCTACATACTGATTTTACAATTATTTCACGTAAATTAACGAATTATAGGGGAATAAATCAAAACCCAACAGCAAGAGGTGTAGGTCCTCATGAGCCCCCGCACTTGCGGGGGCTCATGAGGATCTATGCCTCTTACTGAACCGCTTCGAATCCACGTTCCTGGGACAAATAGGGTTGTTTGGCATTAAACTAACGAAGATTGAAGCAACACAGTCCACGTCAACTACCGCTGAAGGGGTTTAACCCTTTTAGGCCTGGATCCCTACAGGAGTAGATGGCTTGACCATGATAATTCAAGGGTAGTGCCAGATTAGCTTGGCGCCTTTAGGCGCCAAGCTAATCTGGCACTACCCTTGAATTATCATGTCAAGCCATCTCCGGCAACTGGTACATAGTCGTTGGGCAACACTTTCAAAATTTGAGAAACGGATTCGTTAGGTTGGTTGGCTATTTGGGTTTAACGCCGAGCAGGCAACTAAGGCCATCTCACGGGCGGGAGAAATGGAACCTTGGGGCTAAAAGGGTTAAAGGGAGTCTGTGAAATAATACACGTTTTTATAAAGCAAACTGTTCCCCGAATACGTAATTTCCGCTTTATCCATTTCGATATTATACTTTCTACGTTTTAAATTCTACCGGTCCAGTTCTCTTCAACCTGTGACGCTGGCCGGCCATTTTTAAAACAGATTTTAACAAGAATTTTAACCTGTTAATTCCAACGGAGGTCCCCATATTATCCATCATAGTTGTTTTTTTTTTTAAACCTTGACTACCGATAACTAGTTAACATGATCCATGTGCCAGAGAGACAGCGGATCCTCATGAGCCCCCGCAGTTGCGGGGGCTCATGGGGATTTATGCCACTTTCTGACACCACTTTGTATCCGTGTTGGTTGGCGGCTGTTGGCAGGATTCATGCTATTTGGAAACATAGTAAGCTGCAAAATTTGCTTCAAGATATTTTCAAAGAATTTGTTATCTCTCCAACTGTAACCAAAGTGACGCATATTAGGAGCAATACTCAATAATAATAATAATTATTAATTATTATTATTATTATTATTATAAAGCGCAAACTTCCTGCAGTGCAGGCTCTAAGCGCTGTACAATGCAAATCACAATGACAAACTAAACACAAATCAATAGACAATGTGTTTGCAATGTGGCGAACATAGAGATTTACAGCAGACCTTTTCTTGTACTTCGACAAAATGTGTTCAGTTTAAGCGTGTCGTCTCACGAACAACTATGGCAAGGCTTTTCCACATGTGTTTGTCTTTCAAGAACATGGCTACATCATCAGCGTAGAGAAGGATCTTGAATAACCGCAGTTCGTCGAATCCCTCATACTGGACGGCAAGTCCCTTTATTTCTGTACCTTGTCCAATCTCAAACCCCTTAACTACCGGGGCAAAGCTAGCGCTACCCAGCTGCAAGAGACATAAACCCTCATGAGCCCCCCGCAATCGCGGGGGGCTCATGAGGATTTATGTCTCTTGTTAGTCCTGTGTTCTTTATGCCAGTGTTTGGTCCCATTTAGATCTGCTTCTTCACGCGAATGCCGGTCAGCGGGCAATGATTCCAGACGCGAAATTTGTGATGACTGGCGGTGAATGGGTCAATCGCAAAGACTTTCTTGGCTAAAGCGAAGGCTGATGGCGAAAATAATTGGCAACCTCGACGAATCCCGCGTGCTGCTGGGAAGAAACCTGACAACCAACCACAGCAACTAACACTACCATCGCTATCGAGAAAAAGCAAACACCGATCCAACTGCAAGAGACATAGATCCTCATGAGCCCCCGCGACTGCGGGGGCTCATGAGAATCTGTGCCTCTTTGGTGAGACCAATTTGTATCTATGTTTCTTGGACGGCTTTGGCTTTTGTTTGTTGAATGAACACAAATTTCAGACCCAAAAATGTACGTGCAGTGGCAGGGAAGGGGTTAACACGACTCTTTCTAGTGTCTGACATAATGACAGATGGCCACCGAGCAAATTCTCGACCAAATCTACTTCAGTTTCTAAACAATATAAAATAAACTGAGTGATTTCTTTGGCAAGTGTACCGTCTACACTAGCCGTCGACCCATCATTTGGTTTTTGAATACTATACTGACGAGCAAAAGAAATGCGACATTCTTCTAATCAGCGGTAACATTTTTACAGTGCTGCCCATGATTCCCAAAATGTCGCATTCCCTTTGCTCGTCAGTGTATGGTGGGGACGGTAAGTCAACGAGTTGTGTTCTGACACGTTATCGATTTTAGAATCACGCCAGAGAGTTTAAGAGCATACGTTCAACAACATTTTCTGAAAATCAGTTTTGAATGTTGCTGTTTTCCATTGATTTTTTTTTCTCCCGTTGTTTCATTGAGATCGCTTGTAATTAATACAATTCAAAGCAACGCGCAGGTTCGTGCAAAGTGTACAACTTTTCAGGCAAAACAATTCAAACAATGTGGTGATAGAATAACGCAATTTTGTTCGTTGAATTGGCTTTTGTTCCTGTGAGCGGTGTTAATTTGTGTTCGCTTTGGATGCAAGCAGCGTGTCTGCAGATACGCCGCAAATTCAAGTGTAACTGTGTAATATAAACTGCTGACAAACATTTTGCTTTAGATTGCGGCTTTTAGCCCGCTGACTGTCGGCTGCGCTTTTTATCGAGGTGATTCCTGCAAGAGCTGCCGACAGCCGAATACAAGGCTACCCCCTACTGCCACTGGACGCAGATTGTGTCAGTGTCTGAAATGTTTGTTAACTCATTCGAGACGTGCCACCTACGGATACGCGGCGGCCGTCTCGAATAGCCAGAGAGCCGTAGCCGTCCCAGGAACATGGCTACAAAGTGGTGTCAGCAAGAGGCCTAGATCCTCATGAGCCCCCGCAATTGCGGGGGCTCATGAGGATCTACGCCTCTTGCAGTTGGATGGTGTTCAATTTTTCGGCAGTCAAAGGGATCAAAGAGATCTGGGGTCAGCTGCATGTTCTAGTGAGCTTAGTCCTGCGCCAGCCATTGAGCAAGGCGTACCGCTGTGGGGTTTGCGCATCCCTTTGCCTTTCGGCTGGCGCAGGACTACGCTCACTCGTACAACTGACCTCTGGTCCGTGATTAGAACCTAGCTGATTTAGAGGCTTGAAATGACAGCCCAGCCTACACACACACAGGCCAGGATCAAAATCTGAAGTCGCGCCGTGTTATTGACACTCTCGTTAACCCTTTGTCTGTCGGCAGCGACTTTTGTCGAGGAGATTCCTACAGGAATCTCCTCGACAAAAATCGCTGCCGACAGGCAAAGGGTTAATGTGGTCCAAGGCGCACATAGGCTTGTGAAAGAAGAAAAACAAGATGGGATGAACCATAACCCACAAAGTTCCTTCTATATGAGAGCTGTCCTCTCTGTCAGTGGTCTCTCTACCTTTTGTGTTTGACCTGGTTCTGATGTTGAATTACCTCCTATTGAAAAAGTCTCGCAGATCTGCCAATGCGTCAGTGAGTTCTATAAAGGGTGCAGTACATACGCGTCATTGATTTGTCAAACGTCATGTGTCATGACGTAAGTTTTAGTTTTTACGTAATTATATCCCTTCTATTTATATTAGGGACTTTTTAGTACGGGTGGCGGTGGGGCGAATTTAATAGCATGTGTATAATATCAAAGGCGGGCAGGCTAAACCTCTAACAATTGAAGTAAGAAGATAAAAATTACGTCATGTCTAGTTACGCTAACTTCGCTGCTGAACATTTGGCGCGAAGCGCCGTATGTGCGTATGTGCGTATGTATGTGTGTGTATGTATGTAAACAAGAAAATCTCCGATATTTCTGTATACAAAAGCTTGAAACTTGGCGAAATACTTTCTTAAGTGGGTGGCTAAGAGATCATCCGATTATATTGTAATTGAATGTCTCGTTGAAGACATAAACAACCATTTATAGGAAGTCGGTTGACCCAGATTAGAGTCCGTAATTTTTGTCATATTTACTTGAACTTTTTGCAAATAGCTAGTTTGGAGAGACATTGGATGAGTTCGTTAGCCAGCTGTGTATCCTTTCAACTTCTTTAGTAAAATTAATTCTTTTCAGAAAAGAATTAAAACACTAAAATCCTTTACTTTTAGAAAAAGTCAGACAGTGGCAGTGACGTAAAAAAAAAGCAACTCCGTCACCACGCAGACACTAAATACCCTAAATATGACGTCATTCTCTCTCTCTCTCTCTCTCTCTCTCTCTCTCTCTCTCTCTCTCTCTCTCTCTCTCTCTCTCTTCTCTCTCTCACACACACACACACACACACACACACACACACACACACACACACACACACACACACACACACACACACACACACACACAAACATGTGTGCATCTCCAGGAGTAATAGATCCTCATGCGCCCTCCAGGCGCATGAGGATCTACGCCTCTTGGAGATTTTTGAAGCGCGCACGCACTAACACGCACACACACATTGACGCGCTTTCAGAAGTGCATGCGGGTGACCCGTGTTCTTAGTATATCATGTAGCTAGGTAAAGTCAACCTGCTTTCACACAAATTATAGCAAGACTGAAATTGTACCGTGAAGTTCTAGTTTTGTCACCATTTTCTCAAGCCTATGAAGCGAAAGTGAAACTCATACCACGTAAAATATAAAATTACGTAAAAACTAAAACTTACGTCATGACAAATGACGTTTGACAAATCAGTGACGCGTATGTCCTGCGCCCCTTATAGAATTCAATGACGCATTGACCGATCTGCGAGACTGGTCCAATAGGAGATAATTCAATATCAGAATCAGGTCAAAGACAAAAGGTAGAGACCACTGACAGCGAGGACAGCTCTCATATAGAAGGGACTTTGTGGGTTATGGTTCATCCCGTCTTGTTTTATAGTTTACGTGATATGAGTTTCACTGTCGCTTCAATGGCTTGAGAAAATATTTTTTAAAAATATTTAAAAAGTTGTATTAAGCGCAAACACAAAACTCATCTCTTATGTGCAGCAGACCATTTAGCAACACACATCCAATTTCAAGGGCTACTGCCCCCCCCCCCCCCCACCCGACCCCCCCCCCTCACCCCATTAGCCCGCCCTCCTCCTCCACCCTCCCCCCCCCCCCACTCCCCTTCTGCAGTTTGTCCCCGATCGTGAATCAGACTAAACCGGCCGGTCCTGTGTATCACGTATCATCCTCACAACATCCCCATCAAAAACATTCTCCTCAGGAACTTCCACATCATTCAGAATGACACAGTATTGAAAGACATATTTCCTGAGCCTCCGCTGGTCGCTTACAAACGTGACACTAACCTACGCGATTATCTTGTTCACAGTTCACTTCGCGCATCTAACACCTTACCACCTGGCACACACCCTTGTTAGCAACCACACTGCAAAGCATGTCCGTACATCAACACATCTCCCGTCATCACCGGACCCCTGTCATCTTTTCATGTCCACCGATCATTCACATGCCAGTCATCGGATATTGTCTATGTCATCTCATGTTCTCACTGCCCAAAGATGTTGTATGTGGGGGAGACATACCGTACACTCCCTGAACGCTGCGAGGAGCATGTTCGTTCGATCCGCTTCGGATACAACAACCAGGTTGGATGTCATTTCAACGAACCTCCTCATAGCCTCACACATTTCAGCATACGCATCCTTTGGCAAAATACATCCCACTTCATCCGCCGCAAAATGACAGAATCCTTTTTCTCGGACAGGCTTGGCACTTACCATCCGCGCGGCTTGAACATTCGCCCCTAGGGATGTATGCTCGGCCTGATGGGTAGTTGGTGCCAGACTTGACCTCACTGTTGATACTGGGTGCTACCTTTGAGTGTGTGTGTGTGTGTGTGTGTGTGTGTGTGTGTGTGTGTGTGTGTGTGTGTGTGTGTGTGTGTGTATGTGTGTGTGTGTGTGTGTGTGTGCGTGAGCTGCAGCAGGCACGAGTGAATGCGAATATATGCAGTGACGTGTATGTATATAGACGTAAGTTTTGTGCTACGTGTTTTGTGCATGTGTATTTACGTCATTATGTGTGTGTGTGTGTTTGTTTGTTTTTGTTTTTTTTTTTTTCTTTTTAACGTCACTCTAAATTCTCTCTATACAGGATGACGTCTTTTCTTTCTATCGTGTTCTTTTCTGTTCTACGTTTGTATCCATGTCACCTGAGGAAGGATCTTTGATCCGAAACGTCGTTATTTGTTTCTATTTTAAAGAGTTTTCTACCACTATCTTCTGTTTTTCTTTCACTTGAAACCCTAGCGGCAACAGTTTTACTACATAAACCATGGATTGTTTTCAACACTGTCAGCTGAAACTACATACATTTTGACCTCTGACTGCCAAGAAAACGCTAGCGCGATCCAGCTGCAAGAGACATAGATCTTCATGTGCTGGATCTATGCCTCCTGCTGAAATCATTTTGAATCCATTCTCTTGTCATACCCTTGTTTTGCGGAGCCATGCAACCACTTAAAAATGTACTGGAATTCTCTCAACTACATCGGATGCTCCTGATGCCTTGCATCGTGCGTGGGCGTATGATGGGAGCTGGTGGCTCGGTGGTACAACGTTCGACTCTCGTCCGAAAGGTTGCGGGTTCGAATCCAATTCGGTGCCCCGTCTTTGAAATCACCTTCGTGCTAGACACAAGACCTTAGGCCCTAAACGTTTCACGGGTTTTTTGTTGTTGTTGTTTGTTTGTTGTTGTTTTTTTTTGTGTGTGTGTGTGTGTGTGTTTTGTGGGCGTATCAGAATGTCTATGTCTCTTGCTGCGTAAATTAGATCCAACGTCTTCAATTCGAATAAGATCATCGGGTATTGAACCTAAATTTCAAAGATCAGATTTGCGTATGGTTTTATTTATCCGTCACCCATGCGTTTCCATCTGCAAGGGACATAGATTCACATAGGTCCCTGCAGCCGCAGGCGCTCAGCAGAATCTTTGTCTCTTGCTCAATCGAGATCGAAGGCATCCGTTCCCAAACGTATCGGGATTATAACTGATTACACTCTGCTGTCCGGGATCATGATCCATGTAGATTCATACGTTTTATGCAAAACGCCGTGTTTCAAGGTACCATAAAATAGGATCCTAACGAAACAAGCCTAAAATCAATGTTTGCTGTGATGGGGCGCTCGCGAAGGAAGACTCCAGAGGGTGTAGGGCTCACAGAGTCAGTTTAAAAATCAAACAATGTGATGTCGTTCGGCAGAGTCGTGATGAGCGCACTAACTTGTCCAAAAATTCCTTTGTTGCTGTTCAAAGCGACATCGCACCCTTTAGCGGCCTATATTTGGATTGAATGTGAATAAAAACGGCAGTATCTTTACACACAATCACACACACACAAATTAAAAGGCGTAGGAAGTTTGTCAGAGGAATTACAGTCAACTGTATGAAGACAAAAAAAATGAAGTTCAAGAGGGCAGGTGCTGGTTCCTACGCCACTGTCCTAGCTTCGCACCACTTTAGTGGATGGTTTGGATGAGGTATGGCCAAACTCTCTCAGGTTGAGGATACAAACGGAGCCAAGTTCTACCAGCAAGAGGCATAGACTCTCATGAGCCCTGCAATCTGCAGGGCTCACGAGAGTCTATGCCGCTTACAGATGGATCGGATGGATGAGCGACATGTCAGTGAGTCACGTGTTCAATTCAGTTCCGCTTTGTTGATGGCAACTGACTGAAAGTCAGATACACAGAACATGGGCTCCGGCAGAACTCGGTGGATCGACTTGGTCGTTGTGCAAAGTGGGTTCGCAATGGCTGGACTTTCTGACGGGCGGCTGTTTCTTCTGTCGTTAGTTCTCATTACTGGCCTGCTGTCATCCGCTGGTAAGTACAATGCAAAACAATCCAACTAATTAACTAACCCATTTAGCCCCACGGCCCTACCGCAGGAGATGGATGGACCATGATAAGTCAAGGGTAGTGCCAGATTAGCTTGGCGCCTTCAGGCGCCAAGCTAATCTGGCACTACCCTTGAATTATCATGATCCATCCATCTCCTGCAACTGGCACACAATCGTTAAGTGGCACGTCCAAAATTTCGGAAATGTGACCTTGGGGCTAAATGGGCTAACTAACTAACTAACTAACTAACTATCTAAGCTACTTGCGTTTGCTACCGGGCATCCATCATGCGTCAGTTATGAGTGTTTATTTACTTATTTGCTCGTTCGTTCGTTCGTTCGTACGGTGGACATTTAGGTGTGTGAGTGGGTGGGATGGTTGGTTGCTTCGTTGGGTTTCCGTGGTTTATACAGATTGTATTTTTCCAATAATATAAATGTATTTTTTGATTATTGATTAAATTATTGATTGACATGATTCTGGAATTGATTGATTGGGTTCCTCATTACTCGTGTATTCTTTTATTTATTTATTTAATTGTTGCTTCATTTATTGACGAGTGTATTTGTGCTTTTATTGTGTCGTTTTTTTCTGTCTATATTTATTTATTTAATTTTGTTTAATGTATTTATTTTTGTGTTTATTGATTTACTTTTTTTCTACTTTACTTATTATTTACCTACATTTTTACTGACTTGCTTATTTACTTATTTATGTTTCTCTGCCTAGAAGCAGTTGGGACCAGACTGCGTTAGGAAGGCAATAGCTGAAATTCAGTATATTGATATGCCATCAGTGCAGTGTACGTGTATCCAAATGGTGTAATCATCAGTACAGTGACTATGGATATACACGGTGTAATCTTCAGTACAGTGTCCCTTTAGCCAAATGGTGTAATCATCAGTAAAGTGTCCCTGTATCCACACGGTATAATCATGAGTACAGTTACATTGTATCCAATTGATGTAATCATCAGTACAGTGTCCCTGTATCCACACGGTATAATCATGAGTACAGTTGCATTGTATCCAATTGATGTAATCATCAGTAAAGTGTCCCTGTATCCACACGGTATAATCATGAGTACAGTTACATTGTATCCAATTGATGTAATCATCAGTACAGTGTCCCTGTATCCACACGGTATAATCATGAGTACAGTTACATTGTATCCAATTGATGTAATCATCAGTACAGTGTCCCTGTATCCACACGGTATAATCATGAGTACAGTTACATTGTATCCAATTGATGTAATCATCAGTACAGTGTCCCTGTATCCACACGGTATAATCATGAGTACAGTTACATTGTATCCAATTGATGTAATCATCAGTACAGTGTCCCTGTATCCACATGGAATAATAATCAGTGTGTCCTTGTATCCAACTGGTATATTCATCCGTACAGTGTCCTTGTATCCCAATGGTGTAATTACTTGATCCAATCTCTCTCCGCAACATGTTATGTCTCTGAGTTTTTCATGCAAGTTTATCTTTTAAATTAGTAAGTTTTCTAAAGAAAAATATTTTTAAAATGAAAAAAAAATACTAAAAAAAAAATCTAGTGTGTCTCTATAAACATGTGTAATATCGATATTATATTATATTTATTTATTGATTGACTTGTTATTCATGTTTTTTGATAATCATGCGTACATCGCCTACCAACTGTTTTCTATAATCTACAAAAATAATTTTTCGAGATTATTTACAAATTTTCCAGTAATGTGATGGACCAAAAATCTGTACCAGGCAAAATATGTTCCAGTCTGTACTGTCTGTGCTGAAATTCAACAAATATTTTTGGGAGAAAAAAAAGTATTTTTGCAGTGTTGTTGTTGTTACTTTGAGATCATTGCATTTTTCTCTGCATAATATATTTTCAGGCTATGTAAAACAGAAACAGATGTATGCACCGCATTCTACACACAGTATATTATACTGAGCAACATGTTGCTTGTTTTAGTGCCGATAACAGGTAGATGTGATTACGAGACCCGAATCAAATCGTCCGAGTCGTGTGTGAGAATGACTAAATTCTACTTGTTACTACTGAGGTCACGCATACTTGCGGCAAATGCCAGCTGGTTTGTTTATTTAGTTCTTTTTTCAGGTTGTCGATATCGCCCGTTGACATCTCGTCAGTTTCACTAGTCATTTCAGTGACTCGTACGTTTTCTGGCGTCTGTTCTTCGTTCGTGTTTTATAGAGGATGTAATTTTCGAGCGTTCGTACAAACTAAGAAGTATTCATTAACACTACATGTAACGAAGTATTTCATTAAAACTACATGTAACGAAGTATTTCATTAACACTACATGTAACGAAGTATTCATTAACACTACATGTAACGAAGCTTAATGTTGCCGTATGAAAATATTTCGCTTTTCCGTTTTGAAAAATGCACGTATCATCAAGATCGAATCTTGGCGCGCAAGGGATTTTGGAAGGAAGTATATCAAACAAATTCATGAATATTAATTTGCGTGTTATACAATATATCAATACATGTGTCAAAGAAGGAAAAACTGTATGGAGTGGGTACATTAAAGTATATATAACTAACGAACCAAAGTTCACCACTTTCGTTTTGTTGTTGTTTCTTGAGAAGAAATTAAACCGTCGGTACGGCATTTAACTCTCGTGGTGTTACGATCATTGTTTACCCGTCCTTTATCACATTCTGTGCCAAAGAACGTTATACTTAATAGTTAGTTAATCATCGTCTGCAAGACTGTTAACGTGTTGACTCCAAGAAAGACACGCATTGAAAAAAAGTAACCTGCTGACATTTGTAGAATCATCGAAATGTATATTGTGTTCATCTCTATCACTGCAGAGGATTATAAAAATATAACTTTTTATTTTCCAGTGCTCGTTTTTGTATAGCGACCGTTATATACGATACCTGGCGGGTCAGGGTTCAACTGATTCAGCATGGAGCTAGCTTTGTGACATTAAATTTATGACTTCTCTGTAGCAACCCTCGAGGCATTATTTACCCATTAATTCTTGTTTGCTTTTTTTTTTTTTTTTTTTGGGGGGGGGGGGGGGGTGGGGCGGGGGGAGGGGGAGTGGGGTGCGGGTGGGAGGTGAGGTGGGTGGGTGTGTTGTTTGTTTATTTTTTAAATCTCTCGAAGTTTGTTGGGTTCTTTTAGCTAAAGAGCGAACTCACTGCTTCATTTCAGCTGATCCAAATTTAAGATTATTAGATCTCTTTGCCTGCGGTACAATTCAACTTTTTCACATTAGCGTGTTTGAAGACGTATTGCATATAAAGTCGTGAACTCTGATTTCAGGCTGGCTTGTTTTTCACACAGGTCAATCGACTTTCCTTCCAAACATTCATTGATATGTCTTCAGGATAACTTTCAATTTATCTTTATTTTAACTTTTAACACATTCGAGACGTGCCGCTTTCGCTTACGCTGCTTCAGCCGCGTATCCGGATGCGATACGTCTCGAATGAGTTAAAGGGCTAATGGATCGTCGCATATGTGAATGCTGCATGCTTCTTATGCGTATGCCGGTGCTGCTTCATGTATGTTGGTGTAGTATGCAAACATCGGTACCGCGTGGAACAGGGACACACAATCGTCTCTCAGGTCAGTCGTTTGTTCGCGGCCGTAAAAAAAAAGTGTTTCAGCGTGGAAAATAGACGTGTAAAAACTGATGACGTCTATAGGAAAGTACAGCCTACTTCGCTTATAACAGTGTTGCATACAACAAACGTCGGATATTACAACATTTTTTCAGAGGTCGCGACAGCACTCTTTCGGTATAAATCACTTCCCCTATAACAAATTTCGCATATAACAACAAGAAAAGTTAGGTCCCCTGGCAATTGTGGTAAACCCTGAGGAATCTTTCTCACATTAAAATAAGAAATAGATGAAAAAATAAGGTCGGATATTAAGAAAGTCGGATATTACAACACTTCTTCAAAGGTCCCGACATCACTCTTTCGAAATAACTTTGCGAAATTACTCCGCCCATAACAAACTTCGCACATAACAAAAAGAAATGTTGGGTCCCCTGGTGGTTTGGTAAATCCTCAGGAACTTGATCTGTCTCAAATTAACTCATTCAGCTCGACGCACGTATTTCCCAATTTTTGGAGGCGTCATCTAACGACTATGCACCTGTTGCACGAAATTTATCGACCAAGATAATTCAAGGGTAGTGCCAGATTAGCTTGGCGCCGACAGGCGCCAAGCTAATCTGTCACAACCCTTGAATTATCAAGGTCGACCCATTTCCTGCTGTAGTGCGTTTGGGCTGAATGGATAAAAAAATTTTAAAAATAGAAGAAAAGAAATCCAGCACGATATTTGTTAGGTACATCGACAGTTTGACTAGCTGTGTTGTTTTTGTTGTTGTTGTTGTTTGGGGGGGGGTTTTGCCAATGGAGTTGCCATGCTACAGGATTTAATTGTAGAATCACTTGTAAGCAAAGGTTGATATAATAGGTAACAGATTTTCTCAGTGCTGAAAGGGTTAAAAATGGCTCGGGGAAACCGTCTAGCATTCTGGCCAATCGTTGAGTAAAAGGTATTAAGCAACAAACTTGGTCACAAAGAAGTACCCCACGGACAAAAGAAACACATTGTGTTGTAACTGTCTTTTCTAAGCGTGTTTCTTTCTCCGTTGGGTACTTCTTTGCATTTTACACACTTGGCAGTCGTCTTTTTGGTCTGGATTGCGTTGTTGTTGTTTTTTAAACTTGGTCACGCGATTCTCCATTGGAATGCAGTAAAGTTCCGACATAACCATACGACAGGGACCCAGTTTGTTTGTTGACGGGCACTTTTGTTTTACCGCGGTGGTGTCGTTTTTCTCTTACACTCAGTAGTCGGTGACATACTGTCAGTGACATGATTTCATTTTTTCGGACCACTGTGATTTGCCGCATATCATATTAACTCATTCGCGGCCAGCCCCATCCGGATGCACGGCTTATGCCGCGCATCCAGATGCGGCTAGCCGCGAATGAGTTAAATCACGTGCACATTAGGTCGGCATAAAGACTACTTGACAACTGAGCGCAGACTTCCCTTGAGTATGCCCCATTACGGCTAGCTCAGCCAGTTTGTGGGTCAAATCAGTGTTTAACGTATCGTAATCATTAGCAATAGTGTATGATCTCTGTTTTTGACTGACCCGTTGAAACACATGAAGTCAGTACAAATTTGACACACACACATACCTTTCGGCTTACCTGTTCATGGAGCCTTCCCAACGGATGCATTCGCTTAGTTCTTATGTAGTTTTTATGAAGACCTATTTAGCACGCGCAGATGTTACATTGTAATAAACAGAAAATTTTAGTGGTTCAAAGGTATGTACTCCACTAAAAATGTCACTGAAAACTTGGTGTACTTGGTGTATTGGAAAACGCATGGGAAAGCGACAAAAGGAGGTAACAAGTGTGGCCTGAAGGGCTACTATCTACTATCCAGTCGAAATTACTAACAAAATCAGAATTATGGATACTCAGTTTTGAATTTGATACCTTGAAACAACCTTATTTACCTGCTTTGGTTGCCAAACAATTACATTTTATCGATTTATGTATACACTTCTTGTCTCACGTTTATGTCTATTCTAGACGAAGAGAAGTGGTCGAAATTAAATGTGCTGGTCTGTGATTTTAGACCTTACGGCCTGTGGCCGTAAGGTCTAAACTCAAGGACCAGCATACATTTTGTAAATAAGACGATTGTCTCGACCGCAGTCTATAGTAAAGCGAAGCTATGTGTGTGATGTTTTCTTTTCGCTGATACGTCAGATTCTCGTGGATGGACTCCATTCAACGGGGCGTTCTACAAGTACTTTGATAAGAAGGTCAAGTTTACCACTGCACGGGAGATTTGTGGGAACCATTCCGCGATAATCTCTCCAGCTAAGAATCAGACTGAAATGGATTTTCTCGCGAAATTGAGGTACAGTTGTCTGGGTCCGCCATAACGTAATTAGGTACTATGTGTATAGTGTACTAGTATACTCGCATGTCCACCGGTGAGGCTAAGTGGCAAAAGTACACGACGTACTCATCTTAGCCTCTTAAGGAACTGTGCAAATTAATATTCGAAAGTTTCTACGAGATATCGTTTATTTATGGTTGACCGTTGTACAGCTGGTCCTGTCTCTTCTGAACAGAAAATATTTACGACAAATGACGCACTACAAATCCTGAAGCTCCTGAACCCCTCTTCTACCCCAAAAAAATATCAAAAGGGCGGGGGATGGGAGAGAAGTGTGTGCTTGTTGGGGAGGGGAGTGGGGGGAGAAAAAGAAAGAAATAAGACAGTGCAGAAAGGTGACAGCTGAAAGTGTTTGCAGATATCATACTCGAACATAAACAATCATTTGATAATCTCGTCAAGACGAACTGCATCCACATACGCGGCTAAAGCTTTGACCTGGTATCCAGCAACACACAGACGGCTAACGCCTTGTCCTTGCACCCTGCAACACACAGACGGCTAAAGCCTTGTCCTTGTATACTGCAACACAGACGGCTAAAGCGGCCTTGTCCTTGTACCCTGCAACACACAGACGACTAAAGCCTTGTCCTTGAACCCTGCAACACACAGACGCGATATCCGGAAGCAGGCCGTCTGAAATGAGTTAAAAGTGCACACACATTAACCTTCATCCCCACGTGACCCCAACGTTGCACCGCAAATTATGAGATTGTGTTCAGCAAAAGAAAATATCACACAAACAATTGCCCTCGTCCCACTGCCCTGATAACTATGCATTTTTTCAGTTCGACAAATAAGGCCTTGTGGCTGGGCGCGACTGACAGAGTGACGGAGGGAGTGTGGCTGTGGGAGGATGGGGAGACTGTCACGTGGACAAAGTGGGACAAAGGTAATAAGACTCACTGATACGTAAATGCATAACCCAAAAAGGAGAAAACACGCTTTGGAATAACACAGTTTACTACATTTTTTAATTATTGTGTAAATAACAAGTCATTCCTTACATTCTTGTGTGATAAGTAGCCCTTTTCGGGACTGTTGTCGTAATTAACTCATTGTATCCCAGGTACCAAATCCCCACATTTTGTAGTTGTCCTCTGAGGACTGCATTACAATTCAGGATACAGATAGACCATGATAGTTCAAGGGTGGTGCCAGAATAGCTTGGCCTAAAGGCGCCAAGCTATTCTGGCACCGCCCTTGAACTATTATGGTCGAGCCATATCTGGCTGCGGTGTGTCGGGACTGAATGAGTTAACCTTTAGACATGAGGTTTACTGTCTGCGCAAGTGATGTTTTCGAGACAGCGAAAAAAAAAAAAAAACACAGCGGCTGAGGGATGAATTCTAGGTCGGTGTGAATGCATGCAAAGGTCAACGACAATATTGCCTGACTTGTCCGTTTCCAGTTCTGTTGCCGTAAGACGATAGGACCAAGCGACAAGCTTGCTTGAGTATATATGAACACAACCGCCAGTCGACTAGTCGGGTTGTGTTCAATCTTTCTCGGCAAAGAAGAGGTTAGGCCCTATACTTCATCTCTGTAAGAGACATAAATCTTCATGAGCCCCCCTCGGCTGAGACCAATTTGCATCCCTTTCTTGGAGGGTTGTGGCACTGGGTCGTTGAAAGAACAAAGATTTCAGAAACAAGATGTCAGTACAGTGGCACGTGTGAGGTATTGTACTACTATGTTACGGTTTCTCCCTGTATTAGGGACGGAAGTGACGTTTAACATGGTAATCCAAAGTCATTTTAGGCGCAGCTGATCCGTCTGAGAAAGCGACAAACTCCGCTGGAACTTGGGCTTCTGTTTTAAGTTAGAAGCTTAGCCTGGACCCGCACCTGAGCTGAAATTAACTCATTCGAGATGTGCCGCCTACGGATACGCGGCGATTCGCCGCGTATCCGTAGGCGGCACGTCTCGAATGAGTTAACGCACCAATCAAAAACGAGTTGTTCATCTCAACACAACCGCAGCTTTTTTTGTGGGGGAGGGGGGGGGGGGTGTGGGGGGCGGAGTTTGTCGCTTTCTCAAACGGACGAGCTGCGCCTAAAATGACTGTCTTTGGTCAGGTCCTTTCTGGTCCTCTGCAAAAAAAAATGTGTGACTGCATATACCCCCCCCCCCACCCCCACCCCCCCCTCCCCACCCCCCTCCCCCCACCCCACCCCCACCCCCCCCCCCCCCCCTCCCCCCCCTCATTAAAAAAATTTCTTAACACGGACAACGGTATTTTTGTCACAAAGTGCGATTGATACACTAACCTTTCATGCTACCATATGGCTTTTACGGAGAAAATGTAACATTATATTACGTCAACATGCACGTGATAGGTACCTTCTGGTACACCGTACGCCTGGAAAGTAGGTGCGTTCTATGAAATCTGTGATCGATACTAGTCAGACATTTCTCTGCTTGCTATTTTAAGATCAACGCAATTATCAATGGAATCCGGACTGTATGGGGATGACAGCGAAGAGGCATTGGTACAGCTCAGACTGCTCAAGCCAGTTATCGTTCGTGTGCAAATCAACAGGTAAATATGCTAGCCTGGAAAAGTATAAACAGATTAAAATGTTGTTAAAATGTTGTAAAATGTTGTATTGTGTTTAACTCTTTTAGCCCCAACGTCACATTTCTCAAATTTTGGAGGTGTCGATAAGCTAATCTGGAACTGTCCTTGAATTATCAAGGTCGATCCATCTCCTGCAACAGGTGACAACATGATTTGCGCCAACGGCAGCAGACTTTGTGCTTGCGTCAAAGGGTTTGTTCCTGTCAAGCCCGACTCCGGCCAGTGTAGTGAGTATATATCACCACTCCAGTCAATTAGTAGTATGTCTGTGGTACGCTTCCTCTAAGCGTTCTGACCAATTCATTTCCTAGGAAATAGCAATGGTAATTTAAATGATACAACTATTTCGTCTGATGTTTGCAGTTCCTGATGCGAAAACTACTTAGAGGACAACTGAGGGAACAGGTAACTTAATATTATTTACATCACAATATGTCATTCGCGCAAACTTATTTTATATATATATTTTTAAAATTAGAAACATTTATTTCATGTTATCTGTGATCTTATAATATGCAAGTTGCGTATAGCCACGATAGTTCACTGGTAGTGTGAGATTAGCTTGGCGCCCGGTAGGGCGTCAAGCTAATCTGGCACTACCCTTGAACTATCATTACTGGCTCACAAACCAGATAGGTGAGGCCAGCGCTGGTAGAACAGTACACATATCAATGGGAATTACTCAGCGCTGGACATCACACAGTTAGATCCACTGTCATTCGTGCAAACATAATTGTAAGCAGTTTTCCGCCATGCTATTATAAAGAAAGAGTTGCTCGAAGAAAAAAGAGGTAAGCCGTTATCGTCAGGTCAGCAGCTGGTAATTCAAATGATACAACTATGTCGTCTGATTTTTGCAGTTCCTGGTGCGAAAACTACTGAGGAGAAAACAGAGGGAACAGGCAACTTAATAGTATTTATATCATAATTTGTTATTCGCGCAAACATTATTTTAAGCATTTTCCCGCCATGCTATTATAAAGAAACAGTTGCTCGAAGAAAAAAGAGATAAGGCGTTATCGTCAGGGCAGCGGCTGTTAATTCAAAGCTAATCTGGCACTGCCCTTGAATTATCAAGGTCGATCCATCTCCTCCAACAGGTGCATAATCGTTAGATGACACCTCCAAAAGTTGGGAAATACGTGCGTGGGGTTGAATGAGTTAAAGTGTTATGCTACAGGGCGGGCTTTGATTGCTAAAATTTGCCAATGCAACGGTTCTTCCTTGTTTCCATGTTGCCTTTCCTCCAAAATGTGTCTACCCTTCCTGTCACAGTCCGTGTGCAGAGGTTTTCTTACGTCCCTGGTGGGCATTGGTGGAACTCTTCTACGTGCAAAGAAGAAGAAAAAAACAGAAATGTTTGTTTAATGTGACAACATTCGGGCTTCACAAGATAAGTTAGCCCTTTTGTCTAGCATTGGTGGAACTCTTCTGCGTGAAAAGGAGAAGAAGAGCAGAAATGTCCGTTTGATTTGACGACGTTCAACTTCAAGTTCGTTAGCCCATGTACAGTGTCTAACATTATTAAGTAGACATACTGAACTGGATCAGTATCAGTGAGGTCAGACCACAGGTGAGGAAAGCGTTGGTAGATACGGTACACATACTGAGGAAAACCACTCAGCGCTGCACCCACAAACAGATCCCTTGACCGCTGGTGCATAGTCGTTTGATGACGTCTCCAAAATTTGGAAAATACGGCCGTCGGGCTGAATGAGTTAATAGTGTTGTCATTATTGTGTATTTTCCCTCAAAGAGGACAAAACAGTGACGTGCGCAGACCACACAAGTAACTACCAAGTCTCCAGACACATAATGAGCTACTTTTACTGCGTCGAGGGAAGGAAATACTGTGACGAGGACCGCTTGCTGTTTCCTATACTCCAGTCACCTCAGCAGCTCCGCACACTGGCGCAGTGCCTGTGTCGGCCTGGAGACGACGACAACAGCAACAACAACAGGAAACTAAAAGGCTTTCACTCCAGAGTGAAAATTCCGCAAGGTTTGAATTATCGGTTTGAATTAAAATGATCACTAGTTTCCTATTACGCAGAAGTAATCGCGAGCGCTGAGGTTTACGAGTAAGATGCGAGTTTTAACCCTTTCACTGCCAGCGGACGCAGACCGTGTTTCTAAAATCTTTGCTAATTCAGCGCCAGAGCCCTTGATGTCCAAGGAACTTGGTTATAAAATGTTGTCCGCAAGAGGCATAGATCCTCATGAGCCCCCGCAACTGCGAGGGCTCATGAGGATCTGTGTGCTTGCAGTTGAATCGTGGGCACTCTGTCTCGGCAGTAAAGGGGTTTAAAGGGGTTAACTCTTTCGAGACGTGCCGCATCCGGATTCGCGGCGCAAAGCCGCGAATCCGGATGCGGCACGTCTCGAAAGAGTTAACGAGCATACTACCTGTCAGCCTGGACACGAATCATTTATATTGCGTCACAATTTAACGCATTTATACAACGAATGTACCACAGGCTTCAACTCCTATCGGTGGCCTAGTCCAGAGTTGCTCACGCAAAGGACTTCGACACGTTCGTGCTTGATTCCCCCCCCCCCCCCCCCCCCCCCCCACCAAAAAAAAAAAAAAAAACCTTTCTTTTGACGACATACTTTGTAGCCACCTTTCTTCAATGTTCCAATGAGACAATGCTCTTGCATTCGTGCATACCTTTCGCCATGTTTAGTAGGTCTTAAGATGCATGGAAATTCAGCTCTAGGTGGAGGCATGGGATGTATGTCCCTGCAGAAACTGCAGTAAAATGTGGTCTTCTTTGCAGGTAGGCAGAAATTCCTTCCCTTCCTCCAGTACGGCCGATGGTGGGCTGATGAAGTCGCCTAGACCGAAACAGCTGTCCACACCGGCAATACAATCTGGATCCCCACTTGGGGACCTAGATCTGAATTTTCAATGAATCACGGGGCAGGAAATCCAGTGAATAAGTGATACGCCCTTATCTGGAAGAGGGGGAGTGGATGGGGGGCTTCGGCAGATACTGTCTCAAGTCACGTAGCACCCTTTCCGGCTTTTTGGCGTGTGCTCAGACCAACTAGATCTATGATGGTTACAAAGTAAAGTAGATAATAGCACTGTCAGGGGAGAGAAGTGTGCATGATCGACAAGTGATCATAGATCTACTGTGGCCAAAGCACACACACAAAAAAAAAAAAGATAGGAAAGAGAGGGGGCGCTAAAAAAAAGTGGCTGAAAGCAATGCATATGGAACCCCCCCCCCCCCCCCCGAAGGGGGGGGGGCGTATCACATATCCCACTGTTCCAGCCACTCAGTGCATGGAAATTTAAATCTAGGTCGCACTGGCAGTCTCCCTTTTCTTTTCTTTTAGATCTATGATGATTGGTCAGCAATGCACATTTCTCTCCGTTAGCGGTGCTTTTTCTTACTCACTTGGTTCGGTCACCTTCGGTGACGTGAAACTCAAAATGACGTCAGCTGCTGCAGTCATACATGGCCGCGTCTGTCTCCGTCTTTGCTTACCGTCATGTGGTTTAAGCAAAACAGTGGTCAGACGCTGTAACGGAGACATGCAGCTAGTTGTACCTCGCATTTGAACTGAGACAGTTCCCCGCTCCCACAACCCTTAAGAGAGCGAGAGTTGTATAAACCTTGATTATTTGAATTTATTTTCCAGATAAATCTGTCATTTCTCAGTGGCGTTACCTGCGTTACTACTGCCACCCTTTTGAGTTGTTGAACACATTCTAACGTATTCCTAATTTTATTTAAATCTTGATTGATGGATGGATGGATGGATGGATCGATCGATCGATCGATCGATCGATCGATGGATGGATGGATGGATGGATCGGTCGGTCGGTCGTGGATCGATCGATCGATTGATTATGTGTTTCAGATAAAAACTCTGTCGTTAACCAATGGGTGGACCTGGAACCCAATCTGCGTTACTTCTGCCATCCCCCTTCCCCATTTCCCAACGTCTTTCTGCACGAGTGTCCGGGAAACTACTCCGTACACAGGTGTTCCGTGGACTGCATGGGCACCATGACTCCGGACTTCACTCCCGTGCCCGCTCTGTGTCAGAAATCGGGGCACGTGCTCAGTAAGGAGGACTGCACGCCCAGACCCAAGTGTCAG
Source organism: Semisulcospira habei (assembly GCA_036245525.1). Taxonomy (NCBI): domain Eukaryota; kingdom Metazoa; phylum Mollusca; class Gastropoda; family Semisulcospiridae; genus Semisulcospira; species Semisulcospira habei. The sequence continues at coordinate 62,945,328 of BTPG01000006.1, forward strand.
CCGCAAAAGAATATTGTGGAGAATTGTGATAAGGGTAAGGGCCAGTGGTCAGTCAGTTGCTTGGTTGGTTAATGTTTGCTTGATTGGTTCGTTGGTTAGCTGAGAATGATTATTAAGCAAGGGCGGAATATTGGCCTGCAGAGGAGGGGGGAGGGGGTGGAGGTTTCAGCATTTTGTTTTGGACAAGGACCGCCCACAAAAGAGCTTATACTTTTTACAAAAATTATATGTCTTATCATCCGAGAACAGGCTTGAATTTATCGCAAAAACATCGCAGCCCCGAGACAAAATGTCGAGGGTGGAATCACCAGAACAGTTTAGGCGTTTTGTATCATTAGCTATGGCACGAGGGTAGTGCATCATGAGTCCTGGCACGAGGGTAGTGCGTCATTAGTTTTGGCACTAGGGTAGTGCGTCATTAGTTTTGGCACTAGGGTAGTGAATCTTGAGTTCTGGCAGGAGAGTAGTGCATCATTAGTTTTGGCACTGGGATAGTGCATCATTAGCTCTGGCGCTGGGGTAATGCGTCATTAGTTCTGGCACGAGGGTAGTGCATCATTAGCTCTGGCACGAGGGTAGTACATCATCAGTTCTGGCACTAGGGTAGGCATCATTAGCTCTGGCACGAGGGTAGTACATCATTAGTTATGGCACTAGGGTAGTGCATCATTAGCTCTGGCGCTAGGATGGTGCATCATTAGTTCTGGCCCTAGGATAGTGAATCATTAGCTCTGGCACTAGTTTAGTGCATGGTTAGCTCTGGCACGAGGGTAATGCATCATTAGTTCTGGCACTAGGGTAGTGCATCACTAGCTCACTGGCACTGGAGTAGTTCACTATTAGCTCGTGCTTACAAGGTCGGTTCATCTCCTCTATAATCAGTTCATCAATAGACATCGGTTGTCTGGTGACTGGCGTCGTTAGCTGCCAAATGGAAGCTAGATCCGTGTGTTTGTGTGGATCGGTCGCATACGAGAAAGAGTTCATCGGTTTGCAGTATTTCCTGTATAAATGTGTTACGTTTGTGGTTGTGTTATTCTTTTGAGAACATGTGTGTGTTGATCATAGGAAATATCCGATATTCATCTGAGTTATTTTGGATAAGAATAATTACCTACCTTTTTAGTAGGATTCATTTTCTTTTGCACGGAGACTTGCGAACAATTTTTGTTGTGGCGCGTATTTTCGCTACAATGTTGTAAAGTTTGACCTACATTAGACTGGAAGGTTCGAGTAGGGTCGCGATCTTTCTTAGTGACCTCAGATATAACGTCAAAGTAAACATGTTTCGCAACAGTTAGCAACAATCACGGGTTTTCCGGGATTAGTCGAAGTTTGTAGAAAATTGTAGGCAGATCTAGAGTGTTCTTTCTCATGAATATTAATAAGTTTTGGTTACGTTTTCTTTTCTGATTGGTTGTGTTGTGTGAATTTGCTGGGTTGTTCTGGAAATCTGTAACAGTATTAAAGACGGTGTTAGGAAATATATGGGTACATTTTATGAGAGACACAATGTGTCAAACGTGTTGATGCATTGTAGAGGAGACAGTGTATCAGTGAGGGATGCATTTGTGGATGTATTGTGAGACTGCATCGATGCAATAAAATATTGTTGGAACTGTTACTCCAGTGTAGTCTACAACCTCGTGCTACGTGTGACGAGTTGCAGCTGAGTGAAGTTTCTTTACAAGAACCCTACGTGCGTGCGTCTGGTGTGATTGTATCATACTACGACTACCACGTAGCCAAATGCTACTTATTTTGTTTTAGAGTGATTTTGTACAAAAAGGGCTAACAACTTCTGAAGTTTGAATGTCGTCAAATAAAAGATTTGTCTGCTCTTTTTCTCCTGCGCAGGCAGAAGAGTTCTCCCTGTGCGCATAAGGGGCAGAATCACATGTCTGTTACGCGTGCCAACTCACATGGATTGTGAAAAGGAGGGTTGACAAGTTTACTTTACAGGACAAAATTGACAACTCGATTTACCGGCGAATTTTAGCAATCAAAGTCCGTCATGTGGCAGCCCGTTTTAACGTTTGCGCGCGGGTCTAGATGTTCCTTTTGGGGCATCGCCGTTGGAACCCGTAGGGTCCAAAATACAATACAATACAATACAATACAATACAATACAACTTTATTGTCTGTTCGAGTCCAGGCACGACAGAAATTTGCCTTTCGGCTCGTCATGAAACAACAATATAAGACATTAACAAACGCTGCAAAAGCATATCATGAAAAATTATCATTGCAGCAATCTATTACAAGCAATCTGTCACAAGATGGGAGGTAATGTTAAGTAGATCATACTTATCGCGGCGTTATAAACGAGAGTTCAAAATCGAGACAGCAGTTGGAATAAAAGACTTCTTAAAAACATTCCTTTTGGCAAGTGGCATGTTGAAACGTCTGCCTGATGGTAGCATTTGAAACTGATCAGAGAGTGGGTGACTAGGATCATTGACAATGCTAGCAGCTATCCTTCGGACAGCTCTATGGTACAGATCATCTACTGGGTACTGTCCTAGGCCAATGATCTTCTCAGCTGTTCTGACGATACGTGACAGATACAAATAAACACACAGTGTGGAAACATGATGAAGACTGTACTGTTATTTTACAGGGACGTTTCCACCGTGTTGTAAATGCACAGTGTAGCAACAAGATCAGGACTGCACTGCAATTTTATAGGGAAGTTCCCAACGCATTGTAAACGCACAGTCTAGCAACGTGATCAAGACTGTACTGTTATTTTACAGGGAAGTTTCCACCGTGTTGTAAATGCGTACAAGTCCACCCGAAGGCGAAGACAGAAGAGGGCCAGGCGCAAGAGGACATTGAAAAAGAGGTCTGATTATAATAACCCCTTCACTGCCCAGAAACTGACATCCGCCCCACCCAAAACAAAAACTGCAAGAGGTATAGATCCTCATGAGCCCCCGCAGTTGCGGGGGCTCATGAGAATCTATGCCTCTTGCTGAAACCACTTTGTATCTATGTTTCTTTGAACGTTACAAAAGCAGTGCACTGGCAGTTAAGGGGTTAAGCAAGCTTGAGTGTTCTTCATGAGTGTGACGCACCCAGAGTGCTGTTCTTGAGTTAATATCTCAAGTGTACGTGCAAGTATCAAAAACCCGCCGTGAGATGGCCTTATTTGTCTGCTCCGCGTTAAACCCGAATAACTAACTAACTAACTGACTAACAAAATCAGACTTTATGACTTGTGTCAACAGTACTGTAATAATCATTCTGACTGTAAACCAGGTAGGGTTTCTGTCGATGTTGTTTTATTGAAATGACCTGAATCCGTTAAACTCTAACACACGAGTACAAGATTTAACTCATTCAGCCCCGACACACCACAGGAAGACATGGATCGAGCATGATAGTTCAAGGGTAGTGCCAGAATAGCTTGGCGCCCATGGGCGCCAAGCTATTCTGGCACCACCCTTGAACTATCATGCTCGATCTATGGAATTGTAATACAATCCTTCAGAAGGCGACTTCATAATTTGGGGATTTCGGTCTCTGGTGTAGAATGTGTTAAGTGGATCTTGGTATTCAAGGGTGATGCCAGAATAACTTGGTTCTCTTGAAGCGCTAAATTATTCTGGCACCATCCTTGAACTGTCATGATCGACCTGTCTACGAAACTGTAATGTAGCCTTCACGGTCCCAGATTTGGTGACAACCTTACGGCTCAGTGTGTTAACTCTTTCGACGTGTGCCGCATTTAGATATACAGCACAAAGACGGCTAAAAGCCGTGTATCAGTATTCAGCACCCCTCAATTGTGTTAATAATTCTCATGACACAAGTACAAATCTGCAGTATCTTTCGGCCTTTTTTTTTTTTTTTTTTTTTTTTTTTTTTCACCCGCAGACGCGGAAGGCCGAACTGAAGGAGGCCATCAAACAAGAACTGAAAGAAGACAAGTCTCAGCTGTCTGCCACCCAGCAGAAACTGTCGTCTGCTCCTGACGCCCGGCCGTCTGCTCAGTACGCGGGTTACATCGCCATCACCATTTTCTGCTTGGTTTTCGGCGGCATCATGCTGTCGGACCTTCCTCGCCTCATTCGCTTCCTGAAAGAGCTGTTCGGCAGAGAAAACATCCGAGTCGGCTCTGGAGAGGTCATCAAAGGAAAGAAGCGAGGCGAGGGTGGTAAATGTGGGGGAGAAAAAGTTAGAAAGGGTAAACGCGAGGGCGTCAACATTGAGAATAAGGTGGGAATGGCAGCTGAGGGCGACAACGATGAGGAGCTTTGGGGGGAGGGGGTGGTGGAGATCGGGCGGCCTGGCATGGTTTTGAAAGTTGTGGAGGGGGCGGAGAGCCATGCAGGGAGAAGCTGGGAGACGGACGAAACCACGATGTAAATACAGGTTAGCCCGAAGTCAGAAGCAGGTCAAAGACAGTAGATTGAACCCTTTATAGTAAGGAAAGGCAATAGGCTGAGCCCGTTTTGCAGTAAAGACGACCACGCAGTATTAAGTTTAAGGCACCGTTTATG
>BTPG01000006.1:62950332-62974230 GCA_036245525.1 Semisulcospira habei
AAGCCAGTTATCGTTCGTGTGCAAATCAACAGGTAAATATGCTAGCTTGAAAAAGTATAAACAGATTAAAATGTTGTTAAAATGTTGTAAAATGTTGTATTGTGTTTAACTCTTTTAGCCCCAACGTCACATTTCTCAAATTTTGGAGGTGTCGATAAGCTAATCTGGAACTGTCCTTGAATTATCAAGGTCGATCCATCTCCTGCAACAGGTGACAACATGATTTGCGCCAACGGCAGCAGACTTTGTGCTTGCGTCAAAGGGTTTGTTCCTGTCAAGCCCGACTCCGGCCAGTGTAGTGAGTACATATCACCACTCCAGTCAATTAGTAGTATGTCTGTGGTACGCTTCCTCTAAGCGTTCTGACCAATTCATTTCCTAGGAAATAGCAATGGTAATTTAAATGATACAACTATTTCGTCTGATGTTTGCAGTTCCTGATGCGAAAACTACTTAGGGGACAACTGAGGGAACAGGTAACTTAATATTATTTACATCACAATATGTCATTCGCGCAAACTTATTTTATATATATATTTTTTTAAATTAGAAACATTTATTTCATGTTATCTGTGATCTTATAATATGCAAGTTGTGTATAGCCACGATAGTTCACTGGTAGTGTGAGATTAGCTTGGCGCCCGGTAGGGCGTCAAGCTAATCTGGCACTACCCTTGAACTATCATTACTGGCTCACAAACCAGATAGGTGAGGCCAGCGCTGGTAGAACAGTACACATATCAATGGGAATTACTCAGCGCTGGACATCACACAGTTAGATCCACTGTCATTCGTGCAAACATAATTGTAAGCAGTTTTCCGCCATGCTATTATAAAGAAATAGTTGCTCGAAGAAAAAGAGGTAAGCCGTTATCGTCAGGTCAGCAGCTGGTAATTCAAATGATACAACTATGTCGTCTGATTTTTGCAGTTCCTGGTGCGAAAACTACTGAGGAGAAAACAGAGGGAACAGGCAACTTAATAGTATTTATATCATAATTTGTTATTCGCGCAAACATTATTTTAAGCATTTTCCCGCCATGCTATTATAAAGAAACAGTTGCTCGAAGAAAAAAGAGATAAGGCGTTATCGTCAGGGCAGCGGCTGTTAATTCAAAGCTAATCTGGCACTGCCCTTGAATTATCAAGGTCGATCCATCTCCTCCAACAGATGCATAATCGTTAGATGACACCTCCAAAAGTTGGGAAATACGTGCGTGGGGTTGAATGAGTTAAAGTGTTATGCTACAGGGCGGGCTTTGATTGCTAAAATTTGCCAATGCAACGGTTCTTCCTTGTTTCCATGTTGCCTTTCCTCCAAAATGTGTCTACCCTTCCTGTCACAGTCCGTGTGCAGAGGTTTTCTTACGTCCCTGGTGGGCATTGGTGGAACTCTTCTACGTGCAAAGAAGAAGAAAAAAACAGAAATGTTTGTTTAATGTGACAACATTCGGGCTTCACAAGATAAGTTAGCCCTTTTGTCTAGCATTGGTGGAACTCTTCTGCGTGGAAAGGAGAAGAAGAGCAGAAATGTCCGTTTGATTTGACGACGTTCAGCTTGAAGTTAGTTAGCCCATGTGTCTAACATTATTAAGTAGACATACTGAACTGGATCAGTATCAGTGAGGTCAGACCACAGGTGAGGAAAGCGTTGGTAGATACGGTACACATACTGAGGAAACTGAAACCACTCAGCGCTGCACCCACAAACAGATCCCTTGACCGCTGAAGGGGTCAAGGGGTCTGTTTGTGTGTCAAGCGTTGAATGGTTTCCCTTAGTATTTGTACTGCTCATAACATTGTTAACCCATTTAGCCCTGACGCACTCCATCAGGAGATGGATCGACCATGATAATTCAAGGGTAGTGCCAGATTAGCTTGGCGCCTATCGGCGCCAAGCTAATCTGGCAGTACCCTTGAATTATCATGGTCTATCCATCTCCTGCAGCTGGTGCATAGTCGTTTGATGACGTCTCCAAAATTTGGGAAATACGTGCGTCGGGCTGAATGAGTTAATAGTGTTGTCATTATTGTGTATTTTCCCTCAAAGAGGACAAAACAGTGACGTGCGCAGACCACACAAGTAACTACCAAGTCTCCAGACACATAATGAGCTACTTTTACTGCATCGAGGGAAGGAAATACTGTGACGAGGACCGCTTGCTGTTTCCTATACTCCAGTCACCTCAGCAGCTCCGCACACTGGCGCAGTGCCTGTGTCGGCCTGGAGACGACGACAACAGCAACAACAACAGGAAACTAAAAGGCTTTCACTCCAGAGTGAAAATTCCGCAAGGTTTGAATTATCGGTTTGAATTAAAATGATCACTAGTTTCCTATTACGCAGAAGTAATCGCGAGCGCTGAGGTTCACGAGTAAGATGCGAGTTTTAACCCTTTCACTGCCAGCGGACGCAGACCGTGTTTCTAAAATCTTTGCTAATTCAGCGCCAGAGCCCTTGATGTCCAAGGAACTTGGTTATAAAATGTTGTCCGCAAGAGGCATAGATCCTCATGAGCCCCCGCAACTGCGAGGGCTCATGAGGATCTGTGTGCTTGCAGTTGAATCGTGGGCACTCTGTCTCGGCAGTAAAGGGGTTTAAAGGGGTTAACTCTTTCGAGACGTGCCGCATCCGGATTCGCGGCGCAAAGCCGCGAATCCGGATGCGGCACGTCTCGAAAGAGTTAACGAGCATACTACCTGTCAGCCTGGACACGAATCATTTATATTGCGTCACAATTTAACGCATTTATACAACGAATGTACCACAGGCTTCAACTCCTATCGGTGGCCTAGTCCAGAGTTGCTCACGCAAAGGACTTCGACACGTTCGTGCTTGATTCCCCCCCCCCCCCCCCCCCCCCCCACCAAAAAAAAAAAAAAAAACCTTTCTTTTGACGACATACTTTGTAGCCACCTTTCTTCAATGTTCCAATGAGACAATGCTCTTGCATTCGTGCATACCTTTCGCCATGTTTAGTAGGTCTTAAGATGCATGGAAATTCAGCTCTAGGTAGGCATGGGATGTATGTCCCTGCAGAAACTGCAGTAAAATGTGGTCTTCTTTGCAGGTAGGCAGAAATTCCTTCCCTTCCTCCAGTACGGCCGATGGTGGGCTGATGAAGTCGCCTAGACCGAAACAGCTGTCCACACCGGCAATACAATCTGGATCCCCACTTGGGGACCTAGATCTGAATTTTCAATGAATCACGGGGCAGGAAATCCAGTGAATAAGTGATACACCCTTATCTGGAAGAGGGGGAGTGGATGGGGGGCTTCGGCAGATACTGTCTCAAGTCACGTAGCACCCTTTCCGGCTTTTTGGCGTGTGCTCAGACCAACTAGATCTATGATGGTTACAAAGTAAAGTAGATAATAGCACTGTCAGGGGAGAGAAGTGTGCATGATCGACCAGTGATCATAGATCTACTGTGGCCAAAGCACACAAAAAAAAAGAGATAGGAAAGAGAGGGGGCGCTAAAAAAAGTGGCTGAAAGCAATGCATATGGAACCCCCCCCCCCCCCCCGAAGGGGGGGCGTATCACATATCCCACTGTTCCAGCCACTCAGTGCATGGAAATTTAAATCTAGGTCGCACTGGCAGTCTCCCTTTTCTTTTCTTTTAGATCTATGATGATTGGTCAGCAATGCACATTTCTCTCCTTTAGCGGTGCTTTTTCTTACTCACTTGGTTCGGTCACCTTCGGTGACGTGAAACTCAAAATGACGTCAGCTGCTGCAGTCATACATGGCCGCGTCTGTCTCCGTCTTTGCTTACCGTCATGTGGTTAAAGGTCCTGGTTCAGCAATTAGTCAGTTGAGGACAGCGAAAAAAAATTTCGAAGTCCCTACCTGACTTGAAGTGCAACCCTGACAGGGCCTCATCAGATGGGATCCCCGAACATTCACGTTACTAGAGCTGCTGTAGAGTGTCAGACGTCCTTGACGGCTGTCACAGTTCATGCAAACAGGTATACGCCACTCAGCTGCCAAAGGTCACTTCCAGTTGCATCTGTCCGTACACGGTAACACCCACAATTCTCGTGCAACAACAACGAAAGATGACTATCCAACTTTCACTTCTGGGCCGGTACTGGGAAGCACTGAGCGACGTCCACAGCGTCCCAAAAATGGCCCAGGGAATGGTGACGGTACGTCGAACATGCTATATCGTGGTCTTCTCATTTCTTATGTCCTCGCATTTATCCAAAACAAGGTTTCCTCGAAAGCGTTTGCAAACAACAAGTCTTTATGGTAGTCGCCATTTTTACGAAGGGAAGCTACTAGATAATGTGTGTGTAAGGGACAGCACTCCCGTGCTAAGCAACGCGCAAACGCCCACCTCAAAACGATTTTATTTTTCACAAAAGCCTGGGAGATAATTTACAGGTCATCATGCAACAATGTGATGTGCATGGGTGACAGTGCGAGAATATGAAATGAATGTAAACGGGACATAAATATGCCCCATAAATCCATGGCCAGCAAGCGATATATACATTCCCATGAGCTCCTGCGGATGCAGGGGCTCATGAGAATGTATGACTTTTGCATTTGGAACAGGCTGGCTGAAGGCCTGGTCTGTCTGAACCAAACAGCTGAAATTCAGCTTTTCGGGATTTTGAAAAGCTGAATCAGCTTCTAGGAGTGAAGACGGTCACCCATTGATGTGATTGTGCCTGTTCGTGTGTGTTACACGGACATAAAATTTGATTCCATTATAAGAATCTAAGCACTAGGTAATATTTTGCTTTGTCGTTTACTTCTCATCTTGTTTTTTTTTTTTTTTTTGTATCACAAAAGATAATTACCGTCTGCAAACTTGATGAGTTCAGTGATAATATTTTCTCCCCAGACCAACTGCTGTCTATGCACACGCAATGCACCCTGCCCAATGCATACCTCATGCAGGTGCCTGACAGCAAACACCGATACACCAACTACAAGCTAAAGGGTGCACGAGCAAACGAGAGGCAAGTTTCAAAATAATTAGATACAGGGCCGCAGCAGATGGTTCCGGCCTTCGCCATACCAATAATGTATACATTTTTTTGACAAGACCATATAATTATGTCTGTTTATGCCCTCGACCCAAATTAATTTAAATGTTACTAATTTTTCCATTTTTGGGGGGTTGTGCGAATTCTTCCCCCCCCCCCCCCCCCCCCCCCCCCCCCCGCCGGATTGACTTTAGGAAGCAGATGAAAGCAAGCTGGCATCATGCAGGCATGCACCCCTTCGGCTGGAGCATTAGGTTTCTTTCACCTCGTGCTATGGTTATGAGATATGAAATAAATGTTAGGAAACAGATATATATATATTATGTAATTGGTATTCTAACCACAATATATTTCATTCATAGTTTATCTATGTTTGCACTGACAGCAAATCATGTGGGATTTATTTCTGATTACTCCATATAGCAATGTTCTCTATCAGAAAACTGAAATGACTCAACCCGCAAAAATAAATATCAAGGAAATATATCAGTTCACAACAGCAAGAGGTATATCTCACTTGATCTTCATTTTGTGACAAAAACATTGTTTTCAAATACACTTCAACGTATGGTTTATTTGTTTATATCTGTACTGAGTGAAACTGTTAAAAATGCCTTTCATTGTGAGGCTTCTCTTATGAGTTTACCAAAATCGTCAAGTACATCAATAAGTGTCTCTTGGCTTGACTTCACGAACGAAGATTCTATAGGGCTTGCCCACGTCGTCTGCAGGCATTTTCGTGGCTGCGAAGGCCAATCCGGGACAGGCAGGTTTACATCAATAAGTGTATACATAAATAAAACACAATTACCATGATTGTCATAATTCCTAAAAATACAGCTGATTTTTTTTATGAAATGAGTATGTCTATCCTCAACAAGACCAAGTAGTCTATGTACCCTACAGAACCACATAGTCCAGATCAAAATGGTGACTGCGAAGCGTGTGTAATGCAGAGACGAACTCAACGAAAAAAAGAAAGACGCTTAGAAAAGACAGCTACAACACAATTTTATTCATATTATCTAGTAATAAATTGTGTTGTAACTGTCATTTCTAAGCGACATTCTTTCCTCATAGGGTTCTTCTCTACAGAACAACATACATGTGCACTTTTACTTCCTGCACCATATATAACTGTAATAATACATGAGGCAAAAACACAAACAGAACAGAGACAACCATTTTAATTATAAAGAAACAATTTCAGTGATGTCATTGAATTATATGCATGGTATATTTTGCTTATGATGCTGTCATTCAAACTTGGTCACTGTGTTTTGGTAAGTGAGGGAGAGGGGGGGGGGGGGGGCTGGAGGGGGCGGGTACACATGCAGGCATATATATATATATATATATATATATATATATATATATATATATATATATATATATATATATATATTATATATATATATATATATATATATATATATATATATATATATATATATATATATACCGCAACGATTTCCTAATGTAATGTTACATATGGCAATATAGTTCTATCATCATATGCTAAATTTTGCTATCCACCAAAATGCTAATATTGCCATGATTCCACAGCAGACAGACAGCCTTCATGGACAGGTCCAACCAGTGAAGAGACAACAGACTGGCCAGTGTCAAACATGTCACCAAACTGCAGGGGCGTTAGCAGCAATGTCACACAGAAACTTTGGAACAGCAAACAGCCTGATGCAGTGCAGTGTGCCCCAACTTGCTCTCAGCAGGCAGCTGCAAGACAAGAACAAAGGTCAGTTAGTACATGTGAAGATGTACTGCAAACACTGTTCTAGATGAGTTTACTTGGCTACCGGGTATCAGCCAGTATAATCTACTCAACATGAAACCAACCGTAATGAATCAATCACAGCCAGTGTAATCAATAAACTCCATACAAGACAGATTTGCAAAATAACTTTTACAAACAATTTCTTTGTCTCGGTGATGGTCAAACGATTTATACAGTTTTGTTCTAATAATAAAAGACATTGTAGCTTTGCAATGCTGCTTGGTAACATGATATTATATGAATATGTTTTCAGGCCAACATAACCAACTTTTCCCTGGGGGAGACTAAAGATGCACTCAACCGATGAGCAGCCCCTGGTGACCATATCGAATGTGGGAGTAGAGGCGACACCTTATCAGCGCGTGACCAGTGAAGACAATCCGGCCTACTGTTTGTGTGGGAATCATCTAATAATAATGGACAACAAGAACTACTGAATTTGATCCAGCTGATCGAGTTAACAGAAGAACCAACTTTTCTAGATATTTGTAAGAAGCAGACCGAAGTCAAATTTTGCAGCGTCAAAAATTATAGCATCACATTTGCAAATAAAATTCCCACATTATAATAGCAATCAAACATCACCAACACTCTACATACAGATTTTTTTCAGTTGTGGCATGAGAGCCATATGGGGCTTGGCAACAGCAAACACTGTTGCTCTTGTCAGGTGGCCATAATCAGATGGCAGTTTCTAAGCCCCAATCTAAACTACCTGAGGGCACTATCTGGTTGTGTATGTGTGTGAAACCAACCTCCAAGTCTTTACTTCTGCTGAAAAACCACATCCACTCGTCGCTCAATCTTGTCATCTGTACTGCATAGGTAATGTAACAAACTGGAGAGCTTCTCATCAGTGAGGCATTGGGGATACAAGGCCACGGAGCACATTCCTTGATGAGAAAAAACAGAATGAAGAGAACATTTTCATTAACTTTTAAAATTTACTTTCTGTCATGGAGATTGTTTACATCTGTTTGTACAAGTAGTTGGGACATGAATAAATGGACACATGCATGTAATATATACTCCATATTGTGCACTTTGTACTCTCTATACAAGAAAGTATTAAAGTTGAATGTAAAAGCAAAATGTTGGACATTTTTTGTTTTCAATACATTTGGACATTCTTCTTCATAAATTGCATACATGTCTGCTTTCATTTTTTATCCTTGTTATAACTACATACTGTAAACAGTGCACATGAACAGGAATTCTGCACCTGACTTGCCATAAGAAAGAATTAGTTTTCATGGTCAGTGTCACAATCCTAAATAGTATATTTCTACAAATACATATACTGTAATGATACTGAAAATGACATGTACAATACTGCACTTGTACCAGAAATTGCACAAGTGTGTAACATACATGTACTATGCATATTTCTGCTGTGCTACCTGGTATGCCACAGAGTGCCTGTTGCTAATCTTGGTATACTGCTTGCATACTTGGTAGTTGAAGTCAAGGATGGTAAGCCTGTTGCGCATTGTGTAGCCTTTGTAGCCAATGAAAGTTTTTGGGGGGGCCATTTCATTTTCAGCCACATAGATACATCCCCTTGACTAACACTCAAAACACTCAATGATGAGACTGAAACATATCTAAACTCTAAGTCAAAATGTGACCCGCCACCACAAAATGAGTCGTAAGTCACCTTTTGGACATTTTGAGATATTGATATCAGCAGAAACTAGAAAGAAAACCCTTTTCAATGGTGCCAATAACATGTGAATCAGACGATTGGTCACCGAGTTATGGTTTATAGAAACTGGGGACCCCACACATGTACCCGACCACGCCACCCGACAATTTTCAAAATGAGTCTAAAGTCACTTTTTGGACATATTGAGATATTGATATCAGCAGAAACTAGAAAGAAAACCCTTTTTAATGGTGCAAATAACATGTGAATCGGACGATTGGTCACCGAGTTATGGTTTTTAGAAACTGGGGACCCCGCACATATACCCGACTATGCCACCCGACAATTTTCACGAATAGCGGGAAATCGGGTCAGGGACATTACGACTCATTTCGTGGTGGCGGGTCACAAATAAGTGCATAAATAAGACATGATACCTTGATCATGCCTGGTAAGGACACTCGTAATGTGTGGTGATGGTTGATAACAGGCTTTATCCCTTGTTTCAAGTGGTGTTTAGCCTTTGGCAGCAGCAAAGAAACTGAAAACAGATGGCCAATATAATAGATAAAGCAAAACCTGAAAGTAAAAAAAGCACAAAAGTGAAAATGTACCAGCAGCAGTTTATACTGAGTAGGTTATTTCGATGACAGGACAGTTTCGTGTGTTTTTGTTCTGCATACACTCAAGGATATAATCCTCCATGTAAACACACAGCTCAACTCAAACCTTTGATGCAATTCGCTTGCCTTTGTGCCACACATCAAAGTAATGATCCAGATGTTTCAGTGGCTGCGATCAAGTCAGTAATAATATACAAATCTATTTCATACTGGAAAAAAGATACATGCATTACAGTGTGGCAAACTGACCGGTAGCTAGCACTAGCTGTTATGAAGACTTGGGAGAAAAACCACCATGGCACCATGATAATAATGTTTACTGTCAACTTGTAAATATACTTACAGTGTGGAGGTAGCAGTCATATGTAAATCATAACTTAGTGTTGTGACAGCAATATTTCCAGGACACTATAAGCTACTTTATGTGTGATGTGATAACACTTTTACAAACAAAAATGATTTTGTGCAAGCGCACGGGTGTACCATACTTCAAAATCAAATGCCACCAAACTGATAATTACCTGAAAGTAGCAGGAGATTACAGTAGAACTCTGTCGGTGACAACTTATCGGACAGGTCTTGCTGTCTTCAGAAACTCGATGCCATGCTGTGCATTCACCAGTTTCAAGTCACCTGACCTTGTGACAGCCCTGCTGTCTAGAAACAAACCATAAACACAGTCATGGATGGACAAAACCTGTTGAAAAAGAAATAAATACAGAAAATAGGCATGTGTGCACATACGCATGTACGTGTGGCTTTCTAAAAATGGCTTAGTCACAAAATAGCAGCACATTTGAGTGTTATGATATGGAGCAATATATACATACATGTATTTACATGATTCACAGAAAAACTAGCAATAAAATATTTTGGTATACAAGAATGATAGTATAAGTTTTTGTCACTCATATTTCTCCTGTTCATAAGCTTGTGGTTTCAGGAAAATATGAGAAATACATTGTATCAGTGGCAAGCCAACTTACAATAGACCACTTATATACCTGATTGTGAATTTCATAATGAATTATGCACATACATGTATTGCTCTTTTTCATCACACTGAAATGTGCTGTTATTTTGTGAACAAATATATTTTAGGTTGATTATAGTGGTATAATTATTTTATCCTTACCTAGACCTGTTGATTATATTCTCATCCAGACAATTGCTGATGTTGTTTTCATACAGCGAGCAGCTGTACATTTGTTTTCATTCAGACAGCTGAACATTTTGTCTGTGTTCAGACAACTGCAGGTATATTTTGTTTTTTTATTCAGACAGCTGTATATTTAATTCTATTCAGACAGCTGTATATTTTGTTCTAAATATAAGCCAGCTGTACATTTTGTCCCAAGCATACACACACACACACACACACACACACACACACACACACACACACACACACACACACACACACACACACACACACATTTTAGGTTCACAACTTACCTTGCCACTGCGATTATCTGTTATGTATTGTGATGAGATTGGGCGTTGTTCCATTACTGATGCACCTTCACTTTGTAATAGCTTCACAAATGTATCCACAGAAATAACACATAAAGCTGCTTGCTGCTCTGTGAGCTCATTTGGTGTGGCACTGAAAAAGAATCAAATGACTGGTATTTGTATAGTTATGTAATGCACACACGGGTCTTGTACTAGAAAATGGCGTGGCGTTCTGAAGATATTTACACAAAAACTTGACAACCACCACGAACCCCCAAAACAAATCGCAACTAAAAGTGGAAACTTCTAAATGTACATCAGACCAGAGCTCAGAATATATCACATATTTCATTATGTATATAACACAAATATGTGTAATAGAAAATTGCCCAGAAACTATTACACTTATTTATAAAGGAGAGAAAATTTAAAAACAAAGTTTCAGGCTGTTACTATAGTGACGTATTTATAGTAACTACAGAAGAGACGAACAGTGAGGCTAAGATTTCCAATCTATTCTTCGTCTTGTTCATCGATGTATTCTGCCTACTTCTCACCACTGTCGTCTGCTGTTATTTCCTCAGTCATCATTTCCCCCGAAATTAGTGTCCTGTACACCAGAACACACATAACATTACGATCGCTAGGGCTTCTTGTTGTTGACAAGGAAGTGGTCATTAGAGTGGTGTCCCCTGATAATACATATTTACGAGTACCTTCCCTTTGTAAACACGACGTCAGCTACACGCGCATAGGTGTTTGTTGTTGTTGGAAATATACTTACCAACAAAAGTAATATTTGTACCACAAAAAGTGAAAAGACCACACCATATCATGTTGGACTTACCGCCACCATTCGCTGGACCTTTTTTGGACGCTCTGGACGTCGCGGCTCGGTGCAGGCTTCACCAGTGCGGCAAAATGAAAGTTGGATATTTTTCAGTCGTAGTTGCACGGGAATTGGATGTTACCGCGCACGGACAGATGCAACTGGAAGTGACCTTAGGCAGCTGGATGGTGTATACCTGTTTTCGTGAACTGTGACAGCCGTCAAGGACGTCTGACACTCTACAGCAGCTATAGTAACGTGCGTGCTCGGGGATCCTATCACACGGGGCCCTATCAGGGTTGCACTTTCTGTGTCAGGTAGGGACTTTGAAATTTTTTTTTCGATGTCCTCTACTGACTAATTGCTGAACCCGGACCTTTAAGCAAAACAGTGGTCAGACGCTGTAACGGAGACATGCAGCTAGTTGTACCTCGCATTTGAACTGAGACAGTTCCCCGCTCCCACAACCCTTAAGAGAGCGAGAGTTGTATAAACCTTGATTATTTGAATTTATTTTCCAGATAAATCTGTCATTTCTCAGTGGCGTTACCTGCGTTACTACTGCCACCCTTTTGAGTTGTTGAACACATTCTAACGTATTCCTAATTTTATTTAAATCTTGATTGATGGATGGATGGATGGATGGATGGATGGATGGATGGATGGATGGATGGATGGATGGATGGATGGATGGATGGATGGATCGATCGATCGATCGATCGATCGATCGATCGATGGATGGATGGATGGATGGATCGGTCGGTCGGTCGTGGATCGATCGATCGATTGATTATGTGTTTCAGATAAAAACTCTGTCGTTAACCAATGGGTGGACCTGGAACCCAATCTGCGTTACTTCTGCCATCCCCCTTCCCCATTTCCCAACGTCTTTCTGCACGAGTGTCCGGGAAACTACTCCGTACACAGGTGTTCCGTGGACTGCATGGGCACCATGACTCCGGACTTCACTCCCGTGCCCGCTCTGTGTCAGAAATCGGGGCACGTGCTCAGTAAGGAGGACTGCACGCCCAGACCAAAGTGTCAGCCGCAAAAGAATATTGTGGAGAATTGTGATAAGGGTAAGGGCCAGTGGTCAGTCAGTTGCTTGGTTGGTTAATGTTTGCTTGATTGGTTCGTTGGTTAGCTGAGAATGATTATTAAGCAAGGGCGGAATATTGGCCTGCAGAGGAGGGGGGAGGGGGTGGAGGTTTCAGCATTTTGTTTTGGACAAGGACCGCCCACAAAAGAGCTTATACTTTTTACAAAAATTATATGTCTTATCATCCGAGAACAGGCTTGAATTTATCGCAAAAACATCGCAGCCCCGAGACAAAATGTCGAGGGTGGAATCACCAGAACAGTTTAGGCGTTTTGTATCATTAGCTATGGCACGAGGGTAGTGCATCATGAGTCCTGGCACGAGGGTAGTGCGTCATTAGTTTTGGCACTAGGGTAGTGCGTCATTAGTTTTGGCACTAGGGTAGTGAATCTTGAGTTCTGGCAGGAGAGTAGTGCATCATTAGTTTTGGCACTGGGATAGTGCATCATTAGCTCTGGCGCTGGGGTAATGCGTCATTAGTTCTGGCACGAGGGTAGTGCATCATTAGCTCTGGCACGAGGGTAGTACATCATCAGTTCTGGCACTAGGGTAGGCATCATTAGCTCTGGCACGAGGGTAGTACATCATTAGTTATGGCACTAGGGTAGTGCATCATTAGCTCTGGCGCTAGGATGGTGCATCATTAGTTCTGGCCCTAGGATAGTGAATCATTAGCTCTGGCACTAGTTTAGTGCATGGTTAGCTCTGGCACGAGG
Organism: Semisulcospira habei; assembly: GCA_036245525.1. Lineage (NCBI taxonomy): Eukaryota > Metazoa > Mollusca > Gastropoda > Semisulcospiridae > Semisulcospira > Semisulcospira habei. Next base: position 62,963,495 of record BTPG01000006.1, read on the forward strand.
GTAATGCATCATTAGTTCTGGCACTAGGGTAGTGCATCACTAGCTCACTGGCACTGGAGTAGTTCACTATTAGCTCGTGCTTACAAGGTCGGTTCATCTCCTCTATAATCAGTTCATCAATAGACATCGGTTGTCTGGTGACTGGCGTCGTTAGCTGCCAAATGGAAGCTAGATCCGTGTGTTTGTGTGGATCGGTCGCATACGAGAAAGAGTTCATCGGTTTGCAGTATTTCCTGTATAAATGTGTTACGTTTGTGGTTGTGTTATTCTTTTGAGAACATGTGTGTGTTGATCATAGGAAATATCCGATATTCATCTGAGTTATTTTGGATAAGAATAATTACCTACCTTTTTAGTAGGATTCATTTTCTTTTGCACGGAGACTTGCGAACAATTTTTGTTGTGGCGCGTATTTTCGCTACAATGTTGTAAAGTTTGACCTACATTAGACTGGAAGGTTCGAGTAGGGTCGCGATCTTTCTTAGTGACCTCAGATATAACGTCAAAGTAAACATGTTTCGCAACAGTTAGCAACAATCACGGGTTTTCCGGGATTAGTCGAAGTTTGTAGAAAATTGTAGGCAGATCTAGAGTGTTCTTTCTCATGAATATTAATAAGTTTTGGTTACGTTTTCTTTTCTGATTGGTTGTGTTGTGTGAATTTGCTGGGTTGTTCTGGAAATCTGTAACAGTATTAAAGACGGTGTTAGGAAATATGTGGGTACATTTTATGAGAGACACAATGTGTCAAACGTGTTGATGCATTGTAGAGGAGACAGTGTATCAGTGAGGGGTGCATTTGTGGATGTATTGTGAGACTGCATCGATGCAATAAAATATTGTTGGAACTGTTACTCCAGTGTAGTCTACAACCTCGTGCTACGTGTGACGAGTTGCAGCTGAGTGAAGTTTCTTTACAAGAACCCTACGTGCGTGCGTCTGGTGTGATTGTATCATACTACGACTACCACGTAGCCAAATGCTACTTATTTTGTTTTAGAGTGATTTTGTACAAAAAGGGCTAACAACTTCTGAAGTTTGAATGTCGTCAAATAAAAGATTTGTCTGCTCTTTTTCTCCTGCGCAGGCAGAAGAGTTCTCCCTGTGCGCATAAGGGGCAGAATCACATGTCTGTTACGCGTGCCAACTCACATGGATTGTGAAAAGGAGGGTTGACAAGTTTACTTTACAGGACAAAATTGACAACTCGATTTACCGGCGAATTTTAGCAATCAAAGTCCGTCATGTGGCAGCCCGTTTTAACGTTTGCGCGCGGGTCTAGATGTTCCTTTTGGGGCATCGCCGTTGGAACCCGTAGGGTCCAAAATACAATACAATACAATACAATACAATACAACTTTATTGTCTGTTCGAGTCCAGGCACGACAGAAATTTGCCTTTCGGCTCGTCATGAAACAACAATATAAGACATTAACAAACGCTGCAAAAGCATATCATGAAAAATTATCATTGCAGCAATCTATTACAAGCAATCTGTCACAAGATGGGAGGTAATGTTAAGTAGATCATACTTATCGCGGCGTTATAAACGAGAGTTCAAAATCGAGACAGCAGTTGGAATAAAAGACTTCTTAAAAACATTCCTTTTGGCAAGTGGCATGTTGAAACGTCTGCCTGATGGTAGCATTTGAAACTGATCAGAGAGTGGGTGACTAGGATCATTGACAATGCTAGCAGCTATCCTTCGGACAGCTCTATGGTACAGATCATCTACTGGGTACTGTCCTAGGCCAATGATCTTCTCAGCTGTTCTGACGATACGTGACAGATACAAATAAACACACAGTGTGGAAACATGATGAAGACTGTACTGTTATTTTACAGGGACGTTTCCACCGTGTTGTAAATGCACAGTGTAGCAACAAGATCAGGACTGCACTGCTATTTTATAGGGAAGTTCCCAACGCATTGTAAACGCACAGTCTAGCAACGTGATCAAGACTGTACTGTTATTTTACAGGGAAGTTTCCACCGTGTTGTAAATGCGTACAAGTCCACCCGAAGGCGAAGACAGAAGAGGGCCAGGCGCAAGAGGACATTGAAAAAGAGGTCTGATTATAATAACCCCTTCACTGCCCAGAAACATTTAACATCCGCCCCACCCAAAACAAAAACTGCAAGAGGTATAGATCCTCATGAGCCCCCGCAGTTGCGGGGGCTCATGAGAATCTATGCCTCTTGCTGAAACCACTTTGTATCTATGTTTCTTTGAACGTTACAAAAGCAGTGCACTGGCAGTTAAGGGGTTAAGCAAGCTTGAGTGTTCTTCATGAGTGTGACGCACCCAGAGTGCTGTTCTTGAGTTAATATCTCAAGTGTACGTGCAAGTATCAAAAACCCGCCGTGAGATGGCCTTATTTGTCTGCTCCGCGTTAAACCCGAATAACTAACTAACTAACTGACTAACAAAATCAGACTTTATGACTTGTGTCAACAGTACTGTAATAATCATTCTGACTGTAAACCAGGTAGGGTTTCTGTCGATGTTGTTTTATTGAAATGACCTGAATCCGTTAAACTCTAACACACGAGTACAAGATTTAACTCATTCAGCCCCGACACACCACAGCAAGACATGGATCGAGCATGATAGTTCAAGGGTAGTGCCAGAATAGCTTGGCGCCCATGGGCGCCAAGCTATTCTGGCACCACCCTTGAACTATCATGCTCGATCTATGGAATTGTAATACAATCCTTCAGAAGGCGACTTCATAATTTGGGGATTTCGGTCTCTGGTGTAGAATGTGTTAAGTGGATCTTGGTATTCAAGGGTGATGCCAGAATAACTTGGTTCTCTTGAAGCGCTAAATTATTCTGGCACCATCCTTGAACTGTCATGATCGACCTGTCTACGAAACTGTAATGTAGCCTTCACGGTCCCAGATTTGGTGACAACCTTACGGCTCAGTGTGTTAACTCTTTCGACGTGTGCCGCATTTGGATATACAGCACAAAGACGGCTAAAAGCCGTGTATCAGTATTCAGCACCCCTCAATTGTGTTAATAATTCTCATGACACAAGTACAAATCTGCAGTATCTTTCGGCCTTTTTTTTTTTTTTTTTTTTTTTTTTTTTTCACCCGCAGACGCGGAAGGCCGAACTGAAGGAGGCCATCAAACAAGAACTGAAAGAAGACAAGTCTCAGCTGTCTGCCACCCAGCAGAAACTGTCGTCTGCTCCTGACGCCCGGCCGTCTGCTCAGTACGCGGGTTACATCGCCATCACCATTTTCTGCTTGGTTTTCGGCGGCATCATGCTGTCGGACCTTCCTCGCCTCATTCGCTTCCTGAAAGAGCTGTTCGGCAGAGAAAACATCCGAGTCGGCTCTGGAGAGGTCATCAAAGGAAAGAAGCGAGGCGAGGGTGGTAAATGTGGGGGAGAAAAAGTTAGAAAGGGTAAACGCGAGGGCGTCAACATTGAGAATAAGGTGGGAATGGCAGCTGAGGGCGACAACGATGAGGAGCTTTGGGGGGAGGGGGTGGTGGAGATCGGGCGGCCTGGCATGGTTTTGAAAGTTGTGGAGGGGGCGGAGAGCCATGCAGGGAGAAGCTGGGAGACGGACGAAACCACGATGTAAATACAGGTTAGCCCGAAGTCAGAAGCAGGTCAAAGACAGTAGATTGAACCCTTTATAGTAAGGAAAGGCAATAGGCTGAGCCCGTTTTGCAGTAAAGACGACCACGCAGTATTAAGTTTAAGGCACCGTTTATGGCTGGATCATGTCGCCTCTATCAGTGCGACATACGTCCTCGTGGCAGTCGTGATGTTAATATCGGATGCGTACCTTACACTTACGATGTAAATGAGGCCACACCTTGCGAGCAAGAGGCGTATATTTTCATGAGCCCCTGCTGTTGCAGGGGCTCATGAAAATCTATGCCTCGTGTACGTGGATGATTGATGAATCCACAGAATTGTTGAAGTCCGTGCAATGTTTGATCTACTTTTGATTTAGGGTTAACCTCTATTCTATCGGACGAATTTTGAAACACATCTGAAGGCAACCTTTTTCTTCTATGCGACTTACATTTCATCATCTTGCGACAACAATTGTTGTGATTCCTGTAGCTTTTCATCGACATCTGCGTGACTGTTTTAGCCCAGTGCTTGCTGTAAATGTATTTTTTCGGAAGTGGAATGTTTTTCTATGCATTTGTGAAAACTGAAGAAAAGAGATCAATAAAGTGACTTATATGGGCATTTCATGTCGCGTTTGTGACTTTTTGTCCAGTGTTGTCAAGATTTCTTTTTTAAAAGTTCATTGGCGTAGGAACCAAGGGGGTGAGGGGGTTCCTGCCCCCCCCCCTTCCGCTCAAAGAAAATATAAGGTGGTGGGGGGCCAGAGTATCCCCTGCCAACCCTCCCCCACCCCTACCCCTTTAATAATTTGGGAAATATTAAATTTTGAAATAAATATCACAATATGTTTACGAAAGTTGCTTTGCCCCCGCTCCCCCCCCCCCCCCCCCCCCCCTCACAACCCCACGCCGTATTTAACTTCTGATTTTACATTTTCATCTTTGTTATTTTGCAGTGCATTGTTATTGTTCAGGCGCCACATAGATTCTTTTTAACACATTCTGTCCCAGGACCGAAATAACCAAATATTGCAGTTGCCCTCTGAAGGACTGTAATACAGGAAGAGTACAAAGTAAAGTAGGTAAAAGCACTGTCAGGGGGAAAAATTGTGCAGTAACGACCAATGGTCATAGATCAAGTTTATCGAAGCACAAAAATAGGAAAGAAGGGTGCGCTAAGTAAGTGTCTGGAAGTAGTGAATATGGAAACTCCCAGGAAGGGTGCGGGGGGGGGGGGGGGGGGGTGGGGGGGGGTCGTATCGCATATTGACTAGATTTCCAGCCCCTTGATGCATGGAAATTTAGATCTAGGTCCCCCAAGGACTGTACTTACTTACTTACGCCTGTCACCCCTACCCGGGTATAGGCCGTCGACGAGAGACCTCCAGCAACTCCTGTCCTGTGCTTCTCCTTCGATTCTACTCCAGGTGGTTCCCAGTCTCTTGATGTCTGCTTGGAGGTCTCGACGCCAGGAGTTTCTCGGCCTACCTCTTTTCCTCTTTCCCTGGGGGTTCCATGACAATGCCTGCCTAGTGATACTGGAAGCTGGCTTTCTCAGACTGTGACCGATCCATCCCCATCTTCTTCGCCCAATTTCATTCTCTGCTGTTATCTGCTCTGTTCTCTCCCAGAGTCTGACGTTGCTGATCTTCTCTGGCCAGTGGATTTTCAAAATTCTTCTAAGGCAACTGTTCATGAAGGTCTGTACTCTGTTGACTGTGGTTTTTGTCAATCTCCATGTCTCTGCTCCATATAGGAGAACTGCTTTTACACTGGAGTTGAAAATCCGGACTTTGGTGTGTTGTGACAGCTCTCTGGAACTCCACACTTTTTTCAACTGGAGAAAGGCTGCTCTGGCTTTACCGATTCGTGCTCTGACATCTGCATCAGTGCCGCCTTTTTTGTCTATGATGCTCCCGAGATAGGTGAAGGACTCCACCTCCTCCAACGGGGTGCCAGCAAGCAAGACTGGTTCTTCCCTGGTTGCGTTCAGCCTCATTGTCTTTGTTTTCTGTTTGTGAATGGTGAGGCCCACTTGGGACGAGATGTCAGCAAGCCTCGTGGTCTTGTCCTGCATTTGTTGATGAGTGTGGGACAGTAATGCCAAGTCGTCTGCAAAATCGAGGTCGTCAAGCTGTGTCCACAGTGTCCACTGTATTCCACTTCGTCTGTGCTCTGTGGTCATCTTCATGACCCAGTCTATGGCCAGTAGGAAGAGGAACGGAGACAGCAGACACCCCTGCCTGACACCAGTTCTGACCTGGAGCTCTCTGGTGAACTGCCCTTCGTGGATCACGCGACATGTCATGCCATCATAGCTGCTCTTGATCAGGCGGACGAGCTTTGTGGGTACACCGTAGTGTCGTAGGAGTTTCCACAGAGTCTCTCGGTCCACGCTGTCAAATGCTTTCTCATAATCCACAAAGTTGATGTACAGCGGGGAGCTCCACTCCAGAGACTGTTCCACGATGATGCGGAGAGTGGCGATCTGGTCTGTACATGATCGGTTCTTCCTGAATCCTGCTTGCTGGTCTCTCAGCTGGGGGTCAACGGGGCTCTTCATTCTCTCTAGGATGATCCTGTTGAAGACCTTTCCTGGTACTGACAGCAAGGTGATTCCTCTGTAGTTGGAACACTTGCTGAGGTCGCCTTTCTTGGGAAGCTTGATTAGGTACCCCTCCTTCCAGTCAGCTGGCATCACCTCCTCTTCCCAGATCTTTCCAAACAGTGGGTACAGCATCTCCACTGTTGTCTCTAGGTCTGCTTTCAGAGACTCCGCTGGGATGCCATCTGGCCCTGCTGCTTTGCCATTCTTCAAAAATGCCACTGCTTTTCTGATCTCTTCCCGGCTGGGTCTGTCACAGCTGATGGGTAGGTCGGTCTCTGCCGGCTGGATGTCGGGGGGGTCGGGTGGGCTAGGTCTGTTCAGTAACTCTTCAAAATACTCGGCCCATCTGTCGAGTTGGTCTGCTCTGTCTGCAATAGGCTTGCCTTCTTTGTCTTTTACTGGTCTTTCTGTATGGCCATACTTACCCGACAATCTTCTGGTAATGTCGTAGAGCTGTTTCATGTTGCCGCTGCCTACTGCCTTTTCTGCCTCTGCTGCCAGGCTGTCTGTGTAGGCCCTCTTGTCTGCCCTGATACTCCTCTTCACCTCGCGGTTGGCTTCCGAGTATTCCCCCTGTGCCCTTACTTTGGCTGCTCTCGTGCGACTGTTGTTGACCGCTGCTTTCTTCTGCTTCCTCGCTTCTATCTTCTTCAAGGTCTGTGCCGACAGCCAGTCCTTGTGGTGGTGTTTCCTGAACCCTACAGTGTCTTTGCAGGTTGAGTTCAGCGCCTCTCTAACTGCCTTCCACTGCTGCTCTGTGGTGACTGCCTCCTCTTCATTTACTAGCTCCTGTAGCGCTTGAAACCGGTTGGACAGTACCAGTTTGAACTCTTCTCTAACTCCAGTTTCTCTCAGGAGGCCTACATTATAGCGCTGTCTTCTTGTTGTCTCTGTGTGGCTTTTCTTTAGTTTGAGCTTCATTCTTAAGGTAAGCAGATGGTGGTCTGAGGCGACATCTGCTCCCCTCCTCACTCGAACATCTTGAAGGGATCTTCTAAATTTCTTGCTAATGCAGATATGGTCTATTTGGTTCTCTGTTGTATGGTCAGGTGAGACCCAAGTTGCTTTGTGTATTATTCTGTGTGGGAAGATGCTGCCTCCAATGACAAGTCGGTTTAGAGCACAAAAGTCTACAAACCTCTCCCCGTTCTCACTCATCTCCGAGCCTAGTCCCTGTCTCCCCATCACCTCTTCGTATCCGGTGTTGTCCTCCCCTATTTTGGCATTAAAATCGCCCATGACGATGGTGATGTCTCGCTCCGCACATTTGTCCACGGCACTCTGGAGTCGGTCGTAGAACTCTTGTTTCTCTTCCTCGTCACTGTCATTGGTGGGCGCATAACAATGGATGACGTTCAGCTTGAGCTTTTTCTTGGTTCTAAAGGCTGCTGTTATAATTCTTGGCCCAAGAGGTTCCCAGCCCATCAGCGCTCTCTGTGCCACTGGTGACAGCATGAGTGCTACTCCTTCTGTATGGGGGGCATTCTCCTCTTCATGACCTGAATACAGAATCATCTCCCCACTTAACAGCCTTTTCTGGCCAGACTGCGTCCATCTGGCTTCACTGATGCCTAGCAGGGAAAGGTTGTACTTTTGCATTTCCGCTGCTATCTGGGCGGCCTTGCCGCTCTGGTACATGGTCTTGACGTTCCATGTGCCCATGGTTGTATCCCTGGATAGAGAGAGGCGGCTCGGTCCTGTGGCTTCCGAAGACTTCCGGCTTTCACCACAGGACGTCATAAGTCTTCTAGTAGAAGAACCTTCCTCCTCCAGGAAAGGAATTACTGTTAGTCTTTTCGTCGGCGTTTTTGTAGCTATTTCCTTTTTTGCAGGGTGGGGAAGCTACCCCCACGCCCAACCCCCTTACTAGGAGGACCAGGGGTTTTCTGTCGGGGTCACCTTCCCTTAGACCATGTTGGTTCACGGCACCTTATTTCATTCGGTGCACCCCTCTCACGAGGGACCCCCTATCCACCACCCAGGGGACGCGCCTCAACGCCGTATGGTCCCAGCGCGAGGCCCAATGACTGTATTACAATTCTATTGACAGATCGAGCATGATAGTCCAAGGGTGGTGCCAGAATAGCTTGGCGCCTATGGGCGCCAAGCTGTTCTGGCACCACCCTTGAACTGTCATGCTCCATCCATGGAACTGTGGTGTGTCTGGGCTGAATGAGTTAAATTAATCAGTACATGAATTTACTTGAAATTTGATGGTGTAGGGTGTTTTTGTGTGTGTGTGTTGTTTTTTTGTTGTTGTTTTTTTTCATCGTTTAGAAATATATGTTTACGTGTTTTAGAGCTTGGATGTTCAATTTGACAGTTTATTGTCATATAGATTATAACGCCGTACATTTGTGGTTTTTTTTTTTTTTTTTTTTTTTTTTGCTGGGTTTTTCTGGGGGGGGGGGGAGGGGGGAGAGGGGGGGGGGTTCTGACAATGTTGTGAACGATTCTTTGGAAAACATATCTTGTAATTTGGTAACATATTTCATTTGGTGTAAACAAAGAACTTGGCGGCATACATCAGCCAACTTGAATTTGGGCTGTTTATTAATCAGTGGAAGGCCTTTCTAATCCCTCATCTGCTTGTCGTCCCGCGATGAAATTACGATTTTTTTTATGGGTGCATAACAAAGGTTTATTGCACACACAATAATGAAATGTACACGCATGTTCTTTTAGAGCTACAGCAAGCATGCCAGAGCTTGTACAAGGTAACACTGTGTTTGTAGTTACAAATAAACATCGGAGAGCTGATCTAGACTATTTCCAGAGCTCCTGCATGGCTTTGTTTGTTTGTTTTTTAAGTGGCAACTTACAGTGATACCTCCTTAACCCATTCAGCCCTGACGCACTACAGCAGGAGATGGGTCGACCATGATATTTCAAGGGTAGTGCCAGATTAGCTTGGCGCCTGTCGGCGCCAAGCTAATCTGGCACTGCCCTTGAATTATCATTATCGATCCATCTCCTGCAGCTGGTGCATAGTAATTAGATGACGCCTCCAAAATTTGACAAATACTGCCGTCGGGCTGATGCGTTAAATGGCCTATTTTTCTCTAAATTGTGAAAAAGAACCAAGATCAACAAATCGTATAGACGTTGCATGTCGCGTTTCTCGCTGTGTGTCCAATGGTTTCAACGTCGTTTTCTTACAGTTGATTGGCGTAGGAACACAGGGGGCTGGGGGCCCTGCCCCGTGTCACTCAAGCAAACGTGTGGGGTCCAGAGTATCCCCTGCATCCCCCCTCCCCCCAACCTTCACCCCCTCCCACCCACCACATCCGCCCCTCCCGGCCTCTTCTCACCCCACCCGACTACTCCTTCCGCCCTCACCCCCCCCCCCCAGCCCCAACCCCCACTTCCTACGCAACTACGCCACTGGCGTCATGTATTTCCCAGCATGCTTTGACCCTCAATGTTTTTAATCTTTTTCTATATGTAATGTACTGGTATTATTAACTCATTCAGCCCGACGGCCGTATTTCCCAAATTTTGGAGGCGTCATCTAATGACTATACACCAGTTGCAGGATGGACCATGATAATTCAAGGGCAGTGCCAGATTAGCTGGCGCCGAAAGGCACCAAGCCAATCTGGCACTACCCTTGAATAACCATGGTCGACCCATCTCCTGGTGGCGTGCGTCAGGGCTGAATGGGTTATTAGCGTAAAATTCTTGTCTACATTTACAGTACTCTTCGTGTAAGACAAGTTGGGTATATCAAAGTTTTTTCAGAGTTTGGTTGGTTAGTTCGGGGCACCGGAGTGATAACGGACGTGACTCATGGGCGGTTTACGGAGGACAGGGACAGCTATTGCCTATGAAATATGACCTGAACAAGGATCAATTCATACGCCCGGCACCTGTAACTGTGCCACTTTGATTTCCCATGACCTTTCATGGGCATGCTAATATAGCGCTAGCCGGCCGTCTTTCCGCATGGCCGACTGCAGGTTTTCTGTCGGTAAATTACTTCTGTCATATATATATATATATATATATATATATATATATATATATATATATATATATATATATATATATATATATATATATATAATATATATATATATATATATATATATATATATATATATATATATATATATGCTTCACGTAAGAAAACCCCTTGAGTGCTGCTGATGGTAGGCCTACCGCTTGGCGAAAAGACGCGTAGTTGCGTATTGTGTAGTTACATAGTTGCGTAGTTAAGCCGGTTCCGCGCGGCTGAGCGGTATCGTCATTAGCAGCAGCCTGGGCCGTGTTTCCATATAGCTAGGCGTCAACGGCGCGGTAGGCGTCACAAAATTGTTGAACATAAGGCGGAAAATCGCTCAGTGTGTTTCCATATAGCCGTGCGACACAGGCGGCAACGCGCCCTCTAAAAGTTGCTTAGCACTTTTAGCCCCACGAGTGCATTTCCCAAATTTTGGAAGTGTCACTTAACGACTATGTACCAGTTGCGGAAGATGGATTGACGCTTTCAGGCGCCAAGCTAATCTGGCACTACCCTTGATTTATC